>CM042014.1:25383903-25983903 GCA_023525715.1 Cichorium intybus
ATGTTTGGTAATTTGAAGTTTATGGTATGAAGTTTTGTGATTAGAAAAATTGTTGTCAAATCTATAAAATTATGTTTATTATTAAGTTTGGAGTTATATTACATAGAAGTCCATAAACTTGTAACGGGGAAAAATCTTCAAATACCCGTTGGGGATCCCCTTTTTATTACTTGGTGGGGAATCGGTTATTGGTATGGGAAATGTGATCCCCACTATATCCGTCTCTGTTGCCTTCTTATATATAGAACTCTAAGAAGACAAATATAGAAATCTGGAACACACTCATTAGCTATTTGTGTTGTGTTTACCTGGGATAAACCAAAAAGACAATATGCCCGATTCGAAGCCTTTGCCAATGGGCATGAAAACAAGGTCTATACTTGTCAACAGATTTGTCATATCCACAAGTTGCATGAAATTCATGCGAACATTAGGTATCAAAGGAAGAAAAGGTAGAAATCATAGGTAGTAGACTCAGAATTCATAATTCTCCCAAAAGGCCATGTGGTGAGCACAATATGAAAGTTTTATGTTGCTTAATTCGCTGCATTTTTAAGCTTTAAACGGTGAATTGTGATCTTGTTCAATCCAAGTAAAACGAAAGAAATTATAATGATAACTATACACATTCTATGAACATATTTTCTAATCTTCTAATGACATACATACGTTTATCAAACAATCTAATCAACCCTACAAACTCACTAATCGCAAACAAGGTAGTCTTCCAGTCCTCGAGTTCACAGTGAATGGTAAAAGCGAATTGACAAACCCTAACCTTGGTCTCACCCTCAATCAAACCAGCAATCATTCTTTTGAAGCTTTAATTAATCCATCAAGAACCACACAGCATCGCCTGGGAATTTGTTGACAATGGCGCCTTAATAATCTTCAGAAACAACAAAATCTAGATGGCTGCAACAATTTCCAAAGGAATTAGCCAACATAAGGGAACACCAGCAATAAAAAGAGGAAATCGGGTATGGTCGTACCGCTGGCTCCATTTCGCTTTTTGTTGGCGGCGGCGGTGGAAGGGGAGGAGGACCTTTGTTATTCTTCTGTGTTTCACCGGCACCGGTTGAGTTGGCTCGCTTCTCATCCCTTGCCTTTGCGAATATTACCGTGAATGAATCTCCAGATGATGGATTCTTCTCATCCCATTCGCCGAATTTCGGCAATGGCCGAGGTTGGGGTTGCTACATTTGAAAACAATAGAAACCTAAATGCAAGTTTTGATTTGGACAAAAAGCCGGCTATATTATTCTACCGGAAACGTAAATATGATCATTGTAACAATAATGGGATGAATTTGAGACCTATTCAAAGATTGAAAGAGAGGAACTTACAGAAGACGCCATGAGATGGTGATCTAAGTTGATGAGGGAGGAAGAGATGGATAGAAAGAACCATGAGGGAGGAGCTCCCTTCAAGAGACGGGGCGTGCCTTCAGGGACAGACGTTACAGGTATCGTTAATCTGCACATCAAGGCTTGGGTTTGGGTTTGAGTTTGGTTAAAATCATAATTAAACCGTTCATAATCGGTTTTCAAATTTTTAGTCAAAATTGATGGTGAAACTTGTGTAAGCAATAAATAAATAAAAAAAAAAAAAACAACTAATCGGCATTAAAATGTGTTTTATACTTTTATCTCCTTGCTGTGTAATTATTAGTTGATTACATCTTTAAATGTTGGAAAATATTTATTAGTTAATGTAATAAATCAAATTAGATAAATTTGAATTCATATAAACACAATATATTATAACAAATAACGAAAATAAATACTAACAGAACCACCACATTAATCGAACTTTATAAACGTTAATATTATCATATTGAGATAGAATCATTTATATATAACTATTTATTGTGTAATCTTGAAAATCAGTATGGACCAATCAATTTAAAAATCTGGATATGGGCATTATAGTAATTGAATAATTATCAATTAATTATACTCTAAATTAATTTCTTTAATTTAGGTTACTGATCTCACTAATTTATGTAACTAACTCTCTCTTTCCTTTATCACGTCTTCATCATCTCCTTACTGTGCATCGATTTCTCCCATCCCGCCTCCTATGCCACCACAAAACCCTGTGGTCGGCCATCTCCACCTTCACCATCTTAATCAGCGCCATTACAATATTGTTGAGATGTGAAGTCTGATCTAAGGAAGAAGTTTCCAAAGTGAGGTTTGGAGGGCGAAGTATTGGTCTCTCCAAGAGACCAGAGTCTTGGTTTCTCCAATAAAGCAAAGTCTCGCCTATATTAAGAAAGTGAAGTCTTGGTAAAGGTCGCCAAGTATGTGAGCTTTGGTGGTGAGATAGTGAACGAGGATCGGTACGTAGTAGAGCTTTGAGAAGTGAATGTATTGTGAAGTGAAGCTTTGGTTTCAGTGTACCTCCACCTTGACCTTTAGTGTCGGAAAAGCAGTTCCAGTTGTGAACCTCGGTGTGGCCTAGTAACTTAGAGGGTAAGTTTGTTATATCATATATGTCAATAATGTCATATGCTAATGAGCCTCAGTCTAGGTGGAAATAATGTCAACCGATCTTTATATATACGTCTCATTGATTGTAACACAAATGTGTGTTAAATATCTATAATGGAGTTTATCAATAAAATTTTTCTCTAGTTCTGCAGTGGACATAACTTGATAACTCTAATCAAGGGAGCCACTTAAATCATGTTGTTCAATATTTTGCAAATCTAATCGTCTTGATAATTGTGTTTGTGTGTATTTGTCAAAGTCATTAATCCTAACAATATATAAGTTGTTTACATATCTGACATACTTGACTATTCACTTAGCAACGACATGGCAATGATATGACAACATATTTGAAGTAGTTTTATTAAATAATAACTAGATTTAAAACTATGATTTACGGATGTACCTCAATTTTTATTAATTTTAACAACTAGAGTTGGAGAGTTGTTATATTTTAAAATTTTCTCCCTCTTTGATTTACTCCCGATGCTTGCCTCTTTTAAGGTTTTCGGTGGCTCATGTCGGAGGACATATATGTTATGTAGTCGTTTTACCTCCTATTGAGATATAATTGACGACATCTACCTTTTCCCTATCACATTCTAATGGAATTCTTGGGGTTTGTTGTTGTTATATCTTGAATGGTGGCATGCCATTTTTGCTAAGTTGGTCAACAATAGGCAGAAATTGGTTGTTAATTAGGCACAATACTAGCTTGCCAGTTTTTTTATGATAATTAATGATGCCCGCAAGTACAGTTTTTCGTAAATCTCAAGCATAAACAAAGTATATGTCAAGGTAGGTATGACAAAAACTCCCGAACCCGACGGACAACCCGAAACCCGAGCAAAAAAACCCCGAAACTCGAGAATATCGGGTATCGGATCAGTTTTGAGTTTCCTCTCCCCGACCTATTGCCATTCCTATATCACGTAAATGGTGTATCATGTATATCATCATTGTCTTGGAGCATCAATCAACAAAAAAATATAACCGGACAATGCAACCACCAATGCCCGTTGGAGTAGAAGCAATACACACGACTCCGAGACTTTCTAGAATTTCTTTCCGATGGTTACGCTTTGAAGCCAGGAGGTTGCCGACTCTAACATATTTGCATTCTTAAAGGACATTTTAAGATAAGAAATGTTAGTGGCCATTGGCCATTCAAAGTTCGAAGTTGGAGGTGTGTTTGCTGGTAAACTTTTGGAAAATCCGAACAAAGCACATGGGATCAAGATTTTTGATGAGTTGGATCTTTTAATTCATGGTTAAAGAAAAAGAAAATATAGTTTTTTTTTTCTTTTATTACCAAGGACGTAACCGGTTAAATTTTTTTTAACAGAAATGGAACAATAGTTAAATACTTAAGTTTGAGGTATATATTGAAGAAAATAAAACTTAGGTGATATGACCTATTCCAAAAAAGTTTTAAGTTACTTACCTCTATGGAACAAACCTTAAACTTGGTCATTAACAAACCGAGAAAATAAAACTTAGGTGATATGACATATTCCAAAAAAGTTTTAAGTTACTTACCTCTATGGAACAAACCTTAAACTTGGTCATTAACAAACCGACTAGGAATACCGAAAATTAAATTCCACATTTCAAAATTTGAAATAAATTATAATTTCATGTAATAAAATAAAATTAAAATTCTATGGAATAGAAACTGATCGAATGTATGTGGCTACACTAAAACTGAAACACGATTACATTTTTAAAATACATATTTTATTTTCAATTTTCCCATTGCGTTGTTTCAGCGGCTTTTTTTTTTTTTTTTGAGAAATGATTGTACAAGATTTGCGACACAAAGGACAAGTTAAATCTTGTGGAACACGCACAGTTGACCAACCAAACCACCTTCTTCCCCAAGTTAATCACCTTCTTCAACAATCTAACCTCGTCGTTCTGTTTTATTCTTCTATAAAATTACGCAACGCAATTCTGTACCCAATTATCCCTACCTCTCGTAACAACCGTACCGATGAAGAGAGAGGGTCGTCAACACGGCTTTGTTCGGAGCTACATGACCTTCCCGACTCCCTTATCTCAACAGAGATACGTAAAGACGGTAGACTCCGCCTCCGTCGCCGGTTTGTTCACCAAGGTGTCACGGAAGCCAACAAATCAGTCCAAGTTCACCGGGAAATGTGGTAAGGCACGATGCCTTGGTTGTCATATCCATCCGGCTACTAAGTCGAAAGACAAGGCTAAGGGCACCATGAAGTTGAGATCAATCGGATCTGATCACGGACGGATTGGTTATCCTGCTGGTACTTCGGCAACCAGCGCTTTAGCCTACTTAGCTAGCGAGGCAAGTTACGATGATGGCGATGAATATGACGGTGCAATTGATGATTTTAACTATGATTACTATGAGAATACAAATTGCAACGTCGAAATTGGGATTGGACTTGCGTCAATTGAAACAGAGGAGCAAATTGGGGGTGAATGTGAAGATGATTTTACGAGTTTTTGTGATGTAGGGTTGTGTTGGGGAGAAGGAGATGCAGATGAGTACGGAGATGATGGATGGTATTTGGTTGGACATATTCAACAGTAGTTTAATTTATTTGATCAAAAATAGGATCATCATATCATGTTATTCCCGGTTTATCTCGAGGGAGTTAATTTTACTACTTTCTAACTTGTAAAATAATGGAGTCAAATATTTATCACAACCTGTTTGATCTCCTATGTAGTTGTATTTTATATATGATTCTTTGACATTGTATCCGACTATTACTATTTTTAAGAAGATTTACCAGTGTATATGGTGATTTTTTTTCTATAAATGGTAAATGAAATATAACAAATATCATGGAACATTTAGAAGTGATCTGTTCCAAGTTTCGTGAAATGGATGAAGTACATTAGTACACAATTGGATTTTCTTTTCTGTATCTATAGTCTATACATGTGTATTCATTCGATAAAATAAATAAAATGGTCATCCGACCTATATGCATATTAATGATTATGATAAACCTCAATCAAATTATATATCATAAATTATGTGTTTCAACTTCTCCGGTTTCAAGATTGTTAACATCTATAATTTTCGTACATAAAGAAGAATTTATTAAATCTAAAAGATTACACATTTTTATGCATAATCATGTCAGCGACGACTCGTAATCAAAATAACTTTGTTTTTTTCGAAAAACTCATTCAGACATTCTCACTCTATAAAATGAAGCAAAACATTTCAATATAAACAAGATTCTTTTGTTGTTTGAACCTTGTGAGTTTTCTTTCAAACTTGCAGGTCTATGATCGACTAGAGGGAACACTTGACCACTCATGCTAAAGTCTAGGGGCGTGTTTTGCAAAATTAGTTGGAAGCCGGGTAGCGGTTAAATATAAGCTGGTAGCTATAATTTTTACTAGTACTGAAGTGTTCGACAAAAACAGTCGTTAACTTTTTGAAATGTAAAATAATATAAAAATCAAAAGTTAAACGCCAAAAGTTAAACACTTCCAAAAGCTACTTGAAGAGTTGAAGTAGTTTTTGGATTAGAAACGTTTTGTTAAATATTAAAGTTAAAAGCTCTTGCTGCCGAACGAAAATTTTTCTATTTTTTCAAACATTTTTCTAAAAGCTAAAAGCTAAAAGTTGTAAGCTCCCAAAAGCTTTGAGACGTTGTGTGCCGAACACGCCTCTAGATGTTGTTAACTTTTATCAATCGGTTGAAGGTTTTGACAGGTCGACGGTTGAAGGCAAAATCATATTTTAAAATATGGCTTGAAGAAATACTTTACCAACTCTTGCCACCCACGACTTTTGAAGTCTCCTAACTTTATTTGCAAGGCATAAAAGTTGACATTCATAGTTTGAAGGAAGAAGCTCTAATCAAGATTCTCACTCACTAATATCCACTTATATGCATCGTTGACTAGCTTAGTTGGAGTGAGTCCAACTAAATATTGACCTAGTAAGTGGTTATTGTGTATGAGTGATCCAATTGATAAACAGAGAATTCTTATACTATGATTTGAGTTGTAACTTTAAACTCATCTTAGTAGATCTATTCAGAGTGGATCCAACGAGACGACATATTATAAATTGTTGAATGGAGGTAGTCTTACCTTGATGTGAACCACAATATATCATGTTGTTTGAATTGCCAATCTGTTTTCCTTATTTCATTTATGTTTTGTATCCTTAGTTGTGTGTTTGATCATTAAAGTTGTACCTGGTCTTGAACAAATAATTCGTTGGGATTTGTGTATAAGATTGTGTTGGAAAGGTCGATATACAATGTGGAATCTTAACATTGAATAATGGTTTAAATTCTGTTGTTTCTAATTCTGTTGGTTGTTTTGTAAAAAATTGTTAAAAAAAAAAAGTTGTAGAATCTTCAAATATTTGAGGGTTGATCGTGACAAACTATAAAGAACTACCACTCGTCAAAATCTTCTATGCTTTTTTTTCCTTTACTTTTTAACTCGATTTTGTGTCATTACATTATATATATATATATATATATATATATATATATATATATATATATATATATATATATATATATATATATATATATATATATATATATATATATATATATATATATATAGGTAGGATAAAATGAGAAGGATTAAAATGTTGAGAATGTGAGAAGAAATCACAGCCGTCTAAATTGTCAAATCTAAGGCTAGGATCAATGTGCAATATATGTCAATTGTAAAACTAATTGAACCAATTTGTAAATTTAAAAAATACATGAAGGGTATAATGGGTATTGCAATTTTCATATTCCATAAAAATAGTCTGTTTCTTAAAAATTAGCCGAAATTAATTTGGATCAGTCTTTCTTTTTCTCTCCCCTTAACCTACGAATACCATAAATCATTATGCCGCCTCATCATTTTTCTTTCAGATCAGAAAAAACCCTAAATACACCCACATCTTCTTCTTGCTTACGCCTCAATATACCAACACCACAGCCACCTGGAAGAAGTCGGATTGCAGTCCACACATTACCAACAACTGCTTCTGGATCATTGCACAACAATCATCTTCACGCCTCCATCTCCTGCACCACCATCAACTTGCCATATATATATATATATATATATATATATATATATATATATATATATATATATATATATATATATATATATATATATATATATATATATTTATATATATATATATATATATATATATATATATATATATATAGAACCCTATATAGAACTAGTTATATTACGGACAACAGTTATTGTGAGACCGTGCGGACAGTGCTATTCTGTGAGAAATGACGATTATAATATGTTTTTATTGGTAATATTAATATTAAACAAACATATTCTCATAGAATTATTTCTATTATAACGCATTTTCAATCATTATCATTCGTTCTAGTGTTTCACACATTCTGATTCACTCATTCTCATTCTGACAGAATGATAATCATAAAAACTTCATATAACCCGTATAAATGATTTAATGACAATAATTATATGAGAATATGTTTGTTTCGTATTCGCATTACCATAAAAAATATATTTTATTCGTTATTTCTCACAAAATTGCAGTGTCCGCACGGTCTCACAATAACTATTGTCCACTATATATATATATATATATATATATATATATATATATATATATATATATATATATATATATATATATATATATATATATATATATATATATATATATATATATATATATATATATATATATATATATATAGGCATGTGTCATATTTTGTAAAATTTATTAACTCAGAAGTATCAAACACATTCTTTCATGAGAATGATGTCATATCAACTATTATAAAACATGCATATTTTGTGTTATAGTATTTTTTTTTTGGAACCAGCGAATAGATATGGTTTCACCTGAGGGTAATCAGCCCCGCAACCCAGGGCGGTTGGCGATTACCTAAGGTGCAAAGGACTTTCCCCTCCATCTAATTCGCTTTCCAGGAAAATCCCCCACATGGGGTTAGTCGGAGTTGAACTCCAGACCTTCCACCACATGAGTATATAACCCGGGTGCATCCACCCAGCTAGGCTAGGCTTCATTTGCATATGATGCGAACTTTCAACATATGGCACATAAATATAAACTAAATATGAAAACTAAAACTTTCTAAGATTTTTTTAATATATGTTGCAAATTATATTAGATGAAATTTGGAATCTCATCTAATTTATCAAAAAATTATCACATGTTTAATCTAGAAATATATTTTTCTAAGATATGCATGTCACACTAAATAAAAATGATCATTTTGTTAGAAAATTATATAAAAATTGAATTGTAAATAACTACATAAAAACGTGAGAACATGATCAATAACTTAAATTGAAAAACATTTTAGAAAAAATAACATGGAAAAAATGTAACACGGTAAAAAGGTGTTTTTAATGGATAAGTGCATCGTCTTCTCATTTTAACCCATTAATTTTATATTTATGTACTGAGTAAAAAAGGATCTTCTTAAATAAATCCATCAAATTAAAAAGAAGTAAGACCTATTTTCTATTGAGACATATAAGCCACCTAACTTTATATTTTATAGAGAATACCGTAAAAATGGACATTGTGTTTTCCTTTGAGCACGATCCAAAAGGTTTTCAACTCGTAGACATCGTTTTTAGCAGAGAGTTTCGTTGTTGTTTTGGTCTCTGATTTTAACATTGTTATTGTTAGTATGTTAAATCCTTGAAAAATTATAATTTTTCCCTTCCTTTATAGTTTTAATACTAATTAATATTGTTACTGTAGGTAAGTCTCCCTCTCTATTCTCTCATATTCTTCTCCAAACTTCTTCTTCGAAACCAACATCATCCTCTTCACTCCCTCCCTCCATGTCACCCCCATTCCCCTTACAATTGAAATGAGCATGTTCGTGTTTTTTGTTCGAATTTTCACTGTACAGATTATGAAATCAATGGTATCCATTGTAATCTTAATGTGAATCTATAAAAAGTCAAAATTGTTTAAACAAAAATTTGTTCCTCATATCATACTCGTAGTAGCCATGGGATCTTTTTCAAAGAAATCTATAACACAAGAATAAAGGGAAAGGTGATAAGAGTGTGGTGGCCTGAAGAAAAAGAAAAGGGTCGCTACCACAGAATTGAGAAAGAGGATAGTGAATATCAGACTAACTCAGTAAAAGGGGTTGTCCATAAATTGAACAATAAAATGAAAAAGATAAAATAGGATAAAAAATAGGGCAAATTTCATAAAACACTACGTTTTCAATTTTTTTCAATTAAGTCACTATGTTTTCAATTTGGTTTCAATTTTGTCCATTTGACCGGTCAACCAGGTAGTCAGCTGACGTGGCATGATGACATGTCAGTCTTTGATGATGTGACACTGGCATGACATGCTGACGTGGCACCCGAGTGTCAAAATTGAAACAAAATTGAAAACATAGTGACTTAATTGGAAAAAATTGAGAACTTGGTGTTTTAATTAAAAAAAATAATACAGTGTCAAAATCAAATATAAAATACGTTTGTTTAGCATATAATCACATATCGTATCAATTTTGTAAAAATATAAAATACGTTTGTTTTATATATACTTATGACAATGTATCTATGTTTCTAAAAATATAAAAATACGTATTTATACTTGTAAAAAAATATATTTATACGTTCTAAAAACATAAAAAGACAAATTTATCATTTTAAAAAATATAGGAAAAATTCCAAAAAAAACACTAACTTTTAAAAAGAAATTGATTTTCACACTGTGTTATTTTTTTTCAATTAAAACACTAAGTTTTCAATTTTTTTCAATTAAGTCACTATATTTTCAATTTTGTTTCAATTTGTCACTCGGGTGCCACGTCAGCATGCCACGTCAGCGTCACATCATCAAAGACTGACACGTCATCATGCCACGTCAGCTGACTACCGGGTTGACCGGTCAAATGGTCAAAATTGAAACCAAATTGAAAACATAGTGACTTAATTAAAAAAAATTGAAAACTTAGTGACTTAATTGAAAAAAAAATAACACAGTGTCAAAATCGAATTTTTTTTGAAAAGTTAGTGTCTTTTATGAAATTTGCCCTAAAAATATAAAATAAATGCACAGTGGTCATGTTATAAGAATTTAATAAATATGTTAAAATTAGGGACCAAAACGATAACAAAATGATATTACCATTTTCGTAAGTTTGGAAACTTTTGAAATATACCCACAAAATACAGCAAACCACATAAACATTTTCACAGTTTTCTCTGTTTTATACTTATAATACCATTGTAACCTAACAAATAAAAATGATTTTGATGCGTATATGGCAACCGCATAGCTAATGGTTATAACAAAATGTCCCGATGGCATCCTAAACATGTCTTATATTTTTTAAATCTTTCTTTAGCTAAAAAGAATGTACCAAACTTGCAGCATAAATTACAAGTTAAATCTTGTGGAGCACGGACAGTTGACCTGCCAAACCACCTTCTTCCCCAAGTTAATCACCTTCTTCGACAATCTAACCTCCTTGTTTTGTTTCATTCTTCTATAAAATCACGCAACGCAATTCTGTACCCAATTATCCCTAGCTCTCGTAACGACCGTACCGATGAAGAGAGAGGGTCGTCAACACGGTGTTGTTCGGAGCTACATAATTCTCCCGACTACCGTGTCTCAACGGAGATATGTGAAGACGGTAGACTCTGCATCCGTCGCCGGTTTGTTCACCAAGGTGTCCAGGAAGCCAACGAATCAGTCCAAGTTCACCGGGAAATGTGATAAGGCACGATGCGTCGGTTGCCATATCCATCCCGCAACCAAGTCGAAAGACAAGGCCAAAGGCACCATGAAGTTTAGATCAATCGGATCTGATCCCAGACTAATTGGTACTTCGGCTACCGGTGTTTTAGCTTACTTAGCTAGCGAGGCAAGTTATGATGATGGCGATGAATTATATGACGGTGCAATTGATGATTATGACAATGATTACCATGAGGATACTAATTACACCGTCGATATTGGTATTGGACTTGCGTCGATTATAACAGAGGAGCGGATTGGGGGTGAAGATAAAGATGATTCTTTGAGTTATTGTGATGTAGGATTGTGTTGGGGAGAAGGAGATGCAGATGAGCATGGAGATGATGGATGGTATTTGGTTGGACATATGCAGCAGTGATTCAATTCATTTGATAAAAAATGTGATCATCATATCATATCATGTTCTTCCTTGTTTATATTAAAAGGTATTATCCTTGACTGGTTTTCTAATTTGTACAATCCTGGTGTCAAGGGTTCAATAAAAACTGTTTGATTTTCTCTGTATTTGTATTGATTGTATGCGTTATCGTCTTTAGTATTGAATTGGAATGTTACTGTTTTTAACAAGATTTACCTGGATAACTCGTAAAAAGAATACTATCTTTCATGGAACATCCATTACAAGTTCCAGAAATGGATTACGTGCAAGTTATTTTTCTTTCTTTTAAACACGTGGATTCATTTGATAAAATAAATAAGATGGTAAATTACAAATTTGGTCATTGTTTTTTATCAAAAATTACAAGTTCATACCAAATTTTAGAAAATCGACCCAATATTAAGTATGTACTTAATTATGGTTATGATCCCTAACCCGTATAACATGATTTTCAAATTTGGAATGAGCTTGCATGTTCGGGTAAATTACATATACAAAGTGAATTGCAAACTGAAGGACTACGTTGGGATGATTTTAAAATTTAGATTGAACTTGCAATGTTAAATAAAACATGTGCATCAAAAATTTAATTTGGATCATTCATGTATGTCAATGATAAATCTTAATCAAATTGTGTAAATAGTTAATGACCGTCGTACAAGTTAATGATAACATAATTTGTGTCGACGAAATATTTAATCATTTAAGCTCCTATTGATAATTTATGTTACATAATTTGATTGAAATTAGATTAACTTAAAATAACTGATAGTCCGTTATGATTATATGAATTAAATTAAATATAATAAATTTTCTTTTTGCTAGAATACGTAGATAAAAAAAAAACATAGGCAATCATAGACATTCTTATTTATCGTCTCTAGATCCCTAATCATGAGTATTCGAACATTCATGTATTCGATAAATAAAAAGATAAAAAGTTTTCAATGCATTTTGGTAGGGCAAGTGGCTACTTTCTATATCCTTTTTAACATGTTCTTTCCCTGATTTTTTGCACCTTTTCTTAAAGGTGCTATTTTTATACTTAGCGCTTGCCGTGGTCGATGGACACCTTGAAATCTAATTACACTTTTAGGAGTAAATTACAGTTTTTGTCCTGTGGTTTACCAAATCTTTCGTTAGGACCAAGTATTGCAATTTCACGGTTATAATCATCAATATTTCCGAAACGCTACAAATCAGTCATTGGGTCAGGTAAAAAGACTAACTTGTTATTTTTAATTTCTTTTTCTTTTTTTTTAATCTATTATTTACTTTGTTAATTAAAAAATAAAAAATACATCTACTCCCACCCCTACGTGTCTCTCTCTCTATCTCTCTCTCTCTCGCTCGCTTCCCCATCTGGAAATTCCTTCCCCAACTTATGTTGTTCTTCAATAGACCATTCCGCCAAGCCTGCATCATGTTTCATCAATCGTGGCATAATAATTGATGTCGTCTTCTGACAACCAAGAGGGAAGAGTGATTTTGGAATTGGGGTTACCCCCAAATCCAACATCTTTTGGCACACAAAGCAGACCTGGATTACGAGATGTGAGGAACTTTTTGATGACTAGCGCAGTATCTACACGAGCAAGCTCTTCTTCTGCTTATCCAGGTGGCTGCGTAAACAGTTTCGATCGTTTGAATAAGATATATTCAGCTGTTCGTTCTTATTATAGATCCCATGAATTAGTATTACACTACGAAAACAAGAGTGGTGAAGCTTGTAGAAATGCTATGGTACCTAAACGGATTCACCTGATATCATTCAAAACTCAAATGTATTCAATAGCACAAAGAAATCATTTGTTTGACTGATACAAGTATAAACCCCTAATCAGTCTTAGATTATAATAGTAACAATTGTCACCGGGTCTACATCCCCTGTTACTGTAAGTTTCTTGTCTTTCATGTCCATTGCTATCGAATCCACCCATGTTTTCAACAAATCATGTTAAAGTTAGAATCTTTATCGCGAATTCAGACATGGGTTTGGTTCGATTTCACAAATTACGATGATCCGTAAGAAATTAAGAATTACATGAGAGACTGGAGACGTTTTGTCATGGCCTTTTGCTTGGTTTTCTCATCCAAGAAATCTAATTTCAACACAACTTTCTGCAACAAATTATACAACCACAGAAAAAACATAAGAACCCAGATAAGATTCGATGAAAAACAAATCGGAATTGTGTATTTTGACTATCAAACTGATGCATGATGTAAGTGAAAGAAAGAATAGAGCAATAAAGTCAAAAACATAAAACATACCCTCCGACGGTGCAGAGCCCGTAATATTTGGGTGAAAATTCGTCGCAGAATTTCGTTTCGTGGAGTGCGCTCTTCATTAATTCTTCCTTTGGAGGCAAAATTGATCTGTGCTTTTTAATTGATTTTGTTCTTCAACCCATCTCCAGAAAATAAGCATCCGTGCTCGATTACCTGAAATCTGCATATGTAATAATCGTTTCCAACATCACCCGCATCGATTCAATTGGCTTTCTAAGCGGATTTCTAAGACTAAAGACAACACTTGTATTAACCAACGCCTTAATCCGATCCGGCCATAGCAAACAAAAGTTAGAGGGGGGAATTTCCAGGCGGGGAAGACGGTGGAGAGAGAGAGGGGTGTGTTGTATTTTTATTTTTTTAATTATTAAAATTAATAATAGGTTAAAAGAAAATAGAAATGGTATTTCAGTCTTCTTATATGTCCCAAGGACTGATTTGTAGCGTTTCGGAAACCTTGGTGACCATAACCGTGAAATTCTAATACTTGATTCTAATGTGAAAGATTTGGTAAACCACAATGACCAAAACTATAATTTACTCTACATATTCTACACTTTATCTCATTATATTATTTTCGAGAAAAAGACAAAAATAGTCCAATATAAGATTTTGTTAAAAAATAGTCAAAAATTTGGTAGCAGATCAAAATAACCAGTGTTTTCGTAGGTGGGCTATGCCACCTCGGAAAATGATGACATGACATTCGAAAATTTGTTTTTTATATATATGTTTGGGTAAATTTCGTATATATCCTTGTTAAGCGTGAAAATATCATATTTGCCCGGTCTAAAATCTAAATATCATATTTACCATTCTTAACTTGCAAAATATCATATTTGCCCAAAATAAATTTTTTTAACATTTTTTAAAATTTGATAATCAATCTTCATATATTATAATCATTCTAACTTAAAATAAAAAGTAGATTGACCATTTTGCCTCTAAATATTAAAACCTTTTGATATAAAATGAATTGACCATATTGTCCTTCCTTTCACGCCTACCCTGCATCGCCTTCATGTCTACCCTTTTATGACTCGCTGGTTTACAAAAGTTTATGCACTCCGGTATTATTAGCTTTTGTGCCACTAGAATTCCTTTTTTGCAGCAGCACAATTCTCCGACTACCAACAACATGAACATCATAAACACATTTGTGACAATAACACTTGTCCCTACTACACACTATATAGCGATCAAGATCCTTCAAAATCCGCTCTATTTCATACACATGAAGAAGAGAACTATCAGCATAATCTGTAGAAAACAGAGGATGCTTTGATGCTACCTCTAGTTATATACATAAAAGATAAAAGTGAAAGAAACATCCTTTGTTATTGCTAAACTATAAAATGAGGCTAGAGATTACAACAAAATACATAAAAGTGTTTCAAATCTTACAATCTCACGTTTCCCAAAATCTACGTTCTCCATACTTAAAACGACTTTAGATATATATAATCTCACATGATTTCAATATCAATCCTTCACCTATTCACCATATTCTCTTTAAACTCAACACGCGAAGACACACTCCTACTCTTTTTCCCTCTTTTCTTCTGCCCTTTCCTTCCTCTAACTATCACCATCATCACCACCCCAAACCCCAAAACAGAAGACGCCCACAAAAAAATCATCCAAAATCTAAAATCAAGAAACGTCTGACTCGATTCAGACGGAAACAATGAGTCCACCACCTTTTCAGACTTATTACTTCTCTCAAACTTAACTTCATCAACTATCTCCAAATTTGGTGGGACCAGGGAAGTAACATCACCACATTTCCTCCTTTCATGGTGCAACCGAAGAGCTTCATTCAGTGTCTGTCCACATTCTATACTTAGCAAGTCACGTTGGTAAGTGTCCTCATTTGTTCGGTCAGCTTCTGAGGTTTCGGGTGGGTCAGGAAACTTTGCCCAGCAGTTGTTGACCAAGTCAATGTCTCTCCAGTTTGCTTTATCGAAACTCCAGTTTCCAACCCTAAAATCTAATCCGTAATGGAAAACTCGATATTTAACACCAGGTTCGGGTGCATACCCGGGGTATATCATAATCTCACGGTTTATAATATGATGCAATTTCAGCTGCACAAACATATAAAAAGTTCCATTTAGGATTGAACAAAAAGAGCTGAAAAGAATAAGACAAATTACATAAAAGCCACTGTTTTTTTGTGATTTGCCTAAAGCGAATAACTAATCTTTTTTATGAAAACCATTAGAAATTGATAAACTTTTCTAAATTAACCACCGATCAGTGGTGATTTATGCTGATGTGGCATTTTTAAGAGTGAAAACTTTTAAAACTTATGTTTTGATCCACTTTTCACAAAACCAGCCTTGATGTGGTATTTATTATTATTATTATTATTATTATTATTATTATTATTATTTGAAATTCAATAATAACGAAAAACCAAACTGGTTTTTGGTTTTTAGTACTTACAAAAATACCAAAATACTGAAAAACAGAAATAATTAAAAAAATAAACAAATAATAAAAAAACGATGAAGAAATCAAAAACCTGGAAAAAGTTAAATAATAATAATGATAATAAATGTGACATCAGCAAGGGTTTTTTCGAAATATTGATCAAAACATAAGGGTTTTAATGGAATTGTCACTATTTAAAATGCCACATTAGCATAAATGGCCCGGTCATCAGTGGTTAATTGAGAACAAGTTTAAATTTGTAGCAGCTTTTGAAAAAAATAATACTTAATGTCTTTTATATATTATGCTCTTAAAAATACTCAAAAAATGCACAAACAAAATGATAAAAAAAAAAAAAAATTACCTCGGCTGCACCAAAAGAATAACCATACATTTCACTAATCCACCCAGTTTCATAAATATCACCCGTTATATTTTTCCCATAATGAGCAGTATCAGCTCTTACTTCCTCTGTTTTATGCAACCACAACATTGCAAACTTTCTAAGATCATCTATGTGCATTATGATCACACCACCAACTTTATCACAAGCTTCCGGATGGCTAGTATGAAGTTTTGCCAGCTCATTGTCACACCCAATAAGGTAACTAACATCATTTCCAAAAATAAAAAAATCAAATCCAATCCATAAATACATTGTGATATACTAACAAGGAGGTCATGGGTTCAAACCCTGACACTAACATAACAATGAGTAGTTTAGGAGTAGGAGTAGGATAGATTTGCCGTTCTTAAAAAAAAAAAAAAAAAAAAAAAAATACACAACACAAAACTGGAATATCGGTTTTACTTACTCGTAAGGAGTTGAAACTGGTTTCCCTTTTGCTGCTTTAAACTCCCATGGTGTAATTGGTCCTCTCATGATCATATCAGCATCAAGAATCACAATAAATTCTGCATCTGTTTTTACATGATTAAGCCAATGAAGAACTGCAGCTGGTTTATTTATAGCTGGATACCAATCGCCTGTTAATGGATGTCGACTCATTGATGGGACATAATGTGTAGGTGCCAAATCATGTCCTTTATATTTTTTTAAATCTTCTTCTGTACAACTAAGAAGCCGTGTGATATTTCCCGGTTGTCCACTTAGCCCAAAACTATGCATCAAACCAACCGTTTGCCAGTCAAAATATGTTGAACATTCTGTTGAAAAAAGCGTGTGGATTTTTGTAACTTTTGTAGGCAGATTTTCGGGTTCTTTTTTATTTTCTTGAACTTGTGATTCTTCCATTATCTGGAGACTTTTGGGGGTCAACCCTTTTGGCCGAGTCAACTCAGCAAAGTGTTTGCTTTTTAAGAAACTTAAATATTTTGACCATTTTGGTTTCGGGCACCTGAATGCTGCGTGTTGTAATATCAGACCTTGGTTTAGTGTATTAATACACTCTAAATTCAAGAAAAGTGCCCGAACTTTGTGTTTATCAGGCTCCATTGCTTTTACCTGCATAAATTTTTACGGTATTAAAGACGTGAAATAAAGAATAATAAAAAGAAACAAAATTTGTTACCTCTCGGGGGAAAGGAGGTTCAGGGAAGAGGCGTCCACAGTCATATACAATATCATCTTCATGGTGTTGTAATTTACTAAAAGACCAGTTTCCAACAGAAAATGGTAACCCATAATGCATAAGAATAGGTTCAACGCCCTCACGTGGAATATATCCAGGGTAAATCATAAGATTATCATTAATTTTGTGCCGAAGTCCTACCTGGAAATTTGAATAATAAGAAAAAAGAATTTGGAAAGATAAAGGGAGATGAATGTAAATGTATAATCGATATATTAAATTATGAATTGAATTACCTCTGCTGCACCGAATGAGTATCCATACATCTCACTGATCCAGCCTTTGCCATAAATATCACCAGTGATATTTGTTGACCAATGGGCAGTGTCTTCTCTTACTTCTTCTGTTTTAGAAAGCCACATTGGTGCTAAAGCTCGAAGATCATCTATATGCATGGCTAAAAGCCCACCAACTTTGTCACATAGTTCTGGGTTTTTTGTGTGCAATTTGGCGAGTATGTTATCGCATCCGACTAAGTAGCTATGTAATTTGTAGAAGATTGAAGATCATTATGTAAATTCTTCAATGAAGAATGATTAATAGATAGGAATTAAGATTATGAACATGATTTGTACCCGTAATAAGCAGCAACTGGTCTGCCTTTCTCTGCGCCAATCTCCCATGGTAGAATTGGACCTCTAATGATCATATCTGCATCTAGGATAACAACCCAATCAACATTTTGTGCATCTTTACTGTGTTTGAGCCAGTGAACAACTCCTGCTGGTTTGTTAATCGCAGGGTACCTGTAGTGAAGAAACACTGATTTAGCATGCTTTAATTTGACAGGATAATATTGAAGGTTGAGAATCTATTGCAGATTTCATCACAAATTTAGTAGTCTAATCAAGCTGCAAAGTGCAAACACACTAACGAACCACAAATTGACCAGGCTAACTTCATCACATACTCTAAAATTGATGATACAGTACAGCATGCATCTAACCTAATCAATTCCAAGTGGTATATGTGAACAAAATTGCAATAAATTCATACAGGAAAAGCGCTATTATGGAATTGATTGAAGTTACCAGTCACCAGTTCTAGGGTGTCTACTCATGGAAGGGACTTCAAAGGTGGGAGCCAAGTCCATTCCTCTATAACTCTTCTTCTGCTCATCAGTACAGCTGAGAAGCCGGGTAATCGGACCGGGTTGACCGGATTTCCGGAAGCTATGAACGAGCCCCACCGTCTGCCAGTCGAAGTAATTTTGGCATTCAACTGAAAACAATGTATGGATCCTGTAGGACGCTTCCTGACCCCATCCGATATTGATCAAACAGAATATCACCACTACGGCCAAAAACCCCGCCATCATGCGGCAACTTGAGGCGACAATTGAACTGAGTAAGGTCTCAGAGATCTGGATCGCATGACTTTAAAGGTCAAACGTCGAGTTTTTTGTTGTTTTTAAAGAGAGAAGGGGTGGTGATGGAGAACAACCAAGTATGAATTGATAATTGGGGTTATAGGCTATGATTTTCAACTGCCACAACCCCATCGATGTGATACGAACATGGAATGATTATTAAAATGATTTGTGAACGTTACATCTATGAACGAGTTCGAGTTGCTGACTCGATAAAAAGTCAAAGGGGGTAGATCATGAACGATTCAGTGGATTTGTCAAAAGGGAAACGAAATACGCACCCGTTTAAATAGGGATTAGCGAACGACTTTGCACCGTTGATTTTGCAAACTCATCCGACCGATCTGGTCGAATATTGGTATTAGAACTTTGTCTAAAACGAGTTAACGTCATCTTTTTATCTGGGAGTGATGATAATGATAACGAGCACGAGTGTGTATGAGTATGAGTATAAGTATGTGTATGAGTGTGTGTATGTGTATAAGTATGAGTATGAGTTTAAGTGTGTGAGTGAGTATGAGTATGTATATGTGTATGGGTATGAGCAGTGACGGACCTTAGGGGTAGCCTGGGCTACCCTTGGAATTTTCCCGAGTAGTAGCAAAAATTTCGATTTTTTTATTTTTATATATAGGTGCAACCTCTTGAAAAAAAATTGTGCTACCTCAAAATTATTTAGTCTAAAATTAAATGTTCAAACTAAAGTTTAATTGAAAAAAATATCATAGAAATAATCATTTAATAGTCCAAACTAATTAAGCTCAAATACCTGATACATTATTAAAATAGCCCAAATGAGATTTTGGTAATTGAGACTTTGCAATTGGATTTGTGCCACTAATTAAATTAGTTGGAAAAGGAAAAAATAAGCCCCGATGAGGCGATTACCGATTCCAATTTCCAAGTGATGCGTGATTGTTTCGTGAGGGGGTTCACATTATAAAACCAAGCTGGAGATACAAGAGATTTCTTTTATCCAAGCTGGAGATACAAGAGGGGGTTCACATTATAAAACCATCATAAGTTTGATAAATTTGTTTCTAGAAGTTGGTAAGGTATTTAAGTATGTTGAAAATGACTGATCTACTTTATCTAATCTTAATCAAGCAAATGGCATTTTGGCATATTTCAAGACACTTGATTTCGTGTTTTATTTATACTTGATGTCGGAAATTCTAGGCCTCACAGAAACCTTGTCAACACATCTTCAAAGAAAAGACCAAGATATTTTGGAAGCGTCTTGATTGGTAAAGGGGACAAAGGAAGCAACTATCTTTAAGAAATGATGGATCTCCATAAATTTTGAAGAAAGTATGTTCTTTTTGTCAAAAACATAATATTGCAATGGTGTAATGTCAAAATTTTGTTACTTCAAGAAACCGTACGACTAATATTACTAATCAACATCCTTTTGAAGTTGTAATTTTAACACGGTTTTGGATATGCAAATTCAAGAATTTGGGGATCGATTTAGTGAAATAAGCACCGAATTGATGAAAACATGGCGGCTTTGAGTCATTGCGATTCATTTTCTAGGTTTAATAAAGAAAAGTTGTTGAAGTTAAGTGAGATATACCAAAATGATTTTAATGCATTAAAACGGGTTCATCTTAGTGGTCAACTTTATATATATTATCATTCTTTGCTACGTGATGAAAAATTTGCTCAATTGAAGGGAATTACAGATCTTTCTTGTTTGAAATTAGGTTCAAGTTCCATTGAATGCATCTCTTTATGACGATTAACATGTATGCATTTTGTAGTATACATCTAAACCTGATTGGACCTGGTGGCAAAGTCTTACTTTGCAAAACGTAAGCTTTTATAGGAGGTTCTTGATGGTGGACTTGGGTACCATGAGAAGCTTATTGTGTAACGGTGTCAAGAAGAAAAAAAATAGCATGCTATATAATAAATTAATTACAATGACCTAAATGGAAGAAATAGCAGTATACCTTTATCTATATGTGCAGTATAGCATCGTACTCTAATTTATTTCTGTTCATCTATTTGTGTATTATAGATTGTGCAAGCAGGATGCTATGTATGTAAATTAACTACAATTGACACCTAAACCAACAGGACGCAAAAAAAAAAAAAAAAGTAATAATAATAATAAAATCAGGCCGGGCTTTTAGGCCATAGGGTAGCCCAGGCAATGCCCACGGGCCTTAACAGGCTGGTTTTTCAGGGGCCTACGGGCCAGGTCAGGCCTTCACTGGGCTCCGGTTGGCCAGACTTTGACCGGACGGGCTTTTGTACACCTCTAGTAATGGTGTTGTGAATGCCATGTAAAGGGTAACCAGAAAATAATAATAGATTACATCTGTAAAATTTTAACACTTGCTACGAATGACGAATTTTGAATGTACAAAATATTTTATTACCAATAAGTGACAATAACCCTATAATATAAAATACCCATGTTGCCCTCTCATCTTTTTTGATTGATATAGAACAAAAGTGAAGACTAATTATACAATATCAACATCTCTCTCTAAATCTTGATCATCTTCTTGATTACTCGTTTTCGTTCTAAGAGATCTTTGGTTGCTAAACATCCGACCAAACGTGATCTCCGATCCAGATCCCGATGCCGATCGCCGTCCCTTGCCATTCCTCCGCTCAAGTTCTTCCGATATCGCCTTTATACTGTTCTCAAATCGTCTCCTGTAAGTCGGGTACCTTGATATCGACTTTGTGATTCCTTGAAGTCTACCAAACAAAATTTACATTCATAAGAACAAAAACAATGAACCGAAAAACACATTTAAAAACAATGTTATTACCTTCGGGCCAATGCATCAAGTTCAGCCCGCCTGAGCTCAGACTCCGGTGGTGGACCAATGTCTGAGGTTTTCAATTTCTCGGCGTCACCACTCAACAGAACTAATTTCCCCAAGTAATCCTCTTCGAATTCCCCAAGATTTTGAGCTTTGATCTGGTCTTTAATGACTAAAAGAGGATTCAAGAACCAGTCATAGAACGTGTCCGTTGGTCTGTTTGCACTAGTTATCTCCGTCACATTGTCCTCTATAGTACAAATTAAAGTACACGATCTTCGTTATTAGAAAGTTAAAAAAGACTGTTTGCATTGACATGACAAAACAGGTTGTACTTTGTACTTGTACTGTATAATTTACCTAGTAATATACCCGTACTATTGGCTTTTGCAGAACGTAGAAGTGCTTGAAATAGACAATAAGCCGGAAGACCGACACTAATTACTCTTCCACTAGCCTTGCCCGATTTTGCGTCATTGATCTCTTTAACGGTTATTAATCCTTCCAAAACCATAATTTCACCTTGTCTTCGGCATTCTTGAAATAAGCTATCAAGCAACTATTGGGACTAAAATATTAGTAAACTATATTGATTTATTATCTAGAAACCGAATGGTTCAAGTAACTAACCACCAATGGCTTCAACTCGATCATGGGGGTCGCGAAAGAGCTGGACCGAGATGGTGGATTTTTGAAGGAAACGGGCCTCGAGAAAGATGATGTTCTTGAACCAGGTTGTGAACCACCACTTTTTCTGTACCTTGGCCTGTTTGTACCAAAAATGCTAGTCATGAAAACAGTTGGTGACAAGTTGATAAATTAGAGATATTTCGAGGGGCAAGATGTTACTTTGGAAAACATGATCCTTCTGGCATGTCGAGAATATCATTGCTGTATTCATCATAGATTGATAAAGCCGCTACGACATAGCAAAGCCCAAGATAGAATGATGACTCCTGAAAATTTTCTAGTTGAAGTTTCTTGACTTCAAAAGTCAAACAATATAAGATGAAAATGTAAATACGTGATATTAACCTGATAGGCAACGACGGCTGAATATAAACCTAGTAAGATGCTTGCCACCATGGATCCTAACAAAGCTCCGGCAACTGCAAAGGGCCACAATAAGATCGCGAGACCTGCAAATGGCACACATATGGTCTCTAAAAACGGTCCTTCTCGACCTATACAATCGTGAAACAAACGGTGCCACCCCTTTAGCAACATGTACGGGCTTTTTAATGCCGCCATAACTGTGATCACCGGAAAGTCGACTGCAAACCCTAGCAACCCGACCAAAATGGCTACAGGAACATAAGCCACCCTGTAAATTTCACCAAAAATCAAGCTTTACAACATGAAATCGAACTTGATTTAAACTTTCATGAACGAAATTTATCAAACCTGATCTCAATTCTACCGCCCGGAGGGTCTTGTTTCCGGAGATCATCCATCATTGAGAAGTAGGAATACAGACATACGTCCGTTAAGTCCCTAACAAACGTTAAACTCCACTTGATGGTATCCCAGGTCCCGTCCTGAGAGAATAAACGGTCTAATCAGTTGAAGAGAAAGAGAAACGACGCAGTTTGCAATGATTTCGTTTTGTTTACTTACGACAACACAATGGCGGAACTTATCGGTTTTTCCTTCACTGACGGCCTTAAAAGTGCCAAAAACTGGTCCAAGAAAGCCGTACGCCAGGCCACCGAGAATGCTACCCACAACGACACAAACAGGCCATAGAGCCAAGGGTGGTGCGACTAGTATACAGACCACCAGTTTCATTACTGGCCCTAATCGTTTAGCACTGTCGTATGACGGAAAATAATACTCATGATTATTGCACGTTTTACACATAAAAATGGCAAAAAGTAAACTTAAATGGTAAAATGGGCAAAGGAGAAGAACCTTAAAATGCAAAAGTAAGCCCAGACAGCATGTGCTGGCCAGAGCCCCAGAACAACCACGGAATTTCCAATCGTCATAAGAACACAAACTATTGGGGCAATAATGGCGCCTGAAATTGAACAGACCCGTTTAATTCGTAAGTTATATAGTGCGAATCTTAAGCAGAAAACATGATCAGAAGATGAAAAGGGTGACCTTTGAGAAAACCAACGAGAAGAAGGCCAATGAAGTAAGGCAAGAAACATATGAAGTTCCTCAGATGCAGCAAAAAATCTAGTGGAGGTTCCATTAGAGCTTTCTGTACCTTTTCTTCTTTCCGGTTCACAAACTTCGGATCTCAGGAAAACTCATAAGAAACAACCTGAATCTTGACGATTATTAGAGTTCTACTGTGAGATCGATTATAAGTTTAGATGCATAAAGTGTGCATGGATTGTTCTCTTAATTGGTAAAGTTTTTGAACTTTAAACCGAGAATCGCCAGTGAATCAACCGATATTTTAGCGAGAAGATATTACCCAACGGGCAGTTGAGTAACCGTCGAGTGTCTAAGATTTATCAACTGCATGTGCTTATTTTTCTAGTATATTCTCTTAATTTTTGTGTGTTTCGTAAAGTGTCAGATCATGTTTTAGGCGACATAATAAAATAGATTCCTAATTAGGTTTGACTATATTGTCATGCTTTAAATTTTTATTAAAAAATATAGATTTGTCGTTTAAGTTTATATAGGATACAACAAATTTGTCGCATAGAGACGTATACGACTTTTTTATAAATACATAATTTGCATTTATTCTTATTTTTCTATGTAAAAATTAACAACCATTTCAGTTGATTTTATAAAATAACAAAAAAAAAAAAAAAAAAAAAAAAAAACAGTTACGAATTACGAAGACGATATTCTTAGTGATCTTTGTGTGTTACATCATTGCTCAATCTATTACAACGAAGTTGTAATCCTACTCCAAGAAAACGCGGTTGTCCAAAACGTAGGAACTCATACTTTAAATAGAAAAAAATTTAATATGAAAAGTTTTTGATACGTAAAAAAATCTTTTTCGTACAAACAATCTTAAGTTTTAAAAATTTAGTAAACCGTCGGATAAAATAAAAAAGATTCGGAAAACGAAACGAAACATATATTGATGTATCCTAGTCATTTACAATGTCCACGTATTCTTGATTTATGTCAAACGATGTACCGTCGGGAACGTCGCTCAAATCTGCTAAATCCCTCCTAATCTCCACCCTTTTCTTACTTTCCGGTGGCGGTGGGCGAGGCCCCAACAACCTCAAATCAATACTCGCACCGCCTTCAACTGCCGCCTCAACCACCGTGTCATAAGCTTTCGCCGACAAACTCAGCCCCTTCCCCCGACCCCTCAAATACATATCAAACGCCACCTTTGGTTTCCCATCTTTTACAAGCGCCTGAATCAACATCTCATACGAAACCTCATTCGGCTCAATATTTTCCACCTCCATACGCTGAAACCACTCATACGCCGGACCACTGTAGTTATTACGGGCACACGCACTGATAATCGCATTGAAAGTAACCACCGTTAGCTCAACCCCAGAAACCGGCATCTCACGGATTATCGACTCAACTATATTAAACTTCCCCTGTGCAGCATAAATTGAAGCCATGATCGTATATGCATAACAATTCGGCTCCACCCCCATTTTAATCAAATGTTTCCAAACCCTAACCGCTTCATCATACAATTTCCCTTTCTCGAGAGCACTAAGAAGTGCCCCGTAAGATATAATCGTGGGTTTTTCACCGTTTTCAATCATTCTCGTAAAGATTTGAATAGCAGCAGAAGGCTCAGATGCTTTCGAACAAGCAATCAGAACTGAATTCCACTCTTTACTCCCCGGTTTTAGTCCTTTTTCCTGCATTTTGTTCAGTAATCCAATACCCCATCTCCAAATCCCCTTCTTCCGGGCAGCGGTCAGCAAGAAATTGAAATGGGAAACTATAAGTTCATACGACATGTTGTTTGGTTTCGGTCCTTTATCTAACAAATCTTCGTATATTTCGAGAGCTGCCCACCATTTCTTAGCCTTACCAAGTAACCAAATCACATGGTTGCAAACCGATAAGCTTATTTCTGAATCCCTATCTCGTATCCTTTTATACAATTCTTTTGCAACCGTGTAATGATCCTCACGGGTACAAGCCCATATGAGCTTTTCGTGTTCTGACCGGCCCGTTTTGAGACCGACCTGATCCATAACGGTTAGGAGTCTCAACACGTTACTGCTCGAATTCTTACTCTGTACCAGCCATCTCCGCATGATTTGGTAGCTGATTCGAACCACAAAGTCCTCTAGCTTCACAGCCTCGAGATCCCAATCTATATTCTTATCGTTCTTTCCTATCCCACCGTTCTGAAACTTGTTCCTGAATTCGACAAAGAAATCCAGAGCTCCAAAACCATCTTCCATTCTTCTATAAGCCAACAATGCTGTGGAATACGAAGCTGGTGAAGGAGATAAACCTTTTGTTTGTATCTCTTTGAAAAGATCCAGAGCTTTCATTTCATGCCCTTGAGCTAAGTGAATTCCCATTAACGTGTTGTAAGTCACGACGTTAGGGGATATACCCTCGAGAGTCATATCGGTCATGATTTTTTCTACGTGATTGAATTCTTCGGCTTGTTTCATGGCGCCCAAAACGCTGTTATAAATGAAGAGGTTAGGGCCGTGAAAAGATTTGGACGCTTGTTTCTTAAGCTTTAGCCACTCAACAAGAGCTATGGCGGAATTCACTCTCTTATCTTTGCCAAAACCTCGAATCATCGAAGAGTAAACTTGAAGAGGAAGATCGCCTTTGTCCCCGAGCACCATTTCTACATCTTCTGCGGTTTTTGCAGCTCGTAAGCTCCAGGCTAACTCACGGGTATTGACCCTTTTGCCCTTGTTGTCACCTGAAGATTTCTCATCTTCTGGTTTGTTTTCACCATCTGAATTTGAATCTGTTTTACCTACAACTACTTGTTCTTCAAATGCCAAAGCCAAGGGGACAACCGACGAACCATATGAATGCTTCTTTCGTCTCCAAAGCACATGAAGATCAAGTCCAGAGCATCTGCAAGGAAACCCATATCCCAAATCATCACTAGTCTCCCTAAAATTAAACCCAGTTCTACAACCCCTGTAAAAACTAGGGTTTCTACTTTTTCTCCTCCCAAAATGAGGGGCCGATTCAAGGCTCAAGAAACTATCAGTGTTTGATGGCCATACACTCAGAGCTTGCATCGTTTTTACAAATTTGAAGCTTGAAATATCGGGATTGAGATTGAAAGCATGGTTTACAGGATATGAATAAAGTTAGATGGGTTCAATCAAAAGAAAAGGATTAGGGGTTGTACCTGAAAGATAGAGGAGATAGTAAAATTGGCGATTTGGTATTGAAATTATTGAAGATTATGTATGATGCAAAAGATTAGACCACTTGGAAGGGGGATGGAGTTACAGGGTGTTTGCTGGGCATTTCACAGCCTTTCAATTGGACAACACGCAGCATACATGAACATGTGATCACAAAATTAAATCAAAATATTTGAATACATTAGCAGATTTTATATCTATTCATACCCCCATACACACACAAAATTACAAAGTATACCCCCATGAATATGTATGTTGGGGTAGCTATAACACAACCCTTAATTTATTTATTGCTACAATAAATTCAAGTAAATCTCTGATAAAGTTTCAATATTTTGATTTAATTTATAAAAATGTTCAAATTAATTTTTATTTACAAAAAAAAGATATAAAATCTGCTAATGTATTTAAATTAGCCTTTTTAACTTTTCAGCAGATTACATTGCCATGTAAAAATGCTAATTTGAAAACATTAGCTGGTTTCCTATCATTTTTTTTAAATAAAAATTAGTTTTGGGTTTTTTTTTTCCATAAACTAGGCCAAAATATTGAAATTTAATTACTAAATCTATAAATTTGTTTAGAGACTTGAGTGGCATTTGGTCTTTACCACAATAAACAAAATGATTTCTTTATATTATTAAACGAATATTTAATCATCAACTAAAAATTGATAAACATCTAAAACACATAAATTTATAAGAATTTTGTAATTTAGTTTATTTATTTATTATGATTGATAAATAATATATATATATATATATATATATATATATATATATATATATATATATATATATATATTATTTCATGTCAATTAATATTGTTTTGTGTGTGTGATCATATGTGTTTATATATAATTAGCAATACATTTTGTACATATAAATCCAATAAACTATTACTGATGCAAAAGACAAAAGCAAACAACAATATCGACAGTGTTAATAATCTAGCAACACGGCACCATATCTAATTATACATGGATGATTGTCTCTATAGAACATACATAAAGTTTTCACGTTAAATGCATCATCGTCTAATGGTCATTTGTTTTGGTATCATTGAACTTAAGATATTGATCAAATCATTCTCATATTAGTTCAATATATGTTTTCCAATCTGTAAAATCGAATACGATTATCATATTTAATTGACCAACGTATCAGTGTCGTTTAGTGTCGTTTGGATATGGTGTGGTCTAGTGAGTGGACTGATAAAATCAGTCAACTTTGAAATTTTACCATTTGTTCTTGGAAAATGAAAATGACTTGAGGTCAAGCAATGTGATCTTGTCTTTGGGTCTAGTTTATGCATAATTTTTCTCAAAATTTTATTTGAACCCCTCCTTGGTTGAAAGTTGGAAACTTTGCAACCAGATTAAAATTCAGCTTTGTTGTCAACCCCTTCTTGATTTTTCTTCTCGTTCTCTCTCCCGTCTTATCGCTCGATTCTCCCTTGTTTTCCTATATTTCTCGGGGTGTTCTTGCTGCCATGTTTTGATGGGAAAAACAAGGGGTGGTGTGTGCTTGTGATCGTGAAGGAGGGATCTAATACCAAGAAATCGAGTGGGGTAGGGCTAGAGATATCGGGTTGTATAACCTAGGTAAGTGGCTTGTTCTTTTTTTCTTTTGTTCTAGTCGTGGTGTACCACCACCACAACTCCATCGTGTGTGTGTGTGTGCAATGCATTCTCAAAAATATTCCCTCTGATTTTGGTACCTAAAGATTCTCGTTCCAAGTCCTCATCTTGTTAATCTTGGGAGTTTTCTTGTTTTGTCGATTACCAAACACATGCACACATCATTGTGTGTACATATGTGTGTGTTTATGTTGAGCATGGCGATTCTAATGGACCTACTTGTAGTAATCTATTTTTGTGATGTTCTTTGATGACTACTTCAGACCCTCGAGGTCTTATAGAATGTCTTAATGGGTTGGGGATTGAAAACCATAACCCTAGTGTCATTTTAGGTGACAATTACAATCCCACTATGTTACCTATATTTTAGAAAATTCATATAAAATCATAGGTTTCTCTATTTGGGGCGAATTTTAAATCCCTGGAATGGTCTATGAGTTTAGTTTCTTTGTCCAGAATGTCTTAGCCTAATTCGAGCCTGAAGTTATGTGAATGTGGAAATTTTTGTCCAACTTGTAACATCCCAACTTTTTAGGTAAATTTAAAAAAAATAACTTTTCATGAGAAAAACCCTTTTAATTTAAATTTGTAATACATCAGACAAATGCAATAATCCAAATCAACCAAAAGTCATCATAAGTAAAACATCAGCGGAAACAAACACTCCAACATAAAATCCTAAAAGAAGCAGCACAGTGTATACGCGTCACGCCTTGTCATCCTTTGTACCTGATGTACCTGAAACAATGGTTATTAAAAGGAAAGGTTAAGCACACAACTTAGTGGATTTCAACACATACAAAGTACATCAATAATACATGCTTCACCCTAAGTAGAGAACACCACAAAACAAACACAATAATATTATCCACTCCATATTGTATGATGAGTCGTGTCATCTTACTCAGCACCTCGAGTCGTGAATACAATATTGCTAGTGCATCTTGCTGACTGCTCAGCACTATCGGCCGTACATACAATCTTGTTCTGTGCATCTTGTCAGACAATATTGCTCTATACACAATCATCCTACATACTTAAGTACCAAAATCAGAGGGAACATTTAAGAGAATGCCATGCACACACACCCACTGTGAGGTTGTGATGGTGGTGCACCACAGCTAGAACAAAAGAAAAAAACAAGCCACTTACCTAGGTTATACAACCCGATATCTCTAGCCCTACCCCACTCGATATATTGGTCTTAGCTCCCTCATTCACGATCACAAGCACATACCACCTATTATCTTGCCCATCAAAACATGACAGCAACAACACCCCGAGAAAGAAAGGAAAACGTGGGAGAACCGAGTGAGAAGACAAGAGAGAGAACGAGAAGAAAAATAGGATACAGCTAGAGGAGTTTGGGGTCGCAAGGTTTTCGATCAAACCTAGCTACGGCAGCAGCAATTCGGTCGAGTGAAAAAAAATCTCTATCGCATGATAGTAATTCAATTAGGTTTCATGCAACTATCCCTAATTGGAAAGTTTAGCCCATTAAGTTTCCTCATGATTTTCTTTTAACCCAAAACTTATTAATCCTACTTAACAAGGTTACCATATTGACATTTAACACCCCCACCCAATCATAAATAGGAAATTAGAATCATGAATTCATTTTCAGTATTATTTATATATATATATATATATATATATATATATATATATATATATATATATATATATATATATATATAAGTTTTAATAATCGAGATTTAAATCTTTTAAAAATACTCAATTTAATTAATTAACGCTAATCTGAAAATTGGGGTGTTACAACTCTCCACCACTTATTAGAATTTCATCCCCGAAATTCAACTCTAACACTTCTAGGTTAAAACGCCACAAAACCCTCAAATGACTCTTTAATCTATAAGGTTCTTCCTTACCCTAACATATAGGGTCCTACACCATCCTGCACACAACATCTCATGAAGCTGCATATCGATGCCATAACTGGCAATTATTATTTAAGGCGAACTCAGCCAATGGAAAGTAAGCATCCCAACTCCCCCTCCCTTAAAGTCTAAAATTATACCTTATGCAACTTGCTACTCCAACCTCATCCCTGTCAGCAGTAACCTTCTATCAGATCTTTGTACACCACAATAATCAATAGTATACTCTATTTGTACCCCTCCACCAACACTCCGTGTAACGCCAAAAACATGTTTATTATGTAATTATAATAAAAAGGTCAAAATGGTCATTTTACCTCAAAAGGGTAATTTGGTCTTTTGACAGAATGTAAGACCCGTTCCGCCGAGTCGCGGCCAGGACAGATCCGCGGCGCGGCTCGGGCGAGATCTGCATTCGCGAATGATTTTGTACGCGCGGCGCGGCTTTAAAATATCCGCGGCGCGGTGCGCCGCTAAGGTGAAAAACTCTAATTCGGATTTAAACGCCTATATAAAGGGACCTAGCCCTAGGGTTCATGTTTTTGGGAGTTTTCTGGAGCAGAGGCGTCCGGTTTCAGCAGAGACTCTTTGGTTCCAAGGCTTTGGAGGTTTGAAGGAAGGAGATCCAACGCGGGAGAAGGTTTAGGACGGCTCGTGGGCATCACTCCGTCCTTCAGAAGTAAGGTAAGAAGATTTACTCTTCTGACTTTCCTTTTTATCCCGTCATATGGTGTTACCAGTTGGTTTGTAGCTTTAGACGATTTGTAGCACTTAGGGTTTGGTCCAAGGACATGCATGGACTTGCATGTCCATAAGGAAGTGACCTTAGGATAGTTTTTGATCCCAGGAAGGGTGTAGAAAGGAACCCTAGCCGATTGATGTACTGTTAATCGCTGAAAAACATTTTGGAATGTTACGAGCCGCGACGCGGACTGGCTAAGTCAGCGGCGCGGACTCGGCTGAAACCCCGTAATTGTGCAAGGGTAGCCGCGACGCGTAGGGCGAGGAGCCATGCCGCGGCGAGCGACTGTTTGACCAGAAATTTAGTATTGACCACGGTTTGATGGCAAATAGTGAGACTAACCTTTAGGCAGGTTTGTAAGAGCCTGGTCAGTAATTGATATGTTGTATGTGTGTGGGATTTAGGTGTGGACGAGCTAAGTGGGGATATTAGAGAATATCTGTGCGGTTTCGAATCAGGTAAGTATCCTCACCTTACTATATGATGTTACATGTTAGGCATCTTGTGTGTTATTTACAGTTATATGATTTGCTCTATATCTGTGGTTATTTGTTGTTGGGCTCAGTACTGATGTGTGTCCCCTCGTAGCTGTTGTATGGCGAGTTGGACTATTGCCTTGTCCCATAGCTGTTGTATGATGGGCTGGGCCATAACCGGGAACCCATAGCTGTTGTATGATGGGTAGAACCTTCCCGTGTCCATAGCTGTTGTATGATGGACGCCCGTAGCTGTTGTATGGCGGGTAGGGTCGGGTCGTTCTCGAGGACGAGTTGTTTAATGTGTGGGCATGTATGGTAACTTGTGGACTCACTAAGCTTTAAGCTTACCCGTTGTTTTATAACATTTCAGGTATTTCAAATGACAAAGGGAAGGGCAAGGTTTGATGGCAGCGCATCGCATTCCAAGGATTGATGTCAATGAACTATATTTAGTATTTTCAAATGTTTCCGCTGTTAAATTTAAGTATTATGTTGAATAGTTTTATGTTTTGGAATAAACGTTTTATTGGAACCTTGGTAAATAAATGATTTATAAAATTTTTGAAATTGGGGCGTTACACAGAAAAGGACTTGTTTCGTAATAATATTTTGAGTCTTGGACTTAAAATGTTATAAAAATCTGATTTTGTCATTATTTGTGTAAATTGTGGCAAAAGTCTTAAAAATGCAACTTCAAGGACCAAAATGCAATTTTTGGAGGTATAAAAGGAGAGACTTGTGCAGATTTTTTTGTGAGTTACGGGAGAGAAATTCTTGTGCGATCTCTGCAGAAATTGAAGGGTTTTGAAGAATTGAAGGTTGTAAAATTGGATCATAGCATTCAAAGGGTAGAATTGGAAGTTTTGGAGGTAAGTTCTTCAAGTTCTTGCTAGTTATTCTTGATGAGTTTTGTAGAACTCAAAAACTGCATTTGCAGTTATGATTATGTTGTTAAGTTTATGTATTACTTCCATTAAGTCATGCTAATAAGGACTTAACTAAATAAAATGGAAGTAGATTGTTATTTTGGATGAATTTGAAGTTTTGGGGTTTTTGGAACTAAGAACCCTAATTCTTCATATGATTGATTGAGTGTGTTTTGGGGGTTAAAAACCTTGTTAAAATGTAAGGTTTTAGCCTAGGAACAAACCCCAAACGATTAAGAACAGAAATAAGGACTTAATGGACCAAAACTGCATGCTACAGTGCACAAATCGCGGCTGGACAGGAGACCTGCGCAGGCGCCAGGCGCGGTGCGCCCAAGCCCCAGGCGGGGTGCGCCCAGGCGCAGTGCGCCCTGTCCTAGGCGCAGTGCACCTCCAAGCAGGGGCCAGGCAGGGGATCAAAAATGCTAACTTTTGTTTGGCTTGTCCGTTTTAGCTCAAACTTGAACCGTAGGCTCGTTATGGTCTGAAAAGTTTGGGAAAATTTTTATATTGAGTTTTCGACCCCTCGGGGGCACTGTAGATCGATTCGAATGCCTCGGTGAATAGTAAAATTCATAAAAAGTTAGTAAACGGGAAATTTATTAACTAGACATTGTTTATAATGATATTGTATTGAACTCTATTGCATTAGAGTTAGTTGGAATGGTTATTAACCTATAATCATTTGATAATAAATGGAATTATAGGTACGGGACAAAATCCTACGGATTTCATTTCGAGGCAAGGAACAACAAACGCTAGTTGTAGCAAACCTTCAGGTGAGTAATCTTGACTATATCTAGTATGATATATTGGTGCAGCCTTGTTGGCTAGGATTACTACCTTTGACATTAAATGGTGCGGTCTTAGGACCATGATATTGGGTTATTGAACCTAAACTGGTGCGGCCTTCGGGCTATGATTTACTGGTGCGGCCTTCGGGCTATGATTTACTGGTGCGGCCTTCGGGCTATGATTTTCTGGTGCGGCCTTCGGGCTATGATATTTTGGTGCGGCCTTTATGGCTATGATATACGGTGCGGTCAGCGATGACTATGACTTTTGGGACAGAGACTGTTTAAGAGTTTAATTGTTGTTATTCTCTTATATATGCATGTTTATTTGTTCGATTACTCATTGGGCTTTATAGCTCACGGTTTTATTGATATGTCCCTGCAGGTGAGCGTGATCCCGCCAAGGGAAAAGATAAAGTCCGTGACTAAGGACTTAGTATTGAAGTGACTACCCGGCTTATGAATGTATAATATTTGATGTATTGTACTTCGTGATACTCTTGTACTCGTATTGTATTAACTAATACCCCTTACTTATGTTTTATTTGTAAAATATTTGGTTTGAAAAAAAATGAAAAATTTTTGGGGTGTTTTTGGTTAATAAGTCGGGTGTTACACTCCGAGCCGTGCATACTCTGTACGTCGAGCCATACGTATCCACTCAGTGTGTATTGTTGGGTATCATCGCTCTGTACCACGTTGCTCAGTACGTCGAGCCTCCCTACATTGCTCAGTATGTCGAGCCCAGAACATCTACATACTAGACCTCCAAGCAGCCTATAGACTTGTTGTGTATACCATTACTTATCGTGCTACATAAGAACGACATCCAACCCCTGATGTAGCGCAAAGCAAGATATACACTGCCCACGAATGTTATTGCCTTGTAATAGTCCAACATTCCTAGACCTTCCTACCATCAACTTTATTGCATAATTTCCCACATAATGCTAACATACCCAACCTGATTAACACCTACGTATAGAATTTTTCACTTCTTCCCCCTAATAGTCGCAAAGGGGGGTATATTGAGGCTCGAGTCCTCCTATAACTAAAAAAGAACCTAACAAGGAAGATACTGCCCCAAGTCCCCTAGAATCCAATCTCTTGCTCACATCTTGCCTTTACGTGTTTGAACGCACTCTTCATGATCCAGAAGTCATCCAACTTCCCAAAAAGGAAACTTCTGGTAACCATATAGGATTGCACCAGGTTGAGCTATTCCATGCATCTCTCCCTATTTGAATCACTTCAACAACTTACTTCTCCCCATCGACGCGTGCATCCACTTAACCCAAACATAAAATCAAAACACTTGATGCATACACCACACGATCCATCGCATAATACGCATCATATAACGACCTACGGTTACCTTTTAAAAAATTGACTAACGGGCTATCCCCATCCTACCATCATCTAGGGACTCTCGGGTTATATCCCGATCAGTCCAAAAATCCTCATGGATCCGTTGTTACAAAACGCTCGCAGCAGCATCCTCACACATAAGGCCACACAAACTCCAAACTTGTCATAAGGCATATCTTTGCAATCCGAATGACCTAATCGCTCCTTACAGTCCAAAATCCCATAAGTATGTACACCTTCTTGACATGCATGACTAATGTATGTCAAATCTCACTTCTCAATCAACAAATGGACTAAATTCGTCATCCAATGTTTGTAGGTTCAAGAATGCATTCACATTTTCGATTCGCCTTTATACATTCACCGTACGGTTTGTAACGATTATCGGTAACACCTCCTACTTTAGTAATGCCCAAAAATACTTTCACCCGTGGTTTTAGCCTCTCCACTCGTTTCATATACAGTTTCTTGAACTATCTTCATCCTCTTACTCAAGTTCTTAACTGAACTGGAGTCATACTTCATTCCACCCCTTTCTTCATTCAAGGATCTCCTTCCGCCATAAATGATTAGTTCTCATCCACTTGGATTTGAACTCGATTCTACTACTGATCATTGAAACAACATGCCACATAGTCTTGCAGCAATGCTCAATGTCAAATTAACAGAGACCAAATCACTGTAAAAACTTCTAAAATGATGAAACCTACAATTTTGAATATCGTGTTATCAACTTTTTTAGTGTTCTCGATTAAACCTGGTTATATATATATATATATATATATATATATATATATATATATATATATATATATATATATATATATATATATATATATATATATATATATATATATATATATATATATATATATATATATATATATATATAGAGTACAGATCCAGTAATAGGGAAAAAATTGGTAGAAGGTAAGAAGTTTTTTTGGTGAACCAACAAAATGAATCATTAGATGATTAAAAAAGGGTTATTGTCATAAAAGCCCTTAAGTTTGTAAGAAATGTTCATGTTTACCCTTTTATGTATTTTTTGTTCATAAAAGCCCTTAAATTTATGTATGTTTCATTAAAACCCTTAAGTTTGGCAGGAATATTCGGTTTTACCCTTAAGTTTGACAGGTTCTATAACGTGACACAAGGGTAAAACCGAACATTCCTACCAAACTTAAGGCTTTTAATGAAACATACATAAATTTAAGGGCTTTTATGAACAAAAAAATACATAAAATGGTAAACCCGAACATTTCTTACAAACTTAAGGGCTTTTATCACAATAACCCTAATAACATGATTCACAAAAACAAATTCTTGATAAAATGACTCGATAATTAATTTTTATTATGTTTTTTTATAAACTAAAAGTTTTCCGAAAAATAATTAAAAACTTGATTCACTAAAAAATGCATCACCAAAGTGTTTTTCCGGAAAAAAATTTTGAAACATTTTTTTTGTAATCATCTAATTATTCATTCCGTTGATTCGACAAAACATGGAAATGATGCATTTTTTACCCTTCCTACCAAAAAAATTCTTTTTATTTGATTGCAAATCTCTCTCTCTCTCTCTCTCTCTATATATATATATATATATATATATATATATATATATATATATATATATATATATATATATATATATATATATATATATATATATATATATATATATATATATATATATATATATATATATAGAAGAAGGATAAAATAAGAAGTAATATTATGGTAAGAAGGTAAGAAGTTTTTATTTACTTGATTTTTTGACGAATCACCAAAATGAATCACTAGATGAATAAAAAATAACATGATTCATTGAAAAAAATTTCTAAAAAAACATATTGATGAATCATATTTTAGTAAATCCTGTTTTTATTCACGTTACAGACAATTTTAGTGAATAACAAAAAAAAGATTGTAAAAATGAATTATCAAGTTGTTTTTTCGAGAATTTTTTTTTGTGAATCATGTTATTTTTGCATCATCTATTGACTCATTTTGTTGTTTCGCCAAAAAAATATGTAAATAAAAAACTTCTTACATTCCTATCAAAAGTTCCCTTCTTACGAGATCCCAATTCTCTCTCTCTCTCTCTCTATATATATATATATATATATATATATATATATATATATATATATATATATAAAAGTTCCCTTCTTACGAGATCCCAATTCTCTCTCTCTCTCTCTCTATATATATATATATATATATATATATATATATATATATATATATATATATATATATATATATATATATATATATATATATATATAGAGAGAGAGAGAGAGAGAGAGAGAGAGAAAGAGAGTTAGGTTGTTTTGAGAACCCAAAAAACCATGAGATCTTGAGAACCCATTTTGGACAATTGGATCAAAAAATTAAATGGCTAAGATCGATAGTGGCAGTTATGTAATTAATATTAAGTCTAATGGTATATTTGACTTTTTAAATAAGCTGTCAAGGATAGTTTTGGAAAATCAAAAAATATGAAATAGGAAATTCCTTAATACACGCCTAAATGAGATCACACATCCCCTCTATATCTCTCTCTCTCTCTCTCTCTCTCTCTCTCGGAGTCGTGGTCTTCCTCAACGCCTGCCCTAGCCGTTTCTCTCCTTCCTCATCTACATTTGATCACCGACCCAATCACCGGAATAACCAACCCGCCGCCGCCGTTGACTTAAGTTGTGGTACGCCATTCTACAACAACCATCCATCGATTTCCTTCTCTCCCTCTCTCTTCTTCGTCGACTGTTTCCTCCCCACCAGCTCCTCCTTTTGCACTATCCCTCTTTCTCGCTGCGCCACCGTCACCAATACCACACCACCAGCGCCGCCACAAAGTTGTAAGTACAATGAATTTTATGTCTGGATCAGAGTATGAAGGAAAGAGACGACAAAGCCTTTTGGCATTTGGAGGCCAAGAAACACAAGCAGAAACACGAGAAAACCTTTCCAAAGCTGTAAGAATAATGAATTTTACCTCGGATCCTAAACTTTTCTATAATTTTGACAATTTTCGAAAATTTTGAGGCTTCAAATCGAGAGTTATCGTATTAGGTCATATTGATCGTGTTTGTTCATTAATTTTATTATGTGAGATCTGTAATCTGAATTGAGTCGAGCATTACATTTTTATCTTGTTGCTTCTTGTAGGTAAATTACCAGTCAGACAAGCACTTGCTGGTCAGATTTCACCGCATGGTTAAATGTATGTAAAATTTGATCCATTGCTAAGGTAACTAAGCTTTTGATCCATGCCTTCCCAAGCATCTGGGAAGTCTAAATCAAACCATTACCGCTCAAAAACCGTATTTGGTCATATATGTGTCCTTTTTATTTTTTTATCACAACCTCAGAGAATTGTATTTTTTTAGTTTCTGCAGGTTTATTAACGTCTCTTTTGGCCAGTTTTGCTACCTGCACTTGACTGTATTTTTTTGGCAAAAAATGTACATTCTTAGATTTTAGTAACTTTAGTTGAATTTTAAAGTTCAAAGAGGTTGTTATCCACATATTACATGGCTCATTCTTAGATATTAGTGTTCTGACTTTTATTCTAGGTTTTCCTTTTCAAATCCTATAAATACTTTTAAGTTTCTAGACGGCTAATAGCTTGGAGTACACATTTGTTTATTTATTATTGATTATGTATGTGCATATATGCATACACGTATATGCACATATGTGCATATATGCATATACGTGTGTGCACATATGCACATATGTGTATATGTGCATACACATATGTGCACATGTGCATACACGTATGTGCACATGTGCATAACGTATGTGTATATGTGAATACACGTATGTGCATAATTTATGTGTTTTCTTGTCAAGTATTTGAACATGTGTTGAAACACATATGCATAATAGTAGATGCACATATGCATAAACGTATATCCATATATACATTTATCTGTGCATATACATATGTGCCTAAGTGTGTGTGCGTAATTTGCATATATGCATACATATATGTGCTTATGTTGTAACACCCGACTTATTAACCAAAAACACCCCAAAAAAAAATTTTCATTTTTTTTCAAACCAAATATTTTACAAATAAAACATAAGTAGGGGTATTAGTTAATACAATACGAGTACAAGAGTATCACAAAGTACAATACATAGAATATTATACATTCTTCAAGCCGGGTCGTTACTTCAAATGCTAAGTCCTCAGTCACGGACTTTGTCTTTTTCCTTGGCAGGGTCACGCTCACCTGCAGGGACATGTCAATAAAACTGTGAGCTATAAAGCCCAATGAGTAATCAAATCAAGTATAGCATGTAAAAGAAATAAACTTCTCTATACAAAATCAAATAAGCAATATCATGCAATATAAAAATCATATATGGCTCACGGGTTATCCCGCTGTTGCCTAGACTCTCGGCTCCGTTCTTGCCATCGCAATGACTCACGGCTTATCCGGTCTTGTCTATATAGGTTTGACTCACAGCTCCGTTCTTGTCTATTATAGACTCACGGCTTATCTGGTATTGTCGCACCATTTAAAATTGACTGACTCACAGCTCCGTTCTTGTCTATATCAGACTCACGGCTTATCTGGTATTGTCATGTCAATATTGTTGACTCACAGCTCCGTTCTTGTCTTTACCAGACTCACGGCTTATCTGGTATTGTCATATATTGAATTATGTAATTTGTCATTTTTGTCCCCCCAAAATCGTTTCTATTTGCAGCTGCCCATATAACACATATCACATCGGATAATAGTGAGATTACTCACCTGAAGGTTTGCTACAACTAGCGTTTGTTGTTCCTTGCCTTGAAATGAAATCCGTAGGATTTTGTCCCGTACCTATAATTCCATTTATTATCAAAATGATTATAGGTTAATAACCATTCTAATTAACTCTAATACAATAGAGTTCAATATAATATCGTTATAAACAATGCCTAGTTAATAAACTTTCCGTTTACTAACTTTATATGAATTTTACTATTCACCGAGGCATTCGGATCGGTCTACAGTGCCCCCGAGGGGTCGAAAACTCGATATGAAAATTTTCCCAAACTTTTTAGACCATAACGAGCCTATGGTTCAAATTTGAGCTAAATCGGACAAGCCAAGCAAAAGTTAGCGTTTTTGATCCCCTGCCTGGCCTCTGCTCGGAGGCGCACTGCGCCTAGGGGAGGGCGCACTGCGCCTGGGCGCACCCCGCCTGGCTCTTGGGCGCACTGCGCCTAGCGGCAGTGCAGGTCCCCTGGCCAGTCGCGATTTATGCACTGTAGCTTGCAGATTTGGTCCATTAAGTCCTTATTTCTGTTCTTAATCGCTTGGGGTTTGTTCCTAGGCTAAAACCTTACATTTTAACAAGGTTTTTAACCATCAAAACCCACTCAATCAATCATATGAAGAATTAGGGTTCTTAATTCTAGCAACCCCAAATCTTCAATTTCACCAAATATAACAACTTACTTCCATTTTCTTTAGTTAAGTCCTTGTTATAATGACTTAATGGAAGTATCTAACCATTTTAATCACACAATTATAACTGCAATTGCAGTTTTTGAGTTCTACAAAACTCATCAAGAACAAACAATCAAGAACTTGGAATATTTACCTCAAAAGCTTCCAATACTACCCTTTTAAGCCAAGGATCAAAATCCAAGCTTCAAACCTTCAAGAATCCTTCACGATTTCTGGAAAAATCAGTCACGAACTCTCTCCCGTAAACCTCCAAAATCTGCACACAAATGGAAGAAGCTTCCATCCTTTTATACTTCCAGAAATTGCATTTTGGTCCCTAAAGTTGCATATTTTGAACTTTTGCCACAATTTACACAATTTATGACAAAAATAAACTTTTATAACATTTTAAGTCCAAGACTCAAAATATTATTACCAAACAAGTCCTTTTCTGTCCAAAAGACCAAATTACCCTTTTGAGGTAAAATGACCATTTTGCCCTTTTTATTATAATTATATAATAAACATGTTTTTGGCGTTACAAATTCTCCCCTCCTTTAAGAGATTTCGTCCCCGAAATCATACAAAGAGTTGAGGATATTTCTCTCTCATTTCACTTTCGGTCTCCCACGTCATGTCGGAACCCTTGTGATGACGCCAAAGGACTTTCACCATGCTGATCTTCTTGTTTCGTAGCTGTCTTGTCTTGCGGTCCAACACTCGCTCGGGTTGTTCCGGGTATCTCAGCTTTTCATCCACCTCAATTTCAGCAAGAGGTATATGTTGAGACTTGTCAAACAGAGTTTTCCTCAAATGGGACACACGGAATACATCATGTATACCATGAAGTTCATCAGGTAACTCCAATCGATACGCCACGGCTCCAACTCTTTGGGATATACGGAAAGGTCCGATAAAACGAGGACTCAACTTTCCTTTCTTCCCAAAACGAATTAAGCCTTTCCAAGGGGATACTTTGAGCATTACCATATCTCCTACTTGGAATTCTATCGGTTTCACCCGTTTGTCCGCATACTGTTTCTGTCTATTCTGAGCTACCTTCAAATTTTCGCGTATCAGTTTGATCTTTTCTTCAGTCTGTGCTACAATTTCGGGTCCAGCCAATGGCTTTTCCCCAACTTCAGTCCAGCAGGTCGGAGTACGGCACGGTGCTCCATACAAGGTTTCATACGGGGCCATCTGAATGCTGGAATGATAGCTGTTATTGTACGCGAATTCCACTAAAGGTAAATGATCTTCCCAGCTTCCACCGAAGTCTATGACACAAGTCCTCAACATATCTTCCAACGTCTGGATCGTTCTTTCACTCTGACCATCGGTCTGCGGGTGATATGCTGTACTCATAAGTACTTTTGTACCCAATTGCTTTTGAAGACTTTGCCAAAAATGAGAAGTAAACCTACTATCTCGGTCCGATACAATCGATGCTGGTAATCCATGTCGACAAATCACCTCATCAATGTAGATTTTCGCCAGCTGATCTACTCTGTACTTTTCTTTATATGGTATAAATTGTGCCGATTTGGTCAATCGATCCACAATCACCCATATAGAATCATAACCTCGCGGTGTCCGCGGCAACTTTGTTACAAAATCCATGGTAATATGGTCCCATTTCTTCTCTGGAACCGGCAATGGTTGTATTTCCCCGTACGGTTTTTGATGGTTTGACTTAACTTGCAGACAAGTCAAACATCTTTCCACAAATCTTCCGATGTCCCTCTTCATTCCAGGCCACCAATACATCGGTTTTAACGTCCGATACATTTTGGTACTGCCCGGATGAACTGCATATCGGCTATAATGAGCATCTTCTAGAAGCAAATTTCGCGCCTCTCCTTGTTTCGGGACCCATATTCGGCCTCTGAAGGTCTTCACTTTCTGAGCATTTTCTTCCAGATGCTTCAAATATCCAACCATTCGTTCACTTTTAACATTCTCCGGCTTACATGCTTCTTCTTGTGCTGAACGGATCAATCCTGGTAACCGGCTTACTACACCCATGCATGCGGATGTAATTTTCAAAGGAGCTTCTTTTCGGCTTAGCGCATCTGCCACCACATTCGCCTTGCCAGGGTGGTACTGAATTTCACAATCAAAATCTTTCAGCAGATCCATCCACCTTTGTTGTCTCATACTAAGCTCTTTCTGATCAAAGAGGTACTTTAGGCTCTTGTGATCCGTATAAATGACAAACTTCACACCGTATAAATAGTGCCTCCATAACTTCAATGCTAGAACCACAGCAGCTAATTCCAGATCATGAACTGGATACTTCTTCTCGGCATCTTTCAATTGGCGGGACGCATAGGCTATGACCCGACCATTCTGCATTAGCACACAACCAAGACCAATTCTAGAAGCATCGCTGTAGATCACATACTCTTCTCCGCTTTGTGGTAAAGCCAACACCGGTGCTTCACATAAAGCTTGTTTCAACTTCTGGAATGCTTCTTGCTGCTTTTCGGACCATGTGAACTTTTCACCTTTCTTAGTTAACTTGGTCAACGGAGCAGCTATCGAAGAGAAATTCTCGACAAATCTTCTATAATAGCCTGCTAAACCAAGGAAACTTCGTATTTCAGTTGGACTCCGGGCCGGTTCCCACTTCATCACAGCCTCAATCTTTGCTGGATCAACTTTTACTCCTTCGGCATTGATTACATGACCAAGAAATTGAACTTCCCTTAGCCAGAAATCACACTTAGAAAATTTCGCATATAACTTTTCTCGGCGAAGCAACTCCAACACTTGTCGCAGGTGCATTTCGTGTTCAGCTTGGCTCCGCGAATACACTAAGATGTCATCAATAAACACTATCACCGAGGTATCAAGGAACGGTCGACACACCCGGTTCATAAGATCCATGAATACGGCTGGAGCATTGGTTAACCCAAAAGGCATCACCAAAAACTCATAATGACCGTATCGCGTTCGGAAAGCTGTCTTCAGAATGTCTGACTCCCTTATCTTCAACTGGTGGTATCCTGACCTCAGGTCAATCTTGGAAAAGTAAGACGCGCCTTGCAGCTGGTCAAACAAATCGTCTATTCTGGGTAGCGGGTACTTGTTCTTCACCGTGATCTTGTTTAACTCCCGATAGTCAATACACATGCGCATTGACCCATCCTTCTTCTTGACAAACAGAATAGGGGCTCCCCAAGGCGATGTACTCGGTCTAATAAAACCCCTGTCTAGCAGTTCTTCCAGTTGCTTTCGCAGTTCCACCATCTCTGAAGGTGCTAAACGGTATGGAGCTCGAGCAACAGGTGCAGCTCCCGGAACCAGTTCAATCGTGAACTCAACCTGTCGATCTGGTGGCAACCCTGGAAGTTCATCTGGAAACACATCTGGGAATTCGTTCACCACATTCACATTCGCTACCCCCACTTTAATTGGTTGAGCCACCGATACATAAGCTAGATAGGACATCCCTCCTTTACTGATACAGCTTCGGGCTTGAGCAAAGGAGATGACTGGCATTCGCAACCGAGGTCGTTCACCCTGAATCTTTATCCATTTTCCATCCGGTGTTAACACTGTGATGTTTTTATTTCTGCAATCCATGTTAGCATAATTCGTTGCTAACCAATCCATCCCCACAATCACACCAAATTCATTGGTAGTCATCGACTTCAAATCTATAGGGAAAACGGTCCCGTAGATTTTAAGCTGATAACCTTCCAGATGTTCAGAAACCCAAACATATCGGCCGTCCGCTATAGCCACTTCCAAGTTTTCATCCATTGGGGTTAACGGTACATTAAGGCGAGGCAACAAAGATTCCGATACAAAACAGTGTGTTGCTCCTGGATCAAATATAACATATACAGGTATGGTATTGAGAGTGAAGATACCTGTAATCACATCCGTTTTCTCACGGGCTTCCTCCACAGTCATCTGGAAAGCTCGCGAGGCCACTGGTCGTCCCCTGTTCTTTGGCTCTTCTTTCTTTCCCACTTGATCATCCCTGGGCCTTTCACTGTAGACACCAGATTTCAGTTTTGGACAATTCGGACGGATGTGATCAGTAGCTCCACATTGGTAGCATCTTCGTTCCGCCCGACACTCCCGTATAGAATGACCCGTTCTTCCACAATTTCGGCAGCTAACTGACCCAGTATCACTGCGACAACTGCCAAAATGCCTTTTTCTACACTTCTCACACCACTTTCCTTCGTCCCTCTGGCTTTTTCCCTTAGACCCGGATTGTTGTGACTTTTTCTGAGGCGTCCAACCTTGGTCTTCGGCCTTTCTTTTTGATTCAACGGCCTTCTTTTCATCTTCTTGTCGCTTTAATTCGGTCTCTCTTTCTGTGGCTCGATCCACCACTTGCCGGAAAGTAGTTAGTTTCAACGGTTGCACAATTTCCCTAATTCAGGTTGTCAACCCCCGAACATACTTGTCGATCTTTCTCTTTTCAGTGTAAATATGGTGTTCCGCAAACCTAGCTTTCTCCAGAAAGCTAAGGGTATATTCCTGAACAGATCGGGAACCCTGTTCCAGATGCAGGAATTCATCTTCCAACTTCTGAATAGCTACTTCTGAGCAGTATTCTTCATTGAACTTTGTATTGAATTGCTCCCAAGGTACCCATTGGGATGAATCAATATCCAGTGATTTGTAGTAGGTTTGCCACCAATGTAGTGCACCGCTTGTAAGTTGGTTCGTGGCAAATTCCACTTTATCATCATCCGCACACTTGCTTACTCGGAACACCTTCTCGATATGCATGATCCATTCCATAGCTTTGACTGGATCATCTGTCCCCGAGAATTCCTTTGGTTTACAACCAAGGAAGGATTTATACGTACACCCAACTTTCTTTATCGAGGCTTCCCCACCTTGAGTTTCCTTTACTGCCTGGGCACGGCTTTCTCCCTGGCTTTCACCTTCCGGCTGCCTGTCATGAACACTTTTTGCAGCCTCTTCAGTAGGATCAGGATTGACACTCGGATTAGGATTGCCACTCGGGTTGGGGTTATTCGATAATGCTGGCATCATTTGCCTAACCACTTCTTCCACTATCGCCCGAATATCAGGTGGATTTTGTCCCACCGGTTCCCGTGCTGGTGCTCTTCGCCCAGCAGAGCCGCGTGACCTAGCTGGTCCACTTCTTGCAGTTCCACGCGAATTCGCACCAGTGGGATTGCTTCGTGTATTTCTCATACTTCAAAATTTCAGCAAACCGTTAGATTACATATATAATAACAAACTTATATATATCTAACAGTCCATTTATCTGTTCTTCTCTCAAGGTTTAAGTCCAGGAATCTAGTCTAAGACACCTAGTTCACTTAAACCACGGCTCTGATACCAACTTGTAACACCCGACTTATTAACCAAAAACAACCCAAAAAAATTTTTTCATTTTTTTTCAAACCAAATATTTTACAAATAAAACATAAGTAGGGGTATTAGTTAATACAATACGAGTACAAGAGTATCACGAAGTACAATACATAGAATATTATACATTCTTCAAGCCGGGTCGTTACTTCAAATGCTAAGTCCTCAGTCACGGACTTTGTCTTTTCCCTTGGCAGGGTCACGCTCACCTGCAGGGACATGTCAATAAAACTGTGAGCTATAAAGCCCAATGAGTAATCAAATCAAGTATAGCATGTATAAGAAATAAACTTCTCTATACAAAATCAAATAAGCAATATCATGCAATATAAAAATCATATATGGCTCACGGGTTATCCCGCTGTTGCCTAGACTCACGGCTCCGTTCTTGCCATCGCAATGACTCACGGCTTATCCGGTCTTGTCTATATAGGTTTGACTCACAGCTCCGTTCTTGTCTATTATAGACTCACGGCTTATCTGGTATTGTCGCACCATTTAAAATTGACTGACTCACAGCTCCGTTCTTGTCTATATCAGACTCACGGCTTATCTGGTATTGTCATGTCAATATTGTTGACTCACAGCTCCGTTCTTGTCTTTACCAGACTCACGGCTTATCTGGTATTGTCATATATTGAATTATGTAATTTGTCATTTTTGTCCCCCCAAAATCGTTTCCATTTGCAGCTGCCCATATAACACATATCACATCGGATAATAGTGAGATTACTCACCTGAAGGTTTGCTACAACTAGCGTTTGTTGTTCCTTGCCTTGAAATGAAATCCGTAGGATTTTGTCCCGTACCTATAATTCCATTTATTATCAAAATGATTATAGGTTAATAACCATTCTAATTAACTCTAATACAATAGAGTTCAATATAATATCGTTATAAACAATGCCTAGTTAATAAACTTTCCGTTTACTAACTTTATATGAATTTTACTATTCACCGAGGCATTCGGATCGGTCTACAGTGCCCCCGAGGGGTCGAAAACTCGATATGAAAATTTTCCCAAACTTTTTAGACCATAACGAGCCTATGGTTCAAATTTGAGCTAAATCGGACAAGCCAAGCAAAAGTTAGCGTTTTTGATCCCCTGCCTGGCCTCTGCTCGGAGGCGCACTGCGCCTAGGGGAGGGCGCACTGCGCCTGGGCGCACTGCGCCTGGGCGCACCCCGCCTGGCTCTTGGGCGCACTGCGCCTAGCGGCAGTGCAGGTCCCCTGGCCAGTCGCGATTTATGCACTGTAGCTTGCAGATTTGGTCCATTAAGTCCTTATTTCTGTTCTTAATCGCTTGGGGTTTGTTCCTAGGCTAAAACCTTACATTTTAACAAGGTTTTTAACCATCAAAACCCACTCAATCAATCATATGAAGAATTAGGGTTCTTAATTCTAGCAACCCCAAATCTTCAATTTCACCAAATATAACAACTTACTTCCATTTTCTTTAGTTAAGTCCTTGTTATAATGACTTAATGGAAGTATCTAACCATTTTAATCACACAATTATAACTGCAATTGCAGTTTTTGAGTTCTACAAAACTCATCAAGAACAAACAATCAAGAACTTGGAATATTTACCTCAAAAGCTTCCAATACTACCCTTTTAAGCCAAGGATCAAAATCCAAGCTTCAAACCTTCAAGAATCCTTCACGATTTCTGGAAAAATCAGTCACGAACTCTCTCCCGTAAACCTCCAAAATCTGCACATAAATGGAAGAAGCTTCCATCATTTTATACTTCCAGAAATTGCATTTTGGTCCCTAAAGTTGCATATTTTGAACTTTTGCCACAATTTACACAATTTATGACAAAAATCAACTTTTATAACATTTTAAGTCCAAGACTCAAAATATTATTACCAAACAAGTCATTTTCTGTCCAAAAGACCAAATTACCCTTTTGAGGTAAAATGACCATTTTGCCCTTTTTATTATAATTATATAATAAACATGTTTTTGGCGTTACATATGTGCATATGCGTATATGCATATAAGTATTTTTTTAATATTTTTAATACGTATTTTTATTAATGTTTTTGCAGGTTCTTAAATTTTATCGAGCAAAATGAAGGCATGAAAAGCGATAAACTGAAGAAACATGACAACAAAGGAATAAACAACGGAGATCTCATGCATTTTTGTTGTATTTTTTTATATTTTATGTATGTATTGTTCAAAATAATTGTAGATTATTGTTTTTAATAAATTGGGTTGTTTATTATTTGTATTCAACAATTATGAATAATAATATGCATATATGAATTCTAAAAATATGCTTATATGCACCTTTGTATTCAACTATTATACATAATAACATGTTTATATGAATTTTAAAAATATGCATATATGCACCTTCTTGAAAATACATGAATGTATATGTTTTTCTAATTCTAAAATCTAATTTTTTTTCTTGAATTTAAAATTTTTATGTTGTTTTATTTTAATTTCGAAAAATCCCATATTAAAAAAAACGAAAATCATGTATATTTTTAAATTCGAATTTTGAATTAGATTATGCTTATTTTTAGGATTTTTTATTTTGTTGCCAAAAATAAAAAAATCAAAATTAAATGAGAATTGTCAAATGACAATCATGCCCTTTTGTGATCTGACCAATCAGAAAGAGTTCTCGAGATCTCATGGTTTTTATGTTCTCACAAGAACCCAACACTATCTCTCTCTCTCTCTCTATATATATATATATATATATATATATATATATATATATATATATATATATATATATATATATATATCTATTGAAATTGAGAACATGAGAATAAATATAAGCCACACAATTTTATAAGAGTCCTCATTCGCTCCCTTTCACCACAACCACCACCAAACTTCTACGCCTCTACTACCACCCATCTCCACCACGTCCCCTATCCAACGCCAATCCATCTTACGCGACCCACTCCCGCTCCACCTCACCCACCCCATCCTACCCTACCCACCCACCCCCCAAAAAAAACTTTATTTTTTACCAACCACTCCCGCTCCACCCCCCCACCAGCACCCACCCTACCCTACCCACCCACCCCCACCAAAAAAATTTTATTTTTTACCAACCACTCCCGCTACACCCGACCCACCAGCACCTACCCTACCCTACCCACCCCACACCACCCTACCCTACCAGATCCTCCTCGCCAACCAAACAAATTTTTAATTTTTTTTACCACGCAATTCCGCTCCACCCCACCCACCAGCACCCACCCTACCCTACCCACCCCCACCCGCACACCAAAACAACTTTATTTTTTTACCAACCACTCCCGCTCCACCCGACCCACCGACACCCATCCTACGCCATCCCTACCCTACCACACCCTCCTCGCCCACCACAAAAAAATTTAATTTTTTTACCACATAATCCCGCTCCACCCCACCCACCAGCACCCACCCTACCCTACCCACCCCACCCCACCCCACCTTACCCGCCTACCATGCCCACCACAAAAAATTATTTTTTACCACCAACTCCCGTTCCACCCAACCCACCAGCACCCACCCTACCCTACCCACCCCACCAATTTTTTTCACTCACTCCCGCTCCACCCCACCAACCAGCACCCACCCAACCTACCCACCACACCCCAGTACCCTACCCGTACTACCCCCATCCCTACCGTACCATCACCCCGCAAACCATTTTTTTAATTTTTTACCACTCACTCCCGATCCACCTCACCATAACCCACCCCCTATGTTGCACGGAAACGGATACCGGAAACGACAAAACTCAAAAATTTAAGATACGGATACGGCTGAGATACGACAAATATATATATATATATATATATATATATATATATATATATATATATATATATATATATATATATATATATATATATATATATATATATATATATATATATATATATATATATATATATATATATGTATATATATATATATATAAGAAATTCCAAAATAGATATATATTGATGTAAATGTTATACCTTATTGAAATCGATCTTAATAAACATATTAATCTACCGCCAAAGAAAAAAAAAGTTTCTCAAAATCAAATCAAAAGTCAAAACTGAAACCAAAATCAAAATCCTCGTTGGTGCTGCACAAAGCTTCTGCCGCTGTAGTAAAATATCCGACTTAAATAAGGAAATTATGTTAAATGTGGGTTAAATTTAGAATATACTTAAAAGCCCAACCCACCAAGTCGAATATGGTTTTCGTCAAATATTCCGATGCCCTAATTTTCCTCTTAGGTTTACTGCTCGATCTCTTTCTCATTCTCAACCTGATGCATCCACAAAGCTTTCAGAGGGTAACACCAAATCGAAACTTGTAAGTTCTTAATCTTGATTGCTTTCAGAAAGAAGCCGATACTTCAAAGAAACGTAGCCGATACTTCATCGGAAACGTTTCTGGTGATTCCAAGACGTTTCTAGGCGTTTCCGGCGAGTATCCGTTTCCGGCGAGTATCCGATACGGGAACGGCGGCCTTGGTGGCGTTTCGGTGCATCATAGCCCACCCCACCCGACCAACGAGCACCCCACCCTACCTTACCCCTACCACCCCCACCCTACCTTAAAATTAGGGATGAGAATCGGTCCGGACCCGGACCGACCCGGACCGAGAACCGAGGAACCGAGAACCGATTTTATAGGAAACGAAGAACCGGGAACCGAACCGAATACCCCGGTTCCGGTTCCTACCGGTTCGGTTCCGGTCCGGTTTCGGTTCCGGTTCGGGTATACTATAATGTGTTATTAAGAAATGTGTTCGGTTCCGGACCCGGCCCAAACCGGACCGAGAACCGAAGAACCGAGAACCGATTTTGTGGGAAATGGAGAACCGAGAACCGAACCGAATACACGGTTCCGGTTCCTAGTCGGTTCCGGTTCCGGTTCGGTTCCCGGTCCGGTCTGGTTCTCCGGGTCAAAAGCTCATCCCTACTTAAAATCACCCAGCCCACCAAAAAAAATTTAATTTTTTACCACTCACTCCCGATCCACCCCACCCCACCATTCACATGTGCATATTCACAAGTGAATGATAGACTTTTAATCAGATACGAATAATAATGTTTAATCACATGTGAATCGTTCAATCATATGTGAATAACAATGTTTAATCGCATGTGATTAAATACATATGATAGGAAAATTTATTTAAAAATAAAAAAATTGTTATGTACATATTTACATATGAATAACATGTGAATAACTTAATTATATGTGAATAACAAGGTTATAATCACATGTGAATAATAGGGTTTTATCACATATGAATAGCTTAATCATATGTGATCAACAATGTTTAATCACATGTGATTAAATACATATAATAAGAAAATTTATTTAAACATTAAAAATCATTATGTATATATTTGCATATAAATAACATGTTTTAATCACATGTGAATATGTGAATAATAAGGTTTAATCACATGTGATTGAAGAAAAAACATATCACATGTAAACAAGATTTCATAATCATATATGATTAAGCATGTGAATATGTGAATAACAAGGTTTAATCACATGTGATTGAAGAAAAAACATATCACATGTGAACAAGATTTCAGAATCATATATGATTAAGTGCTTAATAACAAGGTTTAATCACATGTGATTGAACCAAAAAACATATCACATATGAACAAGATTTCATAATCATATATGATTAAGCACTTAATGGTACCTGAACAAGCCTGCAGCTCCAAGGACTTCGACATGAAATAGGGGTGTGAGACTGGTTTTTGAGTTTGGTGGCGTATTTTGAGTTTGGAGTGAGTGCAAGAACCACTGGTAGGCGGGATTTGGACGAAAGTTTCTTTCAGCCATTTTGTCGAACACCTTAGGTGCATAAAGTGTGTCTCCATATGTGATCAACAATTTTAATCACATGTGATTTAATATATAATAAGAAATTTTATTTAAAAATAAAAAATTCATTAATTACATGTGATTGAATACATATAATAAAAAAATTTATTAAAAATAAAAATAAAAATTCTATTTGAGCATATTCACATGTGAATAACAAGTTCTAATCACATTTGAATAGCATGATCTAATTACATTTGAGTCAGAAGTTTTAATCGTATGTGAATAAATTATTAAGAAATAAAAAATTCGTTATGCACATATTCACATGTGAAAAACAGGTTTTAATCACATGTGAATAATAGGGTTTATCGCCTGTGAATAGATTAATCATATGTGATTAACAATGTTTAATCACATGTGATTAAATACATATAATAAGAAAACAACCCCCCAACAAATTCGTTTAGACCTTTCAACAAATAGTTGGTAGGCATATGGGGGGGCACACATAGGTTAACTACTAACTTTAATCTTTTCAAGCCTTTCAAAATAATTCAGCAATTTCCTTGAGACAATTCCGGCAGCGGTGCAACTTAACTTCCTGATTTCCTTGGTTTATTGTCAACAATCATTAGTGATTTGTCACTTAACTTTCATGCTGGGCAGTTAATCGCGCCGGTATCGCGGTTCGCGCTGGTTTTTATAATAGCGGTTCATTTTAGCGGTTAGTTATCGCGGTTCCGCTAATTGCGCCGCTATTTAGCACAATACCACCGCGAGAAACGCAAAACCACCGATATACCTCCGCTATACTACTGCTATACCACCGTGATTACATATTAATTCTACTAGTAATAGTATAATATATAAATTCTACATAAATTGTACATATTACTAAAAGCTGCTATATCACCGCTATACCACCGCGATAACCGCAAAATTAAATAGCGATCGCTTACCACGATTACATTTTTGACCAAGATAACTGCATAGCTTTCATGTGAATATGCCACTTCCTGATTTCCTTGGTTTACTATCAACAATCATTAGTGATTTGTCACTTAACTTTCATTTAAACATTTCAACAAACACCTATTAGGCATTGCAATAAGCACAAACTATGAGATAACTAATTAAACATTTCAACAAAAAACAAATGATAATTCAACAACAAAATTACAACCAATATCAGTATTTGTTGCAACCACAGATTTAAGAAAAATCAAAACGGTCTGTGCATTATCATATATTTAATTTAACTGTGTTCGTAATGTATAGTTCGAATTGATTTAATGCGGCTTCAATTTGTAAGACATGAACTCACTGTATATTCAACATGTTCAAGCTTGGAGTCAAACTTGGACAATAGAACATTACAAGCACTTACAATCCTAAAACTCATAATATGCAAAATGTTCAAATTGACGGAAAATTTTGGTAAAAGTACCATAAATTTCCACATAACTTTGCTATGCTCCAAGCTAAAGATAATTAGTCTGTGTTCTTGATTCTTTAACTTCATTCATATTATAGAGTAGTGAAGTGTAAAAAAGTCCTCTCGGTAGAAAGGTACTAATTTTTAGTCAACGAAAAGATGTAATCTCATGCTCCACTCATGTGAACAAAACATCAAATTAAACCCAACAAAATCATTATAAATTGACGCATACCAAATCGCCAACAAATTCACATACGAAAACATTATTAAAAACGAATAAGTAGACAAACAATCTACAAATTTCAATAGAAACAGAGAGTTAAAACCAAATTGAATCGTGTCTGCTAACTGCAATCGCTCCAAATTGAATTGAATTGAATCTCATCTCGCTTGAATCCTTCCAAATCGTAATCCTAACTGCTATCGTTCCAAGTTGTAATTGCAGAAGCGCAGGTACCTTTCAATCGATTTCTGCAATCCGTAATTGATGGGGGAGATTAACGATGCGTCGGTGGGAGGCGGGGGTGGAAGGGGGCCTTTTTTAAAATTGTGTGGTCCAAAATTGTTCTCATGTTCTCAATTCATATATATATATATATATATATATATATATATATATATATATATATATATGAAAATGTTCAAATGAGAAACACTAAAAGGTTAAGAACCGTGAGAACCGATATTCACACATTAAGAATAATGTTTTTTTCCGTTTTTTTTCACACTTGTTTATTATGTGAAAATACATCAAACATAATAAATTTTCTTATTTTTTACTACGTTTTACAATATTCACAATATAATAAAATTTCTAGTTATTAAACTATGAATACTATAACGTAAATTTTTTTTAAAAAAATACATCAATATTGATATGTAATAGCAAATGAAGGATAATTATATATTTTTATATGTTTGATAATTTTATTTTGATAAAAAGACAAGTGTTAAAAGTAAAAAATACAACATTATTAAGCTGTGAATTAGTGGTTCTTACGATTTTCAATCTTTTTGTAGTTATTATTTGAACTCTTCCATATATGTGTGTGTGTTTTGATAATTTTATTTTAAGTGGTCTCTAATTCTGTTTGTTGTATGGGAGCAATACTTTTATAATATGTATAGTAGAAAAACATTGGCTGTTATCATATAAAACTCGATTAACAATTATTTTGGGATGCAATTGACATGTATAGCAAAAAAAAAAAAAAAAAAAAAAAAAAAAAAAAAAAGACATTTACCTTTCTGCCCTTATACATGGCTCCAACTATAAACCCCATTATCTAGGGTACTATATAAGCAACTCTAGCTCTATTGCTCCTTGTCTCTCTATCGGAAAGAAAATATATTTAACAGAAAAGGTTACCAAAGATGATGAAATTGAGATCAAAGAGATTCCATAAGAGCCTTTCCAAGTTACGTAGTGGTGGTGGCAACGGTGATAACAAGGAGTGTGGTGCGACCATGGTCGGAGAAATTAAATGGGAATTACGGCCTGGTGGGATGCTTGTTCAAAAGAGAGAAATTGCAGGCCAAGATGTCGAAAACGAAGGGGTTATTATGGTTAGAGCAGCAACTGGTTCACAATGGCATGAGATATCTATCCAATCAACTTCAACTTTTGGTAATGGTATCATGGTCTTTATGCTATTCCTTTTTTACTTAATTTATAACGAACGACCTAATATAGAGAGCCAGAGAAATGGAGTTTTTCCAATTAAGTCATAACTTTTTACAAAATTTTCAGTTTTTTTTAAAGATCGGTTATTCGAAAAAAGCAAGATCTTCCATAACACATTGTGATGCAATTTATAGTCGCAAAAGTTAAGAAACACCAGCTTTTGATGATGCATCTAAAGAAATAAAGTTTTTTTTAACAGAAGTCAAATACCCTTTTCTTAATATGCTATTGTGTTTCTTATTTGCAATAGGAGAAATGAAGAGGATGTTATCAATGGTGACAGGCATGGCACCGAAAGAGCAAAGGGTATTGTTTAAAGGGAAGGAGAGAGAGGATGTTGAACGCCTACACATGGTTGGGGTTAGAGACAAGGACAAGGTTGTAGTGTTGGAAGATCCAGCCATGAAAGAGAGAAAATTACTACATGGATCATTAGCTACAACAAATGACATTGACACTTCTAATCATGCAATTAGTGTATAACTGATAGCACTAATTGAGCAAGAAAGAAAAACCCTAATTGCATTATGGATCTACTTTGTTTTAGCAATCTTAAAAGGGTATGTAGTGATCTTGATATTATGTTGATCGATGTTGTTTTTGTATTAGTTTGGTCAACCTACACTTAGGCTAATCAGGAGTATGTTGTGGTATAACTTTTTTTATGTATGAAAGCTTACTACGAATATTAAAATCATTTTAATATATATAATGTTACGAATAGATTGATCAGAAAAGAGACAATAATACAAAAGGTTATCTATAACGTGTTATAAAAAACTTATGAGAACCTCCAGCATATCAAAGTCAACTTCAGGCAAATTCAATTAGCTTTTTTGTTAAGGAACCGCATGTACGATGCTTTAACATCCATTTATTCCATAATATTTTCAGTTGTTTTATACTATTTAACAAATATAAGATACTATAACAAAAGTATAGATTACAAAATACATGAAGCCTTGATATAAAGACAAGCGTGCACCCATAGGCCAAGAAATCTTGAAAATGGAATGAGGATTCTTGAAAATGAATCTACTTTTGAGTAGTTCCAAGTTGAGTTTGTACTAATTACATAAAGCCTCTTACGCATGCTTCATCTAAAGCTCCAAAATGGCCCACAATTACCGAAAAAAACTTTTTGAGTAAATTATATATAAAAAGAAGTATATTAATTTATTTTTTATTAAGAAAAATTACCAAAAGCTTATCCTTCTAGTTAGTAAGTTATAATTTGATCCTGTTATATATAGCAGTTTCTAAAATTTGATGTTAGATATAATGATTATAATCTATGACTCTAGATAATCAATGAAATTTGTCGATACAATTTTATCTTTTTTAACATCTTTAGTGAGAAGTGATTGATGTTTTTTTTTTTTTTTTTTTTTTTTACTTTATACAACTTGTTTTTAACTTTCAAAAATAGTCATTGATAAAATAAGTTTAACTGTTTTTTTGTTAATGATTAAATGATATGTGTATGAGAGATACTCATTTATGGAAAACAAAGAATGGCTTCCTTTTAAAGCAATTTCTTGAGAAGAATGATGAGGTCCTTTCGTACAACCTCAATTGAGAAACAAAAGACCATATGTTCCCCACTTTTGAGTGTGGGGACTATGCGATGCGAACGCTTTCTTATTATTTGAATGGTAGGTAAAACTGGTTTTCAATACGGTATACTTTACAGGTTTTCTTCTTATAGTGTAATTAAGAAGAAATAATAGATTTGTAAAATAATTATTAGAAAGGATCTGTCGAATAGAAAGTTTAGAACAGAAGTTAAATACATCAACAACCATGACCTTTTTTTCTTTTTGGAATAACACGTATTTTGGCCCAGGCTTATTCAAATTTTGGTTTGACCGGCCTGCTATGAGCCCGAGCCCAGTTCAGGCCCAGTTGACATCCACAAATGTGCACCATTAGATGTTAGTCCTGGATACACAGCCTTACACACATTAGGTTTAAAGCCATCACCGGATCCGGATGCCTTCATCGACCAGTGGAAAAGCATATCAAAATGTTTCCAAAACAAAAAGATGCTTTCCAAACTTGGGCCTAAGACATCGCTTATAAGTTATCAGATTTTATCTCTACTGACAAATATACGCAAACTTAACATATATGATAACTTGGATCAGGGACGAGCAGATTGATCGGAAAAACTAAATTGAACCGGAAACCGACCGACATGAACCGAATAACATATATAACTTGGATTAGAGATGAGCATATTGATCGTAAAAATTAAACTTGGGCTTGAGACCTCGCTTATAAGTTATATCATTATTAATTCTCTAAGAATACTGAGTCTATTCTCATAGAATATAAAAACGGTAACAACAAAATATATTGTTACTTCTATAACACTTATTCTGTAAAAGTCTAATCTAGGGAAATCATATTAAAAAAGTACATCCACAAATTAAAATAAAACTAAAACAAGTATTTCAAAAAACAAAAACCACTAAACTTGTTTGTCTTTATCATGACAATTCATCTTATCATGATTAACCATTTGTTTGCACTTTGCATGTATGTATGACACATTCTTTCCCGGTTTTTAGATTCTTTAACTATCATTTCTCGTTTACTCGAGTCTTTTTCCACGGCTACCACAACCTTTATTTCGAATATTAGAAGGATTCTCAATTACTGCTTCATTAGGAAGTGTAACACATAATACATTCTCATATTCAGCTTTCATGTTGACATCTTCTTGATGTGATATACTATCACAATATTTAGCTTTCTGTTTACTATGCTCGTCTAAGTAATCTCGAAGCTTGACAGAATCATCACTCAATAAAGAAACATAATGATCAACGGTTAAGAACATATCAATCGACATTTTGTCAGCATGTCCATCACTCTGAGATTTTTTGAACCGCCTCCTCAATAATTCTGCAGGATTTATATCTTTACACCAACACCTAACTATATAACGATCAGATGTTTCTTTATAACCACAATACTTTATAACACAAAAAATGTGTCTTCATAGCAACATAAAATTACATAATAACAACTGATCCTTTTTTATGATTAACCTGAAAAATAAATGTAATCATAAACAACCAAATTAACAATTTAATGAAAAAATTAAATGCCTTGAATGAAAGTTACATTGAATTCAATATCCTTATACAAACTATCATAATGATATTTTCAGCCTTTAATTTCTCATAAACATTTACAATTTTCCTTGTGCTAACATTCTTCTTTTTCTCTAACACAAAAAAGTTCTCAACATCTTCATCCAAACTGAAATTCTTAATCAAACATGTCTTTTCGTATTGACAAAGTTCTTTTTGCACTTGATATAATACTGTTCGTGTGTATACTTTTAAAGCATGTGGTTCATAAAGAAGACATGTCAACATAGAAGGATAAGTTGACATAGTGTTAAAATCAGAAACATTTTGATTATGCCCCTGTCTTTCCATTAAATAATCAAAAGTCATCATAAATTTTATAAGACAAGACTCAATAAGTGTACTATTTTGAAATGATCAATTTTGACTCTGAGGCAGTGATGTTGTTCGCATTAATCCACACATATAAATATTCCTAAATAATGCAAGGATCCAATAACTACGCATCACATACATCTCTCGCAACTACTTATTATCTGAAAGATGAAAATCATTAATCATAGCTTCCTATTCAGCTTCAAATTCTAAACAATCAATATTAGAATTCCAAATCAATGCATTAAAGCGTTCCTTAAATTTCGAATTATTGAAAACTTATGTTGATATCTACAAATAAAAATACAATTACAAACAATACATAGAAGAATTATTAAACATTTGAATTGAACTATCTGGTTACAAAATTTGATAAGTTTACCTTCAATGTCAACTTTGTGGTTACATGCCACATACATAACCAGTGATGCGATTGTGGCAAAATTTGTTAAATTGTTTTTTTCATTGCTGGATCTTGATCAGATAATACAATGTTAGGATGTTTCCCAAAAGCTTTGATAAAACATGTGAGTAACCATATATAAGAATCAATATCTTCTCTACTAAGCAATCCAGCACCAAATGTCACACTTTTATGTAACGACCTAAAAATCGTGAATTTATATTCGAGAAAATATATAAGGAAAAGATTAAAACATTTTGGAAGTTTTAAAGTAATTTATTTGGAAATGTAGTAAAATTTCAAACGTTTGGAGAAAAATGATGAAAAAGGGCAAAATGGTCATTTGATATCCAAATGACTCTTAAATAATGAAAATATGATTTTTGAAGCTAATAAGTAATGAAATAAAAATTTTGACACCAAATAATGGTGATAAGTATAAGTTAATTCTAGTAAAAAGGGTAATTTGGTCAATTTACCATAAAAGGGTAATTTGGACATTAGACCATGTGAAGGACCAAATATGTAAAAATATTCTTTGCTTGTGGTAAAAATATAAGAAAAGAAGGTTTTATGTGATAAAAATTGATTATAGTTGTTAAAGTTCAAGAAAGTGAACTTAAGGACTAAAATGTAAATATTTTATAAAAATTAAAATATAAAATAGAGAGTTATAACTCTGATCTCTAGAACTTAATAGAAGTTTATAGAGATTTCCAGAGAACACGAGAGAGAGCACGGGAGGAGAAGGAGCTTTGATTATCCTGCAAGAAGTTGAAGATATCATTTGGAAATTGTGATTTCCAAACTTCAAGAGGTAAGGTTTATTTGTTTTAAGTTTAAAATCTTGAATGGGAGTTGAACCTTAACTTCTGATTTTCAAGAGATTATAGTTCCAACGAACTCATATTGCTCAAAATCATCAAGTAAACATGTTCTAACCCTTGAACATGTTGAAAATCAAGAAATGATGATTTTGGTTCAAGAACATTAGTCACGGGTGTGGATGAACAAGTGGTTTTAATGAGTCTAATAGCTTAGAAATGATTAAAGAAACTTGTATTAACAAGTAATCCAATGGAATTGAAGATTTCATGCAAAAAAAAATGGTGAAATGGGTTTTTAGCTCAAAAACCCTAGAAATAGGTTAATGAGTTGAAACTGATTTCATATAGTTCTAATGGTTTTGTTAAGTTAAAAATGTCATAAAAGAAACAAGAAATCAGTTCATAAGCTTGAAAATTCATTAAATGGGTTTTTGGTGAAAAATGAGGATTTTGGAAGAATTTTCAAGTTTATAAAGAATATTTGATGATTTTGTAGTTTAAAATCAAGTATAAGTTGGTATTTAGGGCCTGGAAATGACCCTAAACTAATTAAGTCAAGTATTAAGAGCTAAATGGGGCAAATAGTGAAACTGCAGTTTGAAAAATCGCCAAATAAGGCAATTTGCTTTGCCTTCGAGTCGCGACCACACCTTGGTCACGTTGCGAGGCGGCGCCAGCAGCCTTCGAGTCGCGACCACACCCTTGGTCGAGTCGCGAGGCGGCGCCTGCAGAAACATGCAGTGAGTCTCCTGCCAAGTGATTTTGAGTTTTTAGATTTTGACCAATACTTGTCCGTTTGACCCCAAATTTTAAACATAGGTCTATTATGGTCTAAAACTTCATGGAAAATTGTCGGAACCGAAATACGACCCCCCGAGGGTACTGTAGTAAAATACGTACAATATACGATTTAATTAAAGTTGGTCATTTTAAAGTTATATACTTATTATGACCCAAGATAGTATTATAAGGACTCTAATGAGTTATAGAATCAGTTAGCATGAATGTTAATCTATAACATGTTAATTATAGGTTCATGCCAAGTGATTATTTAATCACAAAAGAGTATAAATACAAGGAACGTGTAGTCAATCTTCTAGCAATACATGAGGTGAGTACATGCAGTATTTTTACCCATTCTGGGGTACATGGCAAGTAAGTATTTTCAAGATTTCTTATAAAATTTCTATATGTGAAATTATATGCAAGAGTATTATTTCTAACTTGTTGTGAAAGTATAATGCTATATTTGAAGTTATGTTTTGAACTACAAGTTAAATTAAAGGAAGGTATGTTGGTCTATGAACCAATTATGTGAAAGTATATTTTGATTACAAGTGATATATGTTTTCAAGTATGAATGGCATATAGCCACAAGATGTTTAAGAAGTATGTTTTGGTTACAAACTGTATATGTTTTCGAGTATGAATGGCATATAGCCATAAGATGTTGGAAAGTATGTTTTGGCATAAAGCTTAGCATGTTAGAAAAATATGTTTTAAACATATGATTATTATGTGATGAAAGCTATATTTGGCATCTAGCCATAAAGACATAAAATGATGTAGTTTGGCACCTAGCCACAAGTTATATGTATATGAGAAATGTTCAAGCAAGCAGCAAGTATTTTGTATGACTGGTAATTGTAGCAAGCAACGTTAGTAAGGTAACTATGTTCCAACCTACCCGGGTTAGGTAAGGGGTCTACTGGGGAAAAAGCCCCATCACGAAGTAGATCGCCTCAGCACTTCTATGGTGAGGATTGATCCGTTCTTTCTAGCCATAGAGACTTGGGGTATCACTTATGGTGATTAAAGCCCTAAGTATAAAAATCCAGCAAGCTTATAAAACCAGTCAAAGAAAGTAAGAAAGAAGCTATTTTTGTAAAGTATGTTATGAAGTGATTTTGAAAAGTAAAGAGTTATAGTATGTTACTACTATAAAGTTTTGAAAGATGTTATTTTTGTAAAGCATAGTAAGAAATGATTTCGAGAAGTAAAGAGTTATAGTATATTATTACTATAAAGTTTTGATAGAAGTTTTATGTTATAAATTTTATAAAAAGGTTGGAAAAAGAAATTAAAGGTTTGAGTCTAAAACTCATGTAACTCACGAGACATTATTGTCTTACGTATTCTATGTTTTGCCATGTATTCCAGGTTAAAATGCTATGCTATAATTGGATGAAGTTTAGCTGGAGTGGAGCTGGAGTGGAGCTTGAGTTAGCTCCTATCTTGGACTCAAGGTTTAATCCTTTCTTGCTTACTATGGTAAATTTTGATATAGATTTGTACACCCACTGTTTTAAGCATTTAAATTAACGGTTTTTGATAAACCGTAATTTTGTACTCATGAATTTATACGAAAAACCATAGTATTTGCAAACAGCAGAATTGGGGTGTCACATTTTATGATTATATATTCCGGTGAATGGAACAAATACCATATGATACATGTAAATAAACCTGATTGTATTATTCCCCAAAAACTAAAAATAATTGCATATTATTCTATGAGAATTAACAACAACTCCCATTAACTTTAATTGCTAACTTGTTAGTATTGAACGTTGCATCAAGATGAAACTACATACCCAAACTCCTTATAATTACATTTTGCAGTCTCATCAGCCTAATACATTGCACTAAGTTGCTTGTCCTCAACCCTATATTCAAAAGAAAAGTTTGGCGCATATTTGGCTCTATCCTCCATGATATTGACAATCAATTGAGAATCACTCCAACTAATAAAATAATTCAGATTATGCATATAACTATTATAGTCAATCTCCAAACCACCATGAGTTAAACAACCACCTTGAATGCCACTCATTAATCTACATGCCTTTGATGCACCAACATTCTGCCTTGACATATTATAAATGAAGCTCTTTTGCGTAAACTCCAGTTGTCTGTTAGTACGAGAGAATTGCATGTTTGACTTACTAATAAACATGTGGTTATGTCTCTCAACAAAATCAGACACATAATATCCTTCTGTACCTGGTATAATCTTAAAAATTATGTCCGCCTTGCATTCTGCCTTATGTAAGTCTTTCCTTCTTCTTTTTTAATTGTACATCAATAGTATCAACATTCCCAGTATTATGTTTACCTTCTCTATTACATAATAAATATCGAGTAGTCAATATGCCATTCGTCCTCTTTTTAAGTGTACATTTCCTAACATCAAATCATGCTTGTAATGCATAGTTTTTGTATATTTGAATAGCAGAACTTATCCGAGTTACTTTACTAGTGGTTGAAATCTTTCACATGGGGTTTGATTAAAGAGATTTGATTGGCTACTGAGGTTCTACGTAATTTTTCCCTTTACACTGTAAAATTGAAACTCAAATAGAATATTGTATGTTCATAGTTTTGTACAGTTATATGCATTCAGTTATTAGTAGTACTGTGAGCGTGGTACTGCGAGCTTGGTTGTTTGTATGTTGGATTTTGTTATAAGTAAGACATTCAAATGCCCGTTAGGAGGTTTAAATCTTTCTACAAATGGGTCATTTTTTGCAACCCCCGGTAATTATAGCTCAGTCCACATTAGACTTGCAACTCCTAGACTCAAAACGCTATTGGTGAGGTTTTGAATCTTGAAATGCTTTCAAGAGTTGTTAATCTTAATCTATGCTTTTATGGTTGTTATCCGTCTAATTATTAGAAGCAAATATGAAAATGTATTCAAAATATTTTGAATTGCCACTGTTTAGAAATTTCTAGAAAAAAATTGTTTTAAGCATTTTACTTTGTAAAGATTTGGTTTTAAGGCAATGTACTTTAGTAAAAAATAATATTTCTAAAGTACTGTTGGATTAGGTGTCTAAGCCATGACTTATAATTGTATTTATCTTATGAATAAAAGCAAAGTCCATTTGGGTTGCCCTCATAGATGGAGGATAGATATATAGTTCAGTAGAGAGAATAGTTGATTTATTAATTGTATAATAAATCAATAGAAAATATATATATATGGTTTATTAATATATTTAAGTGTTAATATATTAATTAGAAACTATATTAATTAATTGAGATTTAATCTAGAATTAATTGGATTTAATTTAGAGATTAAATTAATTAATTAAAAGGTGCAGGGACTGGTTTGGCATTTATTCAATAGTTGAATAACTGGCCAAGTAAAACCAGGGACCAAAATGGCGCCACCCTGGAGGCTCCTCCAGGGTTTGGCGAAACCCTAATTAGGGTTTTGGTAAGCCTGGTCCAAGTGGTCAAAAGCCTTGTCCAGTTGGAGGCTCCTTAGGGTTTCAGGTGTAACCCTAGGAGGCTATAAAAGGAACCCCCTGGCACCTCATTATTCACGCCATCTCTCTCTCTGTATTACTCTGCTGGACTGATTCTTCCATCACTTGGGTGTGACTTGCATTTGAGACAGGATACTTTTGCTGCTGCTTGAAGGATCATAAGATCAAAGGTTGGTTTTTCCTAATTCATCTTTAGAATTGAACTGTATCCTTTAGGTTTTTAGTTCTAATCTTCATAGAAGAAAACATAGATCAATATTAGGGTTGCATGTGAACCATATGAATTTTTGTGTTCATTGATTGCATAGAAACCCTTCAAGTACATTACTCCAAAACGAAAGCTTTGCAAAGTACAATGCTTAAATTTTCGTTTTCACCACTATTATGAAATTTCTAGAAAAAAATTAAGTTAAGCATTTTACTTTCTAAAGCTTTGGTTTTAAAGCATTGCACTTTAGAATAAGACTGAAAGTACCTTACTTTAAAACCAAACCCTTACAAAGTACAATGCTTAAAATTAACTTTTTGGCCATTGTTAAGAAAAAGAATATATGGGAAAATAATATTTTAAGCTTTGTACATTGTATAACTTTGGTTTTAAAGCAATATATTTTAGAAATTTTTTTTTCTGAAGTACACTACTTTAAACCAAATGTTTACAAAGTATAATGCTTAATTATTGTAAAGTCACAATAGACCTACAATAGTAAGGCCCTCAGGTGTGGGCTCCAGGCCCGGCCCAATAGGAGGCAAACTGGGCGATCGCCCTGGACCTCATAACGATTGGGCCCTAATTTTTTTTATATATATTATATAGTATATAGGTAATGTTTATTTGAGAATTAAGCTGTGAGTTACGTTGGTTGAGTTCGTAAAGTTTTATGGCATTCTGGGAAGCGGGGGTAGTGTTTGAATCCTTATAGTCTCACTTTTTGAATAAGTATCCATAATTAAATAATAACATTGTTTTTGTAAAATATACAATAATAAAACAAGCGTAATCTGTTGCATATTAAATTGCCGTTGATAGATTTTTTTTTCAAAGCATTTTTATTATTAAAACGTTTAATTTCGTAAAAGCTTTATTAAAATTTATTGTTGTTGCTAGACTTTTTTATTTTAATTTTAACTCAAAACAAAAGCGTTATATGTTACTCTTTATATACGATTTAAACTCATATTTGCTTTCTTATTTGTCAATTAAAACGGTTAATATATATTAAATTTGTATAACGGTAACTATTTGTTATTTAAATTTTGTATAATTTTTCCTAACTTTTATATTAAAAAGAACCAAATCGTACCTACAATTTGGGTTTTTCTAAAACAAAAAGAATTAAAACGACATTTTTTTTAAATTATTAGATTTTTATGTTTTTGACCGGTAAACTAAAGTAATCAGTTTTAAAATTTCATGTGGTTTTATAATCATGTATTTTATTGAAAATAACAAAATATTATAAACATGTTATTTAGAATTTGCTCTTTAAGAGTCTCACATTCGATGGCTTCAACTTTTTTTGATCTATTTATGACATCAATTAAATGTTTTTAAATGATAAGTGACCTAAACATTTAAATGCATTTTTATGGTTTAAGAGTCTCACATTCGATGGCTTCAACTTATTTTTTTTTGTTTCAAACAGCGGCCCAATAAATGATTCCATATCTACTACCTTTGATTTACTGGTAAAAAAACATTTTTTGAACAAAAAATAGCAAGAGGTTTTTAATACTTAAAAATTTAATAGAAGGATCTATTTCAAAATATATTTATAACAGGTTGTATTTTTATGACATTAGCTCCAAACATATGAAACTCAGGTAAGCTTTGTATAACAGGTAACATAAGGGGCCATTTGTTTTGTTTTTGCCCTGTGCTCAAATATGTTTGGAACGGCCCTGGTAGGCGCTCACGGAGTCTCACTTTTTGTCTGCTACATTAACATCCAGTCAACACCCATCACTCCTTCATTCACCCGTGGAAATGGTCATCTCTCACTAACTCTCACTTCCCTTCACTTTTTAATTTAATAACTAAATTTAAAATAAAATAAAACTAATAATTTCATATAAAAATAATTCATTAAAATAGAAAACTTAACACCTAAAAATTGTATTAAAATTAAAATTAAAAAAACTAAAAATTAAGTTAAACTAAAATATAAAAAAAACTAAAAATTAACTTAAAACTAAAATTAAAAAAAACTAAAAAACTAGAAGTCGTATTTTTTGGCGATGTCCTTCTTGAGCTTCAATACCAACTCGAGAGGCTTTCCAGTGAAATGGTTCGTCCGTTGCATCAAAAGATGCATGTCGACGGCTCGTTCTTTGTTCTCGCGGGCACACTCTTTCTTCAACGCTTAGTCTTCGTTGAATTTGACGTAAGACGAAATAGTCGTCAAAATTTAATCAAATTTTTCGTTCACTTCATCCATGCGACCGTCGTTGACCGAACTCAAAGACGTCGCTTTTCCTTTCGCCTTTGCCCGATTGTGTAACATCCCATTCTTGGGGTATGTGTTTTATATTTTAAACTTTTCTATAAGTAAAATGTGTTTTGTTCAATTATAACATGTTGATGGTGTTGTGGTGGTTTTGGTGGAAAAAGGGACCAAAATGTAATAAAATTTGTAAAAAGGGCCATTTTTGCCAAAATAGCGAAACTATGGGCTAAGGCTGTTTTAAACAAGGACTAAGATGGATAATAAGTTTATTTATGGGGTAGAACTTTAAAACTTAAAGAGTTTCATTTAATTGAGTAAGTTTGTGGTAGTTTGTGAAATTATCGAAACTTAAGGGGTTTATTTTGCCAAATGTTGAAAGTTGTATGTATAACAAGAGGATTTCTCCTCATTTCTGCAAAAATAACACGATTTGGAGAGGGAGAGGGAGGAGCTTGGCAATTCCATGGAGAAATGAAGGTTTTGGGCTTAATGTTGAAGAATTTGCTTAAGGAATTGAAGGTTTTAGTGTTCTAAGGTAAGAATTCTTCTTGTTCTAGCTTTTAAACCCGTTTTTGGGTTGGGGGTGTGGTGGAATCCGAATTTCTGAAGTTGGGGAGGTCCTTACCTATGATCCAAAGCTAATAATTTGTGTGTTTATGTGTCATAGAGTTCATTTCAAACCTATTGATGGAATGGAAACATGATTAATTGAAGTTTGATTCTATAAACCCTAGAATTTGGGGGTTTTGTTCAATCTATGAATTCAATTTAATTGATGGGTTATAATTGGTGTTTTGGATGAAAGAAACTACATATAGTTGTTTCCTAATGATTCCAATTGGTTATGTGGGAATTAGGAGGGTGGAATGGAATCATGGAAATAAGAACTTAATTTTCGTCATAATGTGTGCAGTCATGGAAAAAAATGCAATATACCTTCGTTAACCGTTGGATCGTCATGAAATTTGGATGGTAGCTTCCTAAACTGTAAATCTTCAATCTGAATGGTGGAGATCTGAATTGGTGTTGTCTACAGAATTCTGCAGTGGTTTTAATTCACTGAACTGTAGGTAATATTTACCATTAAGCTATGTTTTTACATTGTTTTAGAAAAATCATATAAATTTGTAGAAAAATCGTTTGGGTCTGATTCAAGTGGCCTTAGAATGGTATGAATGTCTAGTTTATTTAGTGTTTATACATTATGAACGAATTCCATGTTAAAGATGGGTGAAAACCACATTTTCTATGATGCTGTCGAGTTAAATTATAACAGCACATCGTTGCTGTATTGGAAAATTCATAGTAAATCATAGAATAATCAAAAAAATATGAGGTCAGAGGCATTAGAAGCTTATGAATGTCTAGTTTGTTTCTATTTTGTAAATCAGAAGGTGATTCTAAGTAAAAAGGGGGTAAAAATACTTTTGAACAGGGGGCTGTACAGAAAATATAAATGGGTAAATGTCGTTGTGTGTGGACAGATTCGTGGACGGGAAAGAGGACTAAGGAAACTAACTACTTGGAACTCGTTTTACAATGGAAAAACCTCAAGGTGAGTAACTTTACTCAACTTAGACTGAAGTTTGTATTGTTGTTATGTTCTTTTGGTGCTTATACATGTATTATAATGTTATTTGATTAAATGCCTAATGCACAGTAGTGCAGTTGATATTGAAAGGTGAAAAGGTGTATAACTAGGAGTAGTTAACTCTAGTTATTAGTGATATAGTTTTAGTTGACTATATTATATTTGGTATCTTTCCATATGGTGTTTTATTAGTTGCATGAGGATTTCATTGCAACTAATGGTGAAACCAGAAATTGGTGACAACTTGGTGCATTTATAAGATTGGTGATAGGTCTTCGGGTTGGTGAAAAGCCCAAGACTATTTGGTGAATATTTACACTATTGGTGTTAGTTTTATCTTGATTGTGTTCATGCTAATGATGACATGGGTGTCATAAAATGTTTTTTTTACTGGTGTTGTTGTTCAGGTAGCAAAAATATGGTGATATCTCAAACTGTGGTTTGGCTTTACAAGTTTTATTGTAAATTTACATTTAGTTGCAGTAGAGTTATTCACTAAGCGTTTTCGCTTACGTCGTTTTTATTATGGTGTTTTGCAGGATATAGGTGTAGTAACGCCCGACTGGATCGTGGAACGATCTGATGGTATCCACTTGTCGCTTCCTAGACATCGAGTATTGTATTTGTATAACAAATTTTGTACAATTTTATAATATATTTGTAAATACTCGATGTTGGTTTTTGGGGCGTTACAGATTGCGGCCTATCGGCCTTTCACACTCGTCGGGCTCTTCGTTGACGTCAGCCCCAGTTGCGGGAATATATTTTTCGCGGTTTGGATTTCCTTTGAGATGATTTATTGGAAGCTGTTGTGATTTTTTTTAGAATTGTTTGTGTAAATGAGTGTTTGTATGTGGTTTTAAAATATAAGGGGTGTGTGTGTTTGTGTGTGTGTGTGTCTCTCTCTCTCTCTCTCTCTATATATATATATATATATATATATATATATATATATATATATATATATATATATATATATATATATATATATATATATAGAGGGATATGTTCAATTGAAAACTATTAAAAGATGTCTGTGTGTGGTGGGTATTATTTTTAAATAAATTTTTTAATATAATGGCTAATTTAGCCGTTGGGAACAACTATCCCTCTCGTCGGACGACGTCCACGGCTCTCCCGAGGTGGAAAGTGTGGGCTCGTCGGGGGGGGGGGGGGGGGGGAATGTTCCTCGCGAGCTCGCAGCTCTTCGCATCCCACTCCGATAGGCCTAACAAGTGAGCTCCGAATGATTTTTAAAAGTACAAATTTGTAAAGGGTTATTGTCATAAAAACCCCTAGGTTTGTAAGAAATGTTCGGGTTTACCTTTTATGTATTTTTTGTTCATAAAAGCCCTTAAATTTATTTTGGTTGATTAAAACCTTAAGTTTGGCACGAATGTTCGGTTTTACCCTTAAGTTTGACAGGGTCTATAACAGGACACAAGGATAAAACTAAACATTCCTGCCAAACTTAAGAGTTTTAATGAAATATACATAAATTTAAGGGTTTTAATGAACAAAAAATACATAAAAGGGTAACCCGAACAATATAGCGCAACATGACAACTGCTTTTTGGGAGAAGTTCCACTACAACGGACCGTAGCCAAACCTCATTCTATAACATAACGTTGAACTTATCCTAATTTGCGTTTGGAAAAGAAACACAATTTCAGTTCTTACAATTCTTTATAAGTGCTGGTCTTGGACAAGCATAACATGAGACTGTTAGGGGCTCAATTTACTCTTTTTCAAACTCATAATCTCTTTTTAGTGATTAGTTGAAGACAAAACTGCTAAAATGGTCCCTGTGCTTTGTCAAAATCGGGGGTTTAGTCCAAAAAAATTTCGAATTGCATGGCAAGTCCAAAATGGGAAACTTCCTGTTTTTTTGGTCCCTCCCTCTAACTCCCGTCAAGTCTAGGACGTTAAGTCCCACACATGCCCTCAACGTGAGGGCATTTTGGTCTTTTCACCATGGCTTCTGTATCCCCCGCCATTTCGATTAATCATGAGACATTGGTATTATTCATCCCTAATTTACAGTTTAAACCTTTCGTTTTCCCCCACATGTTCTCTATAGAGCTTCATGATGGGAATGCTAGGGTACGACTTCAAATCAATAATATACTACCACTTTCGTCTGCCTAACGAGGGTTTCGATTTTGGTCTAAGAGCACTAGGTAACGATGACGACGTTCGTAATCTCTTAAAATACGTAACTCAAAATAAACTGATACAAGTCTACACAGAGCACGGTAAAACAAACTTGCTAAATTACTTCATGTCCCCAAACGGTCCTAGGAAAGTTATATTAGAAGCGATTGTCAATTAATGCTTTGTAATTATAGCCTATAGCTGTTAATGCAGGTGGTTTAATTGCTGTTAATGCAGGTGGTTTAATTGCTGTTAATGATGACTTATCGCCGTCCAAGAGTCTTTTCGACTTAAAGAAGTTAATGATGAGAATCACTGCAGATTTTCTTCACCGTCCCCATGTTGATTTGTTCATTTTTTCCTATATAAGGAGGTACAACCATTTGCTTCAACATACCAACTTCTCACATTGCAAAATGAAAGGCGGTGATCTCGAAACGATGCTCTATTTACTAATCAAGAAGTCTGAGCATAACCGGAAGATGCTTCAAAACTTCCAAAAGAAACTTCAGGCCGACAATGCCATGAAGAATGAGCTCTATGGAGATCCAGACACAAGGCCCAGGTTCATGAATTTCGTACAAGGAAAAGCAGCCATGCATGACACTAACACGAACGCTGCAAAAATCATGGATCTTTTGAACGACATCAATCAAATCTTGAAGGATGAAGTGGACGGATACAGGCAGAAACTCAAGCACATCGAGTATGAGGCGGAGTTGGACGGATACAGGTGAAGACAAAGTAGTTATGGTAAGTTTTTAGGGGATGGATGTGGTCTATCTTTAGGTGTGGAAAATATTTTGTTTTGGTGTTTTGGTTTTCCATCTAGTTAATCTTTCCTTCCAGTAGTTTGTTAGATGTGAAAATGGTGGTGGCTTTTGGCCAGTAAATGTGTTTAAAAGGGTAGTGTTTTGTTTGTTTCCACTTTTGGTTGTACTTGGAAACAGTATCGTAGATCTTTTGTTGTCTAGTCTTTATGAACAATTGGCATTATTGTAATGTTTATTTAATGCTTTAGTTGGTACTTCTTAATGGTGTATTAATTTTGATGTTTGCAGTTGTATTAGACATGAGATTCAGACATTACAACTTCACCTCAAACTTATATTAACAACTTCAACTTACAAAATTGGTAATGTACTTTGCATTACACATGGCATTCAAAATTTCCAACTTCAACTTACAATACATTACCTACCACTACATCTAACTTGCGAAAACACATTCTTCAAGGTGGTATATACCAAATATATAAACCCTAATGTAACATCCCAAAATTTTAGGGTAAAATTAAAAAAAAAAATAAACGGATACTTCAATATAAGAAAAGCCACTTAATTAATTTTGACAAAATTCCATAACTTATAAGTTTAATGAAAACATCCCAGGATTAACAAAAGTTAATGAAATCACAACATAGCGGAACATCCATTCAAAAACAGTCCTCCAATGAAGCAGCACAGTGTATACACGTCATGCCTTGCCATCCATGGTACCTGATGTACCTGAAACAGTAATTTATATAGGGAAAGGGTAAGCACGGAGCTTAGTGAGTTCCTCAAAATACCATACGATCCATCACATAACATACAACACACAATAACCATCCATATGTCTGTGAGACTCACGAGCTATCCCTGTTCCGCCTAAAGACTCACGGGCAGTTCCCGTTCTGTCTTATCGCTCGCAGGCTTTTCCCGTTCCGTCTAATGACTCGCAGGCTATTCCCGTTCCGCCTATTGGCTCGCGGGCTATTCTCGTTCCGCCTATTGGCTCGTGGGCTATCCCGTTCCGTCCACAAACAATCATTATCATAGCAATAATTCATACAATTATCATAACATGTAAGATCACCTTAGTCTAACATATCTTTCTTCCTACGCATGCAATATCACCTATAGTATAGTGAGAAGACTCACCTGATTATAGTTGACTATATCGTTTATCTTTCTCGGCTTTGTATTTCCTTCAACTTTAACTGTTAACATAATAAGAAATCTATCATTTCTTAATCCTTAACTATATTATAGTCGCATCATTAAACCCTTCAATAATTCCAATATGATACTCCATGATTTATCAAGTAAAGAACGGCCAGGTAGAAGATTAGATGGGGTGGCAGGATCCTTTCAGCATTTTAGCCTTTCGGAAAATCCAACAACCAGATCCCAAGTAATCGGCCTAGTCACCGTCCTCGTAAGTAAATCAATCGGTATTATTTTCGGAAATTACGAATTGTTATAATAACGACATTTTAAGGTTTTTGTTTACTATTGTTAGAAATGAGTATAATATAACATATGTTATACTTATTAAATATTCTACTTCTTAACAAAAACTATTTTACAATACCTAATTAAGCTATAGAAAGGTTTGTAGTTACCTTATGACCAGTCGTCGAGATCTATAACTCATTCGTTAGGCTTTTAAGCTTTCTTCCGCTCACTTGCTTACACTCTAGTACTTAGAAACCTCTATATATTGGATTGAGATTTAGTTGTGTGGTTTATGAGATGTTTTGAGGGGTATTTATACTTGAATTCTTGAATAAAAAATGGCATGACACTTTTGACAAAAGTTTTTAATAATATAACTTTGTTGAAATTAATACCTTCTAGAATCAGTCTGTTCAAGAATGGTTTAGCCGACTTTAAACCCATGAAATTCACGTTTTTATTTGATATTCCAGAAATTTATCTCAATACATTTCCAGGGATGTATTTTACGTATTTATACGATTTTTCTATGATTTATTATGAATTTTTGAAAACAGACTATCTAATCTGTCAATTCCGAACTAATCAGTAAAGATTGCATTTTTTACCATAGATAATGTCATTTTCAAGCTTACTATTATTTTTGGTAATTGTACTAGACTCAATTTGTAAACTTTGTGCACTGGTTTGAGGTCTAAACGATTTTTCTAGAATTAATTATGATTTTTCTAAAAACGACACAAAATGCTGATTTTCATATGAAATTGTAACTAAAGTTTTTCTTAGCTTTATAACTACCAAAAATCATATAATTCCTAACACTCTTATTTTAAGTATATGTTATAATCAGGATACGGGTCTTACACCTAATATCTAACTACTAAATCCAAAATAAACCACAATCAGAAACGTGATCCAAGAGACAACCAAAACCATCCTAAGCTTGAATATTTGAAGTCACGTATTTGCCATCCCCATTTCCTGCCTGTTGATTGTTCTGAGCAGTCCAGGAATTATAGAAACCGACCTTGGTCACATTGGGGGATCCACCCAACCAATAAACCCGCATGTTGATACCCACTTCCGCATGTTGATACAACTTAATCACTTTACATGCTTCATACGTGTCCAAAAAAGTAATTTTTTTGTTACATTGGATAGTTTATCCTAACAGCCCCAAAAAAGTACATAAAAAAAAAATCAAAGTTCAATGCTACTTGTTACAAAAAGCAATTTTGTCACAAGTAGCATTGAACTTTGATTTTTTTGTTCATTTTTGCGGCTGTTAGGGTAAACTATCCAAGGTAACAACAAAATTATTTTTTTGGACACGTATGAGGCATGTAAAGTGATTAAGTTGTATAAATTGCATAAAAGTCGCTAACTTTTACAGATTTCTAGATTTTGACACTATGTTTTTTATTTTTGCTATTAAGTCATTAGGTTTTCAAAAAAATTATAAATTTGACCATATGACCTGTTAACCTGTTGTCATCCTGTCATATGGTCATTTTCGCAACTTTTTTGAAAACATAATGACTTAGTTGCAATTTTTCTGAAAACATAATGACTTATTTGCAAAAACTAAAAATGTAGTATCAAAATCAAGAAAATTAGAAAAGTTAGTGATTTTTTTTACAATTTACCATTTTATTTTTCCAGCAAATCCTTTTTTTATCATGAATTTAAAGTTCCTTGTATATGCTATGCCCCCTTTTCTAACAGGGGATCTGCCTACTAAAATAAAGCTTGAGCCACTAGTAACTGAATTTCTTATTACAACAATCGATAAAAAAGACATTATTTTCACATGTAATTGGCGTTTCTTATCTCGAAGACTATATATTAACTTTATTAAAGAACCGACAAAAATAAAAACAAGTTGCTTTTGTTGGTAACAGTCAAAGTAGTGGGTCTCATGATAAGAAGCAACTCCAAAAGTCATACAAATGCATGATAGTTTTACCTTTGCGTTAATGTTAAATTCTAAAAATCTAATTTGTTGAACACAAATTATATCTGGTCCATTTCTATGTAATATGTAATAGGCAAGTTCGGGTCTTTCACTTCAATGTTTTTATGTGTGTTCGACATATTTGTGAAAGAAAAATCGTATTATTGGTAATCATTCGGTTGCTTCATAGTCATGGGACAGTTTAATCAGATTGCATATGAATTTAATATTTAATTAAGAATAAGATAATAATAATGTACTTATCTTTTGACTTCAAACTGTAAATATATCAAACCCTAACCGAATAAACCGACTACAATGGGAACTCGAAGAAAAACTTAACCCCAATCCGCCCTCAAATTACACCATTGGTCTCCAATACCAAATTAATTGCGCCATTTATCACGGCACTGTCGTTAGTATAAAAACACCCCCCAACATACTCATCTATCTCACCCCTCTCCTTCTCCACAAATGGCGACCACATTTCTGCCATTGATCCTCTTGCTTTCCTCACTGTCTCTGCTCGCAATTGCTTCTTCTTCCTCATCCCAACAAACCTTTGAATCAGTCGTCCATGAAGTCAATCAGAGCATCAATGGCTCCCGGAGAAACTTGGGTTACCTCTCCTGCGGCACCGGTAACCCAATCGACGACTGCTGGAGGTGTGACCCGAACTGGGCCACCAATCGTCAAAGGCTAGCTGACTGCGCAATTGGGTTTGGAAAGGATGCCATCGGCGGGAAAAATGGACGGATATACGTCGTGACTGATCCCCACAATGATAATCCGGTGAACCCAGTTCCCGGAACACTCAGATATGGCGTCATTCAAGATGAACCATTATGGATCATCTTTCAACGTGAAATGGTCATCCAATTACGTCAAGAGCTTGTCATGAACTCTTTCAAAACCATCGATGGAAGGGGAACCAATGTCCATATCGGTAACGGTCCATGCATCACCATACATGATGCTACTAACATCATCATCCATGGCATCCACATACATGACTGTACGCAGGCCGGGAACGGTTACATCAGAAACTCACCGCATCATTCCGGATGGTGGACTCAGTCCGATGGTGATGGGATTACCATCGAGTCAAGCAAACATATATGGATAGATCACTGTTCGTTATCTAATTGTCATGATGGACTCATTGATGTCATCCATGGATCCACAGCCATCACCATCTCCAACAATTACATGACTCATCATGATAAAGTCATGCTGTTGGGACACAGTGACAGTTATACACAGGATAAAGAGATGCAAGTCACCATTGCTTTCAACCATTTTGGTGAAGGCCTTGTTCAGAGAATGCCTAGGTACAACTACATAGTAAAGTACAAACACGTGATGCATGCATAATTTCTTGTAAAGTTTCTGACATTTTGAATGTGAAATCTTGCAGATGTAGACATGGGTATTTCCATGTGGTGAACAATGACTACACCCATTGGGAAATGTATGCAATCGGAGGCAGTGCTTCCCCTACTATCTATAGCCAAGGCAATAGATTTACGGCACCCAACATCAGATTTAGAAAGCAGGTATGCATACACAGATACCAATACGGATATAAATACACAGATTCCGATACTGATATTATTAACATTAATGTATACGCAGGTGACGAAACATGAGAATGCACAGGAAAGTGAATGGAAGAACTGGAATTGGAGATCAGAAGGGGATTTGATGTTGAATGGGGCGTATTTCTTGGAGTCGGGAAAAGGTGCTGCTTCATCTTATGCAAGAGCTTCAAGCTTAAGTGGTAGACCTTCTTCACTTGTGGCGACGATGACTAGGACTGCCGGAGCACTTTCTTGCCGGAAAGGGTCTCAATGCTGATCGTTGATGGGATGTGGGTTTGCATATGAAGAATGCATTTGGAGTTTTCTTTCATCGTCTACGTTTTTCTTACTTATTTAGAATTTAAGGTCAACCTTTGTGCTTGGTTGCATATGATCAAGATGAGGTTTTGTTTTTTCATATGGATTGAGAAATTAAGTGCAAAAGAGTTGAGCAAATGAATATCCATCTTATATTTAGTTGATTTTTCCACATATTTTGTATTGTTGAATCGACTCTTAAAACCACTTCTGTTTTTCCTTTTGTGGAAAACACATTAACCTATAATAAGAGATTAAGATCTAAACTTAACTCATGGTTTATAAAATATAATATACTATTTCAGGCAACTTAATTAGTCAAATAACAATAAATTGAACGTCTTGTGATTTTTAAACCATAAATGCATGCAAATCTATAAAGATCATTCGGTCAATTGAAAAGTGTTTGAATCTGAGTTTTGAAAGTATTTAGATCATATTAAATAATAAAAATCATATAATCACCAGTAATAGAATTTACTGGAGAAAAAGATGACGGGAAGTCTGGAAATGTTGTGTTGCTTTTAGTTGTAACAATTAGACAATAAAAACAGATTACTGTATATTGTAGAAATATATAGATTTAATATATGAATATATGATTGTTTATTTGCTATTGACTATAACAATATTTTCCACAAATTACTTACCGATACATAATTGAATGATTTGATTACTACATTTGGTAATTACTTTTGATACGGCTTATCTTGAATATTTAGCTTCTAAATTATCAAAGTTATAACCACCTTATTATTTCCTTTTAAATCATAATAATTAAATAATTAGACACCAAAACTACATTAAACAAACAACTCAAGAATAAAAGTAGGATCCAAATGTTACAAATTGTACAGATCTAGCTACACCACTTTGATCAACTTGTAAATAAAGGTAAAAGTAGTTTTGAGAAGAAATGTTTTTGACATTTTATTTTAGTTAAAGACGTTTTGTGTTATTTTCTAATTTCATAATAGAACATGGTGAAGGTGTGGGCCTATCGGGCCGTCAATCATGGGGTGGGTCCATGAGGCCACGAGATTTCGACATAAATAATTAAGGCGCATGGAAAGTACACTTAACACTCCATATTCTCCTTTGCTTTTATTCTACTGGATAGAAATAATCGCTTTCATATTCTACATCTTTCATTTCCCTCCTGAAAAACATAGATAAATAAATAAAATAATATAACTTAATATTATATTCATCACCTAATATGCAAGCACATTAATGAGAGTTCAAAAAACATGATCAAATTTAACAAATTCGATTATCAAGAGAATTGTTGGATTTCCATTGATATTTTACAAAAGCCAAAAATAGTTTATAATAGATACTATACATATAGGTTTATCGTCTGAAAACCCGATCAAAAAGCGTTCCTTTTTTAATTTTTGCAGTTTATAATATAAAATCCAAGATCTTTTATACTGGATTATCCCACAGCAAATTGCAACTTTTTTTTTTTTTTTTTCTTTTTAAAGACTTCGTTCTAAATTTACTTATTCACCCATAGAGTTATAATAAGATGGTGTTTATTGTGGTTTTTGTCCAAACCTTTGCTTTATTGTATGGATAGTCCTTTTTGCCAGGTTTCGTTGTGGAAATGGTCCTTCTACCTAACGGACGTTACTTTAAGGATGTTAACCCCATCACGTGCTTTGCACACGAGGGCATACATGTCATTTTGCTTTGGGGACCATTTTTGCAAAACCTTATGCTATAAATTAAAAGCCCTTTTGCGAATCATCTCAACGTCTCTTTGCAACGATTCCTTTCAGACGAAATTGGGATACGACTAATTGGGCAAAATTCAATCCCGATGGTGCTCTGTTATTGTGGAAAATTTGTAGTCGTTAAAACTTTTTGGACAGCGACTAACCCAGGAAGACGATTCTATGCTTGCCCTAAAAAGTTAAACTCATACATTTGCATCCAATTTGATAGGGATACTATCATGATCTAACTACCTAATTTGTTTCCCTTTTAAAGGATCCAATTTATGGGTTTATCGGCTGGGTGGATCCTCCCATGTGTGCACGAGCGAAAGTCATAATACTTGGACTCCTAAGAAACATCAATAAGTTGTAGGAATCGTGTCGGGGATTAGAAAATCAGGTTGTCAAGCTGAAGATGTTGTTGTTGTCTAGTTGGGTTCTATTTCTTGTGGGTTTTATATGCTCTGTTTATGTATTAGGGCTAGTAGTTGGTGGAAGATGCTATGAAGTCATCTTTGGTCTGTTTAAGTGGTTTTTGTGTAGTTTGGAGTCTTTTTGGTAAGTATTAGTTGTTTGTAACTTGAAATTGAAATGGTTATGTTAGTACAAAGTAGTTGTTTGGGTAGTTTGACATCTTTTGGAAACAATACATCTATTAAATTAGAAGTTAAAAGAAGACTGTCATTTTGGAACCAACTCATTCATTAAGTCAAAAGTTAAAACATACGAGTGTCATTTTGCACCAATACAAGCATTAAATAAAAAGTTAAAATAACAATGTCAATTTGGAACAAAATAAGCCATTAAACAACAACATTTCAACAAACATTTCAACAAACTAAGTACAACTTTCATAACATTAATCCAAGTTTAGAATATACTAACATGACACAAACATAGTTCAAAACAGAGTATCATGACAACCAAACACAACAAAAGTTCACAAAAGACAGAAACACAGTTCACAAAAGACAACCAAACACAAACAAAGTTTAACCACCACCAACTTCGATTGCAACTCTCATCCACCACTTTGCCCTTTACAGGTCCTAGAGTTGTGGCCCTTGTTTTTGCATCTTGCACATGTAACACTGACAAATTTCCTTATAAGTTTACAAACTCCATCCGGACCAACACTTGCACCTTCTTCCTGACTAACATCTTGACTATTCTTCTGACTTTCTCTTCCCCGCTTCTTTTGACTTCCTCTTTGATTTTGACTTAACCTTTCATCCTGAGTTTGCATTCTCTATTTCTTAGGCCTACCTGGCTGGTTGTGATGTGGGGGAGGAAGTAGCTTAGTTGGACATAAACTTTTAGGCCACATTATTCTCCCTTTAATGGGCTCCACATTGTGTGAATAAACTGTCTTCCACGTGTCTAGCCAATAAACCTTATGCACTGACCTGTAAATGTCTCCAACATCCTCTGAATTTGCGGGCATTTCATTAAGGGTTGCAATGGCATGTTTACAAGGGATGCCAACTAATTCTTACTTTTTGCACGTACATGTTTAATTCTTAACATCCACTGCATGTTGATCTTGCCATGCCCCTGTTACTTGGTATTTTTCTCCCACATTCCACCTAGCAATGTATTTTGAAGCTTGACTTTTGTTTCCCTCTAAGATGCTAGTTGTTGTGGGTGTTAAAGGTCCACTTGCCTTTTCCATAACCTTTATAACATTACAAATTCTTTTCATCAAGTATTGCCTAGAATATTCCAAACATCCTAGAATAGGCTTGTCTCTACCCTCAGATAATTTGCTGTTAAAAACCTCACACAAATTGTTCAATAATATATCAGATACTGCTTTTCCTGTTCAAAATAATTACATAATAATATTAGTACAATTGCAATTGTTACTTTTAAATGCATAACTATCATAAACTAGGTACATGTGATTGTGTTCATGTATTTGATCCTAAAAATCAACTTGTTCATTCTGATGTTGTTCTTCGTATTGATCTCCAAAAAAGGGATCAAAATACTCAAAATCATGGAGTGTATGTTCATGTACAACATCAGTATTAGAAAGTGCACCTTCATCCACATTTTCATTATCTTTAACCATAACTTCATCCTCAGCAAAGGTTTTAGGAAGTACACCTTCATCCACAGTTTCATTATCTTCAACCACAACTTCATCCACACTTGCATTCTCCTCATCCAAATTTGTTTGTTCAACCACAACTTCTTCCACAGTTGTATTCTTACCAGAATGATCATCAACCACATCTTCCAAGTCAACCAAAACAAGCTTCTTGCTACAAGAACTTTCACCTATTCTTGATTTTACCCTCCTGTCTCTTGTATACTCTGGTGAAATTGTTTGAGGGATAACCGTAGAGTATTATTGACATATATTCTCCCAATTGTTCTTGATCATCACCCCCATTTCTGATAGGTCTTCTAGTTGGTGGTAACACAGGTACACTTCCTACATTTGGAAAATGTTCATCATGAAGTTCTTCAGAATAACCTTTTGCCTCCCTGTAGGAGACATGAAATAGGTTAACAAATTAGTTTTCCCATGTTCAGTATATACATCAACCAGCTTGTTATCTTCAATATATTGAGCCAAATTCAATACGTCATCATCGTTACCCAAAGCTCGAATACCGAAATCTAAACCTTCATGTGGAATCCTAAAGTGGCAATATATAACAGGAGGCACAAAGTAACCCAATTCTAGCATCATTGCATCTAGTTCATTGATTGGGAACTCATTAATATCCACTAAATCGATATAATGAACTTTGCCATCACCGTACCTCGTGCTTGGAGGCTTGGTGAACTTCCCACCATGATGTAGCTTAATGGTAAACATTGTCGGTACACTCTCTTCAAAAAACAAAAACATCTCTTAGAAGTTTGCATTACAACCCTAGTTATCCTGATCATCAAGAAAAATTATAAATATTTTTGAAGTAGATAAGCAGAGGAACTTAACATATATTCTTGAGGTGTCGACATTTGTCTGGTTTTTTGGTCTAATCGACCACATTACGAGCACCATTTCTTTTGACCAAGTAACGTGATTGTAATCTGATTAGGGTTTTCCCGACGTACACCTAAGAGTGACGAACGAAGAAGATGAAGCGATGAAGTGACTAACTGAAATTTGGGGATTATAAATACGAAATTATGTGATTATCGTACTTCATATTGGCGCTAAGAAAGGTTTTGCAAAAATGGTCCCCAAAGCAAAATGACATTTATGCCCTCGTGTGCAAAGCACGTGATGGCGTTAACATCCTTAAAGTAACGTCCGTTAGGTAGAATGACCATTTCCACAACGAAACCTGGCAAAAAGGACTATTCAAACAATAAAGCAAAGGTTTGGACCAAAATCACAATAAACACCAAACCACAGGTTCCATTTCTGCAGTTTTGTCTTATTATTAAGTTTTCTCTATGCCCCGAGATGAGCTAAAAGAGACGACGACGATAGGTTCGATCTGGGTATCCAAACGATTGGCTTCCTGAAATAAAACAACGATACTAAAAAAAATAACAACAAAATGTTTGTTGTAACAACTTGTGAAAAATGTAACTCTATTAATATTACCGCGGCCATATAATAAACGGCATTACAAAAATAGGTTCGATTTGACTCATCAAATCTTGCGATACATGGATAAAACGAACGAAATAATTAACAAAGAGCTCGCCGAAATTGGTGTTCTTTTTCATGTATGTACGTGGCTCTAAATTTGCAAAATTATAACAACACAACACGTCCTTCTTTACGTACTCTCTACCACAATCGTAATCTAGAAAAGGAAAAAACCTGCAATCGCAGCAACAGCACTGGCGACAGATAATTTCAAGCTAGCGGACGAACTCTCTTCTTCAAGGTCATCAATTGATTCTTCTAATACCGGTGGTTCATCATAATCATCAGATGATGGTGAATCAGCTTCCGGCGACCCAGCGGAATCCGGTGCCGGTGGGCTGGTGGCTGGCCCGTCGGAGGGGCTAGGCGATGAGCTGGATGGGGAGGAGGAAGGGGTGGTGGAGGAGGGGGATGGAGAAGATGAAGGTGATGAACTTGGAGATTTAGATGGTCTCGGGCTTTTGGCCGGCGATGGTGACGATGCCTTGCGGGAATGGTGCGGTGATGGTGCCCTGCTGTGGGCGGGACTTGGTGTCGGGGCGGCGGTGATGAGGCTGAGAAGGGCGGTGAAGATGAGAGCAATGACAACCAATTGGCGTGCCATTATTGGATTATTTTACAATTGGAGTTTTATCTAAATTAACGACAATTCATTACTTCTTTATTTACGAAATATATTTGCTAATTCGAATATTGTAATGTGGGCGAAGTTGGTTGAAGTTTTTATACGTTGAAACGAAGAGAAAGAAAGAAGAATAGGTGTGAGGTGTGGATATAAATTAGGGAGAGAATTATGTGGTTCTTGTAATGCAATGTTCTTGTTTTACCGATTCAAACTAATTTCAACAAAGGAAAATGTATGATTTTGTTTCACGACCCTTCAATGATTGTAAGTTGACATTAAGACCCATTGGCTTTCAAATTTTGCATTATTAACTACCAAACTATTGGGAATTTAGGATAATGTATTTGTTCTAACTAGGGGTGTAAACGAGTCGAGCTACTCGTGAGTTATTCGGGACCGACTCGTTAAAAACTCGACTCAAACTCGAATTAAATGAGCTCGAGCCTTGTTTTTAGGCTCGTTTATTAAACGAGCTCGAACCCGAGCCTTACTATCGAGCATGATTTAGGCCTGCGAGCCTAAACGTGCCTGTATCTATACTTATTAATAAAGGAACCCATTTAGTGCCACATGTCCATTTTCTAGAAGTCTTCTTTGCCACGTGTCACATGTTTAGAACCCTGCCGATCGAATTCCCGCCTAAAACCCATGTCCCGTATTAAGCAAGCTGTTAATTTAGATTAGATTTTGAATTGCATCGGTTTAATCCAAAAAATCAGGAAATAGAAGCTTAAAATCAGGAACGGTTTATTTTGGAATTAGGTTCTGATTTCTTTTCTCCGTTCTCCTAATTGCAAAAAACAGGAAGGAAATCCAGATTAGTATATTGACCCGATAAGTTTTTCGATTTGATAAGATATTACCTCCATTCCTGCTTAAAGAACAAACGTTGAAGAAGGTTTAATGAGTAATGTTTTTCGTTCCTACAGTTAAATCATGTGCCTCAATCCGTTCATCTTTGCTTCGGTACATATGCACACTATGTGTTTGTAAAAATGCAAGGTTTGATTTTTTTATCTGCTATGTTTTTTTTCATTTTTGATCAATTCTTAATTTTGGGACTGTGGTTTCTAGGGTTCATTAATGTTTGTTTTGATTGGATTGCAGAAGACTAACAACATCCTTTTCCATCTACAGTCCATAAAATATGGCAAATGATTGACTTTTCCGATTTTAGGTTTTTCTAGCAACACGACTTTTTGGTTTTTATTAACAGTGTGTTTCCAGCAAGCAAAAGATTGACTTTTATGTGTTTCTTTAGTTTTATACATGAGTAGTATTGATATGTTGACTATTTTGTGCTTATTATTTCAGATATGACTATGGTTTCTCTTTGTTCTCTCTTCAATCTCCATCTCTCTCACATAAAGAGAAATCATCCGGTAAAAATGGAATACTTATTTTATTTAAAATTCATACCTCCGGTTTACAAGATTTTATCACATACAAGTGGGGTTGATGTGTCTGTTAAAAACTAACTTAAAAGATCTAACCTTCAATGTCACTAGAAACTTTTTGATTTTGTTTTGACTTACGGGTTATTTGTTGCTCGTGTTGAATTTGCGTAGGTTGAAGTTGGATTTTGTTTATTGTGCAACAAAGGAGCACAATGGTGTGACATCAAATTATATTCGAGATGTTGGTTAGATTTAGTCCAAATTCAGATGTAGTTATAATTTTTAAAAGAAAAGTTAGTTAAGTAATTCAAATCATTACGATGATGGTGCAAGCCAAATTCGTTTAAGAGTTCTTTTTGTGTGATATATGTACATGATCTTGCATATTACATCATCAAAGAAGATGCATCACCTTGAATTTTTGGAGATGTTAATCTATTGCGACTCTGATTCTTTATTTCTTATCAAACGCTTCATGCCAAAAAGCTATGAAACTTATATTTTGAGTTTAAGAGATGGTACAGGGACATCAAAGGTGTATTGAGATTGTAAAGAACCAAAAGATAAATTTTCAAAAGATAAATTTTCAAAAGATAAATATTTGTTAACCGCTAAAATAATACAAATATTAAAACATTAGTGTAATCAAAAGATAAATTTTCAAAAATTTCACCTTTCATCATTTTATTAAACACATCTCTTAGCAAATACAAAATACAACTATATAAATATATTTTAATAATAACTAATATTTGACGGATTCACCGGGTATTTTTTGGAATGACAAATTTCAATACTAATCAGTTGCTTTCGTAGTTCAAAATCAAATATTTAGTTTTTTATAAAACACTTTTACACTACAAAAATCCTATGTATTAGGGAAAAAGATTACACTTACCACTTTTAGGGTGGCTCCATTTAAAATTTGATTTTTACAACTTATCACCGGATGAATTGCGTAACCGCTATTGCTATGAAAATTGTTTAACATTGAAATTCATTTATAGGACATTTTTTGGAAAACAATATCGATTTTAACATTGAACGTTGCAAAAAAAAAAAAAAAAAAAAAAAAAAAAAAAAAAAAAAAAAACTTCATTAATAGCATTGTACTTTGAAAAAATGACATTTTTTCAAAAAAATTTAGATGATCTGGAAAAGTTTCATTTGTTTTACATTAAAGCTCATTTTTCTTAAAAAAATATCAATTTTAGCATTGAACTTTGTAAAAAAGTTCATTAATAGCATCATATTTTGAAAAAGTGAATTTTAATGAAACATTTTTATATGATATTGAAAAGTTTAATTTATTTTACATTAAAGCTCATTTATAGGATATTTTTCTGGAAAAAGAATATCGATTTTAGCATTGAACTTTGCAAAAGAAATTCATTAATAACATCGTACTTTGGAAAAGTGACTTTTTTGAAATCTCTTTAAATGATCCGGAAAATATTCATTTCTTTTACATTGAAGTTCTTTTATAGGACATTTTTCTTGAAACAATATTGGTTAGTTTTGAACTTTGAAAGAATGATCATTAATAGCATCTTAGTTTGAAAAAATGACTTTTTTTGAAATCTTTTTAGATGATTTGGGAAAGTTTCATTTTTTACATTACAATTCGTTTATAGGACCTTTTTTATGAAAAAACTAGCATTGAACTTTGCAAAAAATTTCATTAATAGCATCGTATTTTGAAAAAAATATTTTTTTCGAAAATAATTTAGATGATCTTGAAACTTTTATTTTCTTTTACATTAAATCTCATTTATAGGACAATTTTTTGAAAAATAAAATAACAAAATTTTCATTTAATTTTGCAAAAAGACATATTAATAGCATCATACTTTTAAAATAAAGTGTCTTTCTTAATATATAAGTTTTTTTTATTTGTCAACCGTGTTTTACACGGGTTTGTAAACTAGTACTTTAATAAAATAAAGACAAAACTGCAAAAATGGTTCATGTTGTTTGCAATTTTTTGTGGATAAGATCCCTTGATTTTCAAAATCGTGAAAATAGTCCTTATCAGGAGTCAACTCCTCCTCTTCCATCATCTTCCTCCTCCCCCTGGTCCCCCCAACGATGATTCGACTCATCCGACAGCTCCAGCACAGCACTACTACCAGCGACACATTTCCCGGTCAAACCTTCGGGTTTGCTGATCGGGACTAAGTTTATCCGTCATTTCTTGGACCTAACACGACTCGGAACCGGGTGACAATTGTTAAATCTTCTGCGTCTAAGTCTTTAAGGAAACAACCACAAGTCTCATCTCCGTCTCCTTCTCCGATTCGAAGCGCTTCGATGCCTAAGATTTTGGCTACTGCAGGGGGGCCGATACTAAATCGGAGAGAATCGTTCCGTCAGTGCGCGCTCAAGGTCCAGTTTCTAATTTGACTTCTTTGTTTTCCCTAATTTCATCTACTCCTGCTCGCGAAAGCGCAAGGATCAGAAGTTCAATTGATACGTAACCTGGTGAATTATTTATTCTCCGCTAGAATTTATATTTATATTGTCATGGTTTGAGCGGTTTACATAACTAAACTGTGTTTCGTTTCCTATTTCTCATTCAAAATCAAAAGAAAAAGGAGTTTCAAGGAAAGAAAGGCATATAAGAATCTCTTATGCCTTCTCTTTTCTTCTTTTACCTTTTCGTGATTCAAAACTATTGAAGTTATCACTTGAATCCTGTTTATAAGTCTGTAATATCACGATTAACCAGTAAACTAATCAAAGAAATTAGTTCGACATTCAAACTTCATGTGCAGTCTCTGCTCTTGTAGCCATGTATCAAAGTTTAAATTCTCGTGGATAATTAACCAAGTGGAGCTCCAAGGGCGGCGATCCCTGTGGAGAAAAATGGAAAGGCGTTACCTGTTCGGGTTCAAGAGTCACAGAAATGTATTCAACATTTTCCATTTATATTCTCGTTTGAATATAAAACTCATAAAACTCGCAGCTTTTGTTTCCGTTCAGCAAACTAGAGTACGCAGAGGTCTTGAGGGCTGAACACAGATTGACCATCGCAGCTTTTTGGAGATGTGAGAGAGGAAGAAGAAGATGGGTTGAGGAGGGAGAGAGAGAGAGAGAGAGAGAGAGAGAGAGAGAGAGAGAGAGAGGTGTCTGGTGGTGGTGGGGTGGGTGTGATTTAATTTTTGTTTTTCATTTTAATAAAATTAATAAACAATTAAAAATACTATCAAAAAGAAATTAAAAGGGTAAAATAGACAATTCAAGTTGGACATGGACCAAATCTACAAAGAAACCTCTGAAAAATGACCATCTATACAAAAATACAAAGGTTTGGACCAAAACCACAAAAAACCGCAAACCACAGAGACCATTTTTGCAGTTTTGTCTAAAATAAATTTTTTATTTTTTATTTTATATATTAATTTATTAATAAATGTTAAACGAGCCGAGCTCAAGCCATTTAAATCTTAAACGAGCCGATCTTGAACTCGAGCCCCGTGAATTTAAACGAGTCGGGCTCGAGCTCGATCCCCATGAATTTAAATGAGCCGAGCTCGAGCTCGAGCTCGGCTCGACTCGACTCATTTACACCCTAGTTCTAACTTCTATATCTATTTTCAATATTGAGGAGAAGAAGCACATTCACGTCCTTCACACAAACGGGAGACTAAGAACGAGTTCATGTCTCGCTTTGTTACCAATGTTTTGAAAATCGGACCAGACGGTTCAACCAGGAACCGGTTAGGTTTCCGGTTTTTAAGGCTCAAAAAAACCGCTTATTCACCGACCAGCTAAAAACCGACGGTTTTCTACGGTTCGCGGTTCAACCGCTCCGATTCTTAAGCTCTGAAAACCGGTTTCCTTTTTATTTATTATTTTTTTAATCAATGGATGAAAACCCAATTTGAATCGGGTCTAAGCAATCCACGATGCTTTCACTTGAAATCTCTATGCAGTAAAGATGGCAAAAATAACTGTACCCGACGGTTACCAGAAATCCGACACCAAAATAACTGAAAAAGTCCCCCTCCCCTTCTTATACATGACTAATAGAGGTTATTTTATATTTTAAATTGTTTATAATTTCATATTTAGTTAAATAATAATAATAATAATAATAATAATATCTTCCGGTTTTTTGGACTGGTTCGACCAGTTGAACCATTGAACCAGTAGGACGAACGGTTCGGTTACCGGTCCGGTTTTCAGAACATTGCTTGTTAAACATTTTCAAGTGGACAGCAAATTAAAACTTTTTGTACCATTGACATCGGTATAAGTCACAGTCCAATATCAACCAAACACAATCCAGTATCCACCAAACACCGTACAAAGCCGTCATTTTTACTTATGTCATGTCCTCTCCTGCAAAATGGGTTGTGTTCTATTTATTATGTTATGTCTTGTCCTCTCCAACATAACATAACAACTGAGGCCATTTCTTGTTTGTCTTCTATACACCACAAGAAACTCGGTTCATGGTTGCTTGCAACATCGTACTAACGTTACTTGTCTATGACACAAATCTGATTCACCAAATGTACATGACCTAGGGGCTTTTGGTTCTCAATATGTTTTTAGGAACTATTTAGCTTTACAAATTTACAAATAGTGATTGTCCAAATTCAAGCAGGCATGTCAATCCTACACCCTAAATATGTCCCTGAAACCTTCATAAACTACGGACATTGAGAATAATTTGAAAAGTGACGGTCTATCAAGAGGCAATTCCGACCACAACTCATTACCTAAAATGCTGAAATCAATCATCTCTAGCATTCAGAAAATGGAATTAACAAGCAGATGTAGAATCAGAGAACCACAGATATGCAGAACAAAAAGCACATCCAACAATAAGAACCAGCAAGATAGAATCAGTAGACATAATTTGTAACTGAGGACCATTAAGCACGATACTACGATAGTATGTTCAATCCATATCAAATTACTCCTGAAATATCCAAAAACCAAAATAAAAAAATACCATGTTTAACTGATATTGATGTTTGAACGCACAACCTAAGGGTTCTAGAGATACCATTGGATCAAAGGCCACTTGGTTGAGACAATTTCGAATTATTAAGCACATCCAATTCAAGCAATGAACACTAAAATTAGGTCATGAAACTTGGTTCTTTCGGAAAAGTAAAATCAAAAGAGGGGATATTACAGAAACTAAGGTGGATTTTATCTTAAACCAATAAGAAATCCTGCAAAAAAAAACGACAACCTAGCATCCTCACCAGATTGAAAATAAGGAAACTATGTTTTCCTCCGCAGACGCTTCCTCAGCTTCTTTAACTTGTGTTTGTTCATCTTCTTCTTTCTTTTCTTCTTCACACTATCAGCCCAGATCCCTCGTTCATCATCACCCGAAACAATGTCTTCTTCTGGTACAACGTGTTGAATAAACCCAAGTTGAGAAATTGGATTTAAGAAACTCTCAAATGCAAAACTCGGATAGAAAGTTGAATGATAAGGATGAGTGTTTGATTCATCGGTTGTTTTGGGTAGGCGATTGAAGAAGGGGATCGGAGCGACGGGTTGTTCCGGTTTGGGATCGAGTAAATGGGAAGGTGGGGAGAGAATTCGTGTGTTCAGACTGGTAATTAGGGTTGTGCTAGACGACTGCTTTCTAACAAGCCTTTGAAGAAGGGAAGCCATCGATGAGAGCTAGAAAATGAAAACATACGAAGTTTAGAATGGATCTGTCCCCAGTATCGTGATTTGCTGGTTAGGGTTTTAGTGAGTTTTAAATTGGGATACCCAAAAACGAAATAAAAATAAGGAGTTGGAGCAATAAATATAAAATGCCCCCATGCAGGATCGAACTACAGACCTCCAGTTTACAAGACTGGCGCTCTACCACTGAGCTATAGGGGCTTTGACGCTTCCTTATTAACTATGTTCTTACAAAATGATACGTATCTAAAGGCTTGCCCAACCAATTCTAAGTTTGGATCTTATTTGGTTACTAACGTTTTCTTTGGATCTTATAAGTCATTAAAATATCATTTTGACTTGTTAAAAAGGAGAAATAGTAAATTTAATCCCGATTATACATCTATCAAACATATTTATGTAGATTTTTATTTAATCTTTAATTTTGAAAACTTAAAATCAATGTTTAATATTGCTGGAATATTTATTTCAAACATTCATATGTTTTTCATTTTTTTAAGGGAAAGCCTCTGATACCGTATTTATCTTCAAACTTAAAAATCAACCATTTCTATGCATTAATTTATTACACAATTTTGGTTGTCACTTCTCCATTGTATTTGGTAGCACCATAATTCATAGTCTTGATCGCGACTTCTCCGCTTCAACCGAACAAGATGAAGTTTTGATAAAAGTAATTATTTTATTAAACAGGTATACATGTTCTTTATTTGTTTCCGGAGTTAAAGTACTCATCTCTGATGATAATTTCAACCTGCATTGTAGTCGTGTTCAAGATATTTAATCGTTTCTTAAAATTTGTTGCAATTGGTGCTTAGTTATGTTGATTGTTAACGAAGCAAGGTCAATAGTTCAGTTGCTCCCCTCTGTAAACGCCTCTGGTTATTGATAATATTCTGTGTGTGTGCAAATCGACAAGGTAATGTTTACACAACACAGTTGACCAAAGAAGCAGAAGATTGAAATTAAATTTGACTGGAAGCAGTTAAACCGAAGTGACACAGTTTAGTAGTCTCCTATTTAAAATTACTACTGCAGGTCTCTCTATTCTTCTTCTAATTCTCTACAATTTCTGTCATCATAGCTGCTTACTGATCACCCGATCTATGTGTTACAATTTAGGAAAAACTGGTTTACAACATAATAGTATAGTATCAAATACAAACAACGACGACCTTTATTAAAATTCATAAAACATTTTATTACATCAAAAGCGGATCTAACTCATAAAAGAGTCTAAACCCACTAGGATACGCTCAGGTAAAAAAGATCACACTCTTCTCACTTGACACATTACAGAAAACAACATTCACTTACCACTGTTTATTCACCTACTATTATAAACCAGCATCAGAAGCTGCCAGAGTAGTAGATCCGCATTCATGTTGTTCAATAAGGTTCAAGAAGCCCAGTTTGGTCATGGCAACAAAGGAAAGCAATGTATTTCTCCATCAAACGATGACATTCAGGGCAACGCATACCTTCTGGGATTCTCCCCGCAGCAATGGGAAACTCAAATCGACAGCAATTATTTGCTGCAACATGAAGCTTGTCATGGTAGTCTGTAAATGACAAATCAAAACCCCTTGTAGGTACATGTTCCTTCCATAGATCAAAATCAGTAGGTGTTTGCAACATAGTGGATCCATGTCCATTTGTAAGAATCTGTGATCCTCTACAAAGCAAAGCCCATGATCCATCCTTATCGTAGCTTAGTAGTTTCTTGATCTGTAGCATTATTAGGTCTTGATCATCAGCCCTCTTAAGTTGGATCTTGGAGAACAACATGCTCTCGATTCTTGTCCAAAAGAACCAAATCAATGTGGTATCTTGCCAGCAGTAACTTAGTTTTTCCACGTTGATGGTGGCAATTGCCTTACGGACATTTTCCCTTTTCTTGCTTTTTCCAACATAAGCCATCTCTAATGGGATTCGTGCAGCTGTTGCCATGGCTCTTGCATTGCTTGTGAATTTGCGTATCCACTCGATGTCATCCCCTCCATACAAGAAGATGTATTTGTCTTCTCTTATCTATAACATAAAGTACACCCATTCAATATGTGACAAATGTTGTACAATAAGAAAAAAAAAACAATAATTGAGTCCCATAAGAATAGGGTAAGCATGTAAATACTGTAAGGATACACAGATAGTGCAAGCAGATACTAGCAATAAAGCAGGAAGCAGATACTCGCAATACAAGTTGAAAGTAAAAAAGGGGACAAGAGTGAGTATGTAAATAATGTACAAATACACAAATAGTGCAAGCAGATACTAGTAATAAAATAGATACTAGCAACAAAGTAGGTAGCAGATACTAGCAATACAAGCTATTATATAATATTGAACTCACCCAGTTAAGAATGGTGGGGTCCATGCCACTGACTAGCAATTCTAGCCTCCAAGTTTCTTCCCTCCACAAAGCTTCCTCTCTAGCACTAGTGAAAGGGAAGGCATTGCTTCCCCAAATCCACATCATGTGAATGGCATTAGGGCTCAACTCCCTTCCCTGTGGGTCCAACACTACAAGTATAGGCTTGCTCCTAAAGTGCCACCTGTCTCCAATTGACTTTTTGACCGCTCTATCAATGATGGAAGGGTGGTACACGGAGTACCATGGCATGTTGTTCTTCATCTCTTCAAATTGTCTATTCATTGCTTCGGTGTACTCTATAGAGGGGTCCACAATAGGCATCCATACAACCTCATATAAAGCATCCATCCTTGTTCCTTGAATTCTTGACTCACTGTAAATTTGCTCAAGAATCGAAAGCTCATCGCGTGACATGTCTAGCCCTGATATCAGCAACAACACGTTTCTTTTCCTCAGAACTTCTAGGCTGACCTGTAATTATGTAAATTAGAATTTGCATCTAATCATAAGATGATATATATATATAAATATAAATCATTGTTCAAACCCTTTTTTTAGTAGCTCCATCGAAAAGTGGCAGCATTTCGTCATGTGGATTAAGTAAGATCTTGAGAATTTTCATGTTGTCGATATGGATCGTGTCAAATAGTTGATTGAATGAGTTCCTGAAATCCATCTCCCTTTTGTCTCCTGCATCAATCAAACAAGAATGAACAATATAAAAAAATGATCATTTTACCCTTCTGTCTAGAAATGATGCTGAATAATAATTGACTGTTTATTTGAGAGAAACAACACCTTAGTCTATAAATATTAATAACCAATGAACCATGATGCAAACATATAAAACATCAACAACATACCTACAACACGGTGGCATTCTTCCAGTTGTTTCTTGAGAAACTCAAACAAATGATTAATTTTGAGAATTAAGGTGGACAGTTCCCATGACTGCAACTCCGAGGATGAAATCCCGTACCTGAAGTCATCAAACACCTCGCTATTCAATACACATTCTCATTCCATATTAATCAAAATTTTAGACAAAATCAAAGCGTTAATTAATTACTCGTGTCCCATGCTAGTGAGGCTTGTAATCTGTGCAGCACACGCGATAATCCCTCTAACATTCCAATAAACAGCAGTGGGTAGAGTATTCAAAGCTCTAGCCATGGCTGGTACTTCAGAACTAACATACATAGGAGGAAGCTCCTTGAACTGCATGATGCATCGGGTTAATTCAAGAACAGAGTGGATGAGTTTGTTAAGGATGTCAAATCGAGGTTTCAATGGAGCAGAATTCTCCATGATCATTGGAACTTGTCTTAGAATAGCCATCGATCTTGCAAGTTGGTTTGATGAATAAATTTGAGCTAAAAGCCAGAATTCTCCGTAGTTGAGTGCAAATGCTGCGAGTGTCAACACAAGTTTTGCATCCCAGTGGAAGTTTCCAACTGTGTGAAATAAAGCGAGGGCGGTTGTGTGTCCGTCCCCACCACTTAAGCACCTGAATGACATCTGAAATATTTCCAAAAAAAAAAAAAAATGATTATTTTAGTTTTTGATCACGTTTTGGTTTTTTGAGATGAGAATAAAAATATACCTCGCAAGCAAGTTTGTCGATTATATGTGACAATGAATTAAGAATCACGAGAGCATTCGTATGGTGGGGTTTGCTGTCGAGTTTGGTGCCCTCCATTTTACCCTCGAGCTTTCCCATATCTGTATGCTCAGTCTGCACCGATTTCACGAACAACAGATTGTCAATAGAAGTCTGATTAATATACAAGAAGTGATTTTTCTTTTTTGTTATTAAAAAAATGATAAATACCGATGAAGTGGAATCGACATTGATGGTGGCGTGTCGGAGTATATCTTCGACAATATCGAGCAGAGGTTTGACATCAACATCAGTGCCGTCAGGGAGATGAGTGTCAAGCACTTGCTTCATGATCACATTGTCATCCGAAGCACTAAAAATGGAGTTTCTTTCACCTCTGTTTTGCTGCTGGGTCATTGGATTGTGTACAGGTGTCACCATCTGGTGGTGTGGGGCCGCGTTATGCATTGGGTTCATCATTGAATTCAGCATCGGGTTATTTTGAGGAGCCATCAGTTGTTGTTGCATCGGGTTGCTTGACAGGCCCAAAAGCTGTTGAGCCACCGGGTTAGTGAGAGGACCCATGAGAGACTGTTGTTGGTGTTGCTGATGTGGCGGCTGTTGCATTGGGTTCATGGGTGAGTTTAAGGAATTGGTTCCTCCCGTTAAGGGTTTGGTGGGAGTTATGAGCCTTTTGTCGGGGTTGGATGATGGTAAGACCTTGTTGGTGTAACTGGCCAGTGATTGCTCCATTTTGATGGGAGAAAGGTTAAGAAGAATAGGTAGTTTGGTTTTGATGGGTAACGTGGTTGGCTTTAAATACATATTAAAAATGGAATAAAGCTATATCTGAATCAACTTCCTTGCTTCCATTGGAGTCAAGAAAACTTAATGTTAATATCAAGATTTTGTGTCTTTACACTTTTAATCATTTTGAGTCCAAGAATCTATAAACAGCAAGTTTGAATTCGCGTGTTTCCTGCCTGCATACCCTTTTGAAAAAGAGTGTGTTTTTTTGGAATAAACTGAATATATATATATATATATATATATATATATATATATATATATATATATATATATATATATATATATATATATATATATATATATATATATATATATATATATATATATATATATATATATATAGGGTCCCGTTCCGGTGAGAACTCGTAAGGACATCTTAAAAAAATTGAAAAAAAATATAAAAAAATACAAATCATAAAATCGAGAATATTATTATATCATGATCCAAAAAAAAATTGGAAAAAAAAATTTGGATCATTAAGAAACAGTAATGATCCACAAAAAATTTTATTTTGTGGATCATTGTTTCATTATAAAAAAAACAATGATCCAAAAGTTTTTTTCGAATTTTTTTTCCTCCAATATAGTACTATGATCCATTTTATTATTTATATTTTTTTTCAATTTTTTTAAGGTGTCATCACGAGTCCTTACTTTAAGAAGAGTCCTCACCCGATCGCTTTTATATATATATATATATATATATATATATATATATATATATATATATATATATATATATATATTGACAGCTTCAATATAGAAGCAAATTATACTGATCAACCATAGAACCACGTGAAAATTGCACATGTTCACTTATAAACATATGTTTATTAAAGAGCACGTTCATCTCATCTATGAACATGAAAATTATATATGTTTATATACGAACCTGAATAATTTTCAACTGATTCTATGGTTAGCCAATATAATTTGGTTTTGTGTTGAACCTATCCTATATATATATATATATATATATATATATATATATATATATATATATATATATATATATATATATATATATATATATATATATATATATATATATATATATAGAAGTAGGTTTCATTGAGAATGAAAGTAAGGTTGAGAATGCGAGAATGAATATGAGCCGCGTATTTTTATCTTGCCGCTCTAGTGCTTTGCACATATGATTTTCACCACCACTTCCACCTGCACCACTTGCGCCACCACCACCACCGTCGTCGCCGCCACCACTACCGCTGTCGCTGCCACCACCGCCACCGCAACCAACCACCACCACTGCTACTGCCAACTCTACCACCTCTATCACCATCTCGACCACCACCGCCGCTACCACATTTACCACCACCTCCACCACCGCTACCACCACCCACCGCCACCACCACCACCTCCATCATCGCCGCCACCACCACTACCTTCGTTACCACCCATCTCCACTAACACTGCCGCCACCATCACCACCATCATCGCCACCCTCTATCGCCATCACCATCATCATCGCCACCATCTACCACCATTCCAATCACCACAACCATATTTCAAAAATGAATATTCATATATGTTTATTCATATATAAATATGAATAATCATATATGATTATTCATATATGAATAAATCATATACGAAAAATTAAACCCATCTCGTCGTCGTAGAGCGGCGCGTCAGCGCTAGCGCATCTAGTAGCCCAGATTCATTCTCGCATTCTCAACCTATTTTCCATTCTCAATGGAACCTTCCCACATATATATATATATATATATATATATATATATATATATATATATATATATATATATATATATATATATATCACTGTTGTAGAAATCGGCCTTGGCGGCCGATTAATCGACGATTAATCGCTTGGCGGTCTTCAACCGATTACGATTAGGCCTAATCGGTCAGCTTGACGGTTTGCTGCAAAAATCGGTCAAGTATCGGGCTTGGCGGCCAATTAATCGGTCTTGGCGGTCATTTTTTCAATTTTTTTATTTTTTTAATTTATTATTTATTTTTTAATCTTTAAATGATGACACAAACACTCTCTAATAACTCAAGAAAATTGGAAAAAAATCAATATCAAAGAATAAAAATAATAAATGTATAATCGTTGATGTGTATCTCGGAATAAAATGAATCAAATTTTCCTATTTTGTTATATTTATATATTTTAAAATGAATTTCTTTATAATTTAGGGTCTCCGATTTATCCCCGATTAATCCCTTAACCTCATTCGACCGCCAAGCCACCGTCAAGCGATTTTTACAACCTTGATATATATATATATATATATATATATATATATATATATATATATATATATATATATATATATATATATATATATATATATATATATATATATATACTGACCAACCATAGAACCACGTGAAAATTATTGCTCATGTTCATATATAAAACATATATAATTTTCATGTTCATAGATGAACGTGTCATTTTCATTAATGACACGTTCATCTATGAACATGAAAATTATATATGTTTTATATATGAACATGAGCAATAATTTTCACGTGGTTCTATGGTTAGCCAATATAATTTGATTCTATGTTGAACATATCTCTATATATATATGCACATGCACATTTGTTCACAAAAAGTTAGAAAATTCGATCATACGAAATTAACACAATAAATGATTAATATGTCGCTTGTGGTTCAAAAATTAACACAGCAACAAATGAGCGTATATACAACATGCACATATATTTATACACATTTGCATATATACACATCTACACGAACATTGCACTTATGTTTATACACATTTGCATATATACACATCTACACGAACATTGCACTTACGTGTACGCACTATGCACATATGCACATATTCACACTCTTACAAAACATTTTGTTCTATCAAAAGGATAAATTTTATTTTGGTTAAGTTTATCATGAATTCGGAAGGTCTACAAATTTTGCATTAACATCGGAATTAATAGAAAACATTTGGCAAAGTAGCCAAAATAAATCACAGGGATTCATCATGAAATACATTTCATAGATTTAGAAATTGTAATTATCATCCGAAAGCAAGCAACGGAAAACATGCTGCTGATTCTTTTATTTGTAGGATTCCTTGATGACTCTTTGTTTTGGAATAATTTTATTCTTAACCAGACAAATGGTAAATAAAGCAAAGCAAGCACAGAGAAAAGGAGAAGATCTTCTTCTCCTAGATTTTATGTGCTCTTATACAATTGGGGTTTTGATTATTAAGGTTTTGAAGCTATAACCCAAAAGGAACTCCAAAACGATATAAATATAGGGTCGAGATCATGAGAGAACCTAAAAAAACCTAGGAACCTAGGAACTTTTTTTCTACACAATATTTTAAAAAAAAAATTGCATCCAATTTTTTTATTTAAAGCGTCTAAGAGATTTCTAAACCCTAAACCGTAAACCCTAAACCCTAAACCCTAAACCCTAAACCCATATGAAAAAAAATAAAAAAAAATTGATTTTTTTGGATCCAATTTTTTTATTTAAAGTGTCTAAGAGATTTCTAAACCCTAAACCCTAAAACTAAACCCTAAACCCTAAACCCTAAACCCTATACCTAAACCCTAAACCCTAAACCTAAACCCTAAACCCTAAACCCATATGAAAAAAAATTAAAAAAATGATTTTTTTGAAATTTTTTTTGATATCTTCTAGATGTATCATAACAAAAATTTTGGTATATTTTTTTTTGAAAAATATTGTGTAGAAAAAAAGTTTATAAAATGGTTCTTAGGTTCCTAGGCTTTTTTAGGTTCTCAATTCAACTTTACTCTATAAATATATATATTATTTATCTTGTTATTTGCTTTGTTGTCCTTAGGTTAATGCGTTGATCAAGTATGGTCATAGGAAAGAATGCATTTGCTGATACTGATAGTATAAAGTTGTTTGTGTCGCTATAATAATAGTTTAATATATACTTTGCGAACCCCTTTTTAGTAACCTCAATCCGTTGTCTTATACCCTTGAAATTAATTATTATTATCGATATATTAGCAACTATAACTACTATATTCTATGAAAATAATGTCTGATACATATATTACTGGTGTGTTCGACATACAATTTTTATGAGCTTTTTATCTTTTAATTTTTAGGAAAAAGCTCGAAAAAGAAAAAGTTTCGATTGGCAGCAAGAATGTTTAGTTTTTATTTTTAACAAAACACTCATAATCTGAAAGCTACTTCAAATAGCTTTTACGAGCGTTTGACGTTTAGCTTTTGATTTTTATATTATTTTATCCTACTAAAGTTAACAGTTACTTTTTCTGAACACTTCTATACTAATAAAAGTTACAGTTATCGGCGTCCAATTAACCGCTACCAACTTCTAACTAGCCGCTACCAGCTAGTTTTGTCAAAAACACCCGAGTGTTGTCATAATATATTGATATTATCTAACATATACTCTATTTTAGTTACCAAATTCACGTAAGGTCAGATTGTTTTGTTAGTGTACCAAAAATACTATTTCAATCGGTATAAATAATGATAGATTAGTCCAAAAGATACGTATGAACCGCCTGGATACTTTTTCACGTTAAATCCTGTATGGATAAAGTAACAGAACAGGTAGTTTGTCCGGATAAAAGGTTGTATACATAGAGTCTGTTTCTTGGAAAAATATTCTCTCTAATTAACATAAAAGATCTCATACAATCTATAATGATTCAAAAAATGAAAAAAAAAAAAGAAACAGCTCCTCTGCAAACTCCATGATCACCCTCATTCAGAATCAAAAGAAGCTACGTTTAGGACGTTCCTCAGCAACATTAACCCTAATTGCCCTCCCCTCCAACTCCTGCATCACATACACAAACAAATCACTAATTCAATAAGCCGAAGTTATAAACATTCATATGGGTTTGATAGTAATTTCTATACCTGTCCATCGAGAGCAGCAATGGCGTCGTTCATATCTGACTCACTTGCCATTGTTACAAAACCAAACCCACGTGACCTCCCACTTTCACGATCATAAATCACCCTGGCATCAACCACCTTCCCATGTTCATTGAACGCCTGCTCTAAACGATCACTATCCACCTGCCACGCTAGGTTACCGACGTAGATCTTGAAAGAAGTCGCTACTACTCGTCTTTCAGGTTGTGAACCTCTTGGTGCAGCCTTATTTACAGTGAGTAGCCTTCCGCTTAAATCCTGTTTATAACAATCTAGGTTACCTGATTACTGAAGCAATTAACGGAAACATGAAAGTAATTAAGAGGGAGCAGAAGATAAAGTTTACATAGCCATTGAACTTCTCCACAGCTTGCTCAGCCTCTTCGACTGTGCTCATCGTCACAAACCCAAATCCTCTACTCTGTTCTGTATCCCTATTGTATATAACCTAAAACACACATGAAATCGACCAATGTAAACACATAATTCTCGAAAACTAATGGAATGAATCCTTTAATACCTCAGCGATGTCAACAACTCCGGCAGAATTGAAGAGGTTAGCCAATTTCTCACTGTCAAAATCGTAAGGCAGGTTACCGACAAAAATCTTTGCACCTTCAGGTGGTTCCGAATATGATTCTTCTTCTGCTTCTGCTTCTTCTTCTTCTTCTTCTTCGTTAGTTGCATCTTCTTCGTCTACTGATTCAGTTTCTTGTGTCAATTGTTGTGACCAATCTGAGGTTTGAGCAACAAACCGATGTAATTTGGGAGGTGAAATGTTGGTTTTGTGAGAGATACATGATGAAAGTCGAGAGACCTTTAGGATTTTAAAGGGTTTAGAATACGGGTTTGACCCGAATGTGGTGGAGACGGTTGTGTATGTAGGCCTTAGCAATTGGAATGACGGAAATGTTGTAGCGGAAGTCATAACAAGAAGAAGGGGGAGGAGATGGAGAAGATAAGAGTGGGAAATGAAAGACGCAAGGCCAAAGATTGTTGCAGGAAGACTGGGTAGATATTTTTAGTTTTTCTTGGAGACTATCTGTGGTGTCAGTTGTGCCCCTTCTATAGTGAAATATGCCACATTTGGTCCCTGGAGTTCTTTTTATTTATCTTAAAGATCACGAGGGTTGGTTGAGGATACATGAGATGTTAACACACTAAGGTAATAAACTCACACCAAACCTCATACGACGACAGCTACAAGGAACATCCCATGTATGAAGCATCATGATGTCTCGAGTAATTCACATATAAAATCCCATAAGAAGAACCTCAAACGGCAAGACAACTCAACCAGGATCGACAATAACACAGTAGGTAAATGTATATTGTTGATTGAATAATTTTAGTTGGTAGAAACATTGTGGGATTTTTGTATTGTTTTTGAAAAAAAGTATAAAATAAAATAACCTTGCATATGTGTTATGTTTGATTGGTTTCATTTAGAACTGGATATATACAGTGGCGAATCTAGAATCAAAATTCACGTGGTTTCCTATTTAAGTGCACAAAAAAAAAACGACAGTAAAAAAATACCAAAAGCGGGTCGGATCATGTTTTAAAAGAAATAAACAAAACAATTGACTATCATTGTTTCAATTACTTTTATCAATTACACAAATCAAGACAAACTAATGAAATTCAATTGTGTTGTAATTAACTCAATTAATCGACTAATCAACAAAGTAAATTAATTACACAATTGCACAAAAATAAATCAAATCTCAATTACACAATAGAATTACTTGCCACTAGTGAACAATTGAAGATACAAAAGTAAAAAACACAATAGAATTACTTGCCACAATCACGATCACGACTCAGGAGGCGGGAGGCGACAGGCGACGTGAGAGGTGAGACTAGGAAGAACAAGCCGTTTGCGTGATTGCGTCTTTGCCGAATTGCTGTATTGTCTTTTTTGTTTTTGTTTTTTTTTGTTTTTTTTTTTTTTTTTTTTTGTGGTTTATTAAATTGGTTGGGCTAGTAATGTACTAACGGACTATTCTTGCTTTATGGACCGGTATAAAGGCTTCATGGAGTCTTATGGACTAAATAATTAACTATTCATGATTTCTCAACACATTAGGTAGGTCACGGTTTATTTGCAAGGTGGTTCCCAGAACTTCTTGGTATATATTTGCTTCTAAAAATAAAAAAAAGGTGGGTCCTGGGTCTGCGTATACATTGACTTCGCCCCTGGATATATATCTAGCAAGATTCAACTTTTAACATTTATGTAACACCCCATATTTCAAAGATAGTAAATAACAAAATAATAATTGTTCCAACATACCTCAAGATAAATTATAACTCTTAGTATTGGCTAAACTACAAGTGAAGCAATAAAACTAAAGTGCGGTCACTGAATGCTAATTGTTACGTTTTCGCAGAACATCACTGAATGCTAATGCTAATTGTTATTTTTAGCAATAACATCAAAAAGTTGTAATCGAATATAAGGGCATGTTTTCTTTCGTTTGCTTGGCATTCGGAATCAAAAGAAGAAAAAAAAAAAAGATTCTATTTCCACCTTTTTAATTCTCTATTTAGTATATATAGAAAATGTGGGAAATGAAAATTTGTCCCGAGAATTCATTAAGAGACGGAGAATTGGAAAAATGAAGTGGGTATTTCCCTCCTCTCCCGCTTCCCCTTTGGAGCCCTAAACAGACCCACCATCACTGTTTATTTCGTCCAATACAGTCCTTTATTCATCACTACCACTGCTTCTATCATCGTCTCCGACAGTCCTAACACAACCTCCTTATCTAATTAAGGTACACATCGCATTTATCTTGTCGATTAAGGTATGCATCACATCTATCAAAGGGTGGATCCTATTAGCCATGCTAGAGTAAGCTTCAAACAATTGTATTCTTTCAAGGATGTATCCAGTTAGTCGTATTCTATCGGTGGTTGCATCTTATTAGCCAAAAAAAAAAATGTATTTTATCAAGTGTTCTATCTTATAGTTGTATTTTATAAGGGTATATCCTATTAGTTATAATCTAAAGGGGTGTATCCTATTTGGGTTTATTATTTAATTAAAACATGTATACAGTTATGTTTATGATTACATAAGCTTGTATCAAGTATCTCATCCCATGAGTGACGTGTGTGGCTTTGCAGGATGTGTTGCCATATGGTTTTGTGATTTTATGCTATCATTTTGCCTATTATTTTTCTTTAAACTCAATAATTAACTTCATTTAATTAAATAAAATTAATTTCATTTATCCTTCTTTTATCATTATTAGCAGGACTTGAAATGGTTTGAGTTTCAAGTTTTGTTTTTTGGTTTCATTAAGTGGGGGTAAAACAAAAGAAGCAACTAATGTTCGTTGAATGTTGCAGTTTGGTCATAGTAATATGAGATTCTGGTTGTAAGATTCAAATGGGTAAATATGTTGTAAGATTTAAATGGGTGAAAATGTTAGTTTACTCGGTCATTTGGGAGTGAGTTGGTGAATGAGTATTTTTAAGTTGTACGTACATCATGATATAATGTTGGTTTTGTCTATATCTTATATGGTGTGATCATATGGGCTAAGATGATATGTATTGCTTGATTCACATGAAGCAATATCAACTGTTGATGACGAAGAAGCTTTTCCATACAAAGACGAAATGGTGGTTGATTATGAATAGAATAGATTTGGATTTTGGGTATCTTTTGGTTGCATCCGATTGTAAATGACAAACTAATGACATTTCATTATAATTCCCCTTTTATGCACTTGGGTTACGAAATATATCAACATAAACTACTACTATTTCATTATATTTCCCCGTTTTGGAAATTTGTTGATAGAATGATAAAGGTATAACACTTATTTATGAAACACAATTACGTTTCTTCACCAAATCGAGCTTAGTCATGTTTCTTAATCATCATATTTATCAGTTATTTTTGGCTTTTTAATTTTGAAGTTCAACGTTGTATAGAAACAAAAAAAATGAAAGTTCAATGCTGTAATAGAAAGGAAAAATAAAAATGAATTGTTATTTCTTGTGTATAGAAAGAAAAAAACAAGTATGAAGTTGAATGTTGCAATAGATTCTTTGTGCATTTCTCTAGTAAATTCTTTGTTGTACCAAACATTGAAATTGATTCTCGGATACATTTTTATGGTGAATTCTCTATTGTATCAAACAGTTGAATCAATTCTTTTTCTCCAACTTAATTATCTTTCTGCATTTCCACTCCGTGTTTCAATTAGATTTCTCTGTACCAAACACACCCTAATATCAATAAAACTTTTCATGCAAGTACCCACAAAAATTCACATGAATCTCACCTTGTAGTCGTTTTAGCCCTAACTGATGCTTGTTATGCTAATCACGCACCTATATTCCAGGATCAAGTTTTCTAAGACCACAATCCTAGAAAAACATCTTACAAGTCTATTTTGGTTCAACTATCAATATCTATCGTTCGACCTACCAATAATTGTCATGCCATTATGTTAATTACAATGTTTACAATAACGTTATTGAAAATATATTTTTCCTTTTTAGATATGCCAATATTGCTAAAATATTAAGATTTCACAATTAACATTAATACTCCAAAAATAATTAATTAAAAAAAATAATGGACTTTATCCAACAATATTAATATGTTGTTAGACATCGTTTATAAAACATGATCATTCAAATAAATATTTGAAGGTAAGTAGAAGTTTAAATAATGAAAAGTGAAGGGCTACATTTGTAACACTGTGCCATGGGATGAATTTGTAATTTTTGATTTATCTTGTTACAACATAAAATAAATAAAATTGAAACTGGGGCTAAACAAAATTTATTAAACAAAATTTACTAATTTTGAAAAAGCGATCAAGTTCGACCATGATATATGTATATTTAACAATGAAGTAGTTTATTTTATTAAATGGTTGTGGTTAAATTGTATTTATTGGATACTCTTACTTAAAGGTTCACAGTTAAAGTCTAAAAATTATGGATAATGATCAATTCCAACCATGATATATGTACTAGTGCCGACCGTGTTACTACTTGCATATTATTTGATTTTTAATTAGATCTGGCCTTAACTCATCCAACAAAACTCAGACCAGAAGCCCCTTCTTCCTTTCCCAAAATTACCATGTTTGCCATTTCAACCATATTGGAACTTCGAAAATTATGTTAAATAAATATGTAAATTACCATTAATTATCAAAATATATCTAAAACAATATTGATTCAAACCCTTTATCCCAAAAATTTAAACACTTCAATTTTTTCACTGATTGAGCCACTATTGGCCTGGACAGACATTAGGTATAACCAAAATACGTAATGTGATCAAGACATTAGGTATAACCAAAATACGTAATGTGATCATATAAACCTATTTAAAAGACTATATCAAGCTTAGATTGAGAGGACGGACCTAAAGAACTCAAATCAATAACTTCTTTCTAGATTTCTCTCTCGATTATTCATCGCCTTTCGCAATTCCAATTGTTAGGAAAATATAAACCGAAAACGCCAACGAACAGGAAAACCGAGACCAGTTGTCGAGGCCTGTGTTTGACACAGTTTCCTTAAAACAATTAATTCGCCCGGTATGGGTGTTTGTTTCCCAGGATACAACAGCAGGAAGCAATTCTTCTAGATTGTCCGAACCGTCACTAGACCCGGATTATACATTGGTTGTAACATGAGAACGAAGTGCACGCAAAAGTTGAGAAGAAGAGAGAATCGTTTCATCAATGTGTCTCAACAGTTGCTCGAGTGCTGTATATATACAGCAGAAGAATTAAACACAAAAACGTAACTCAATAATAAAGTCTTCTTAATAATGGTATTAAATTTTCAATTTTCAGTTACGAAAATGAATAATATTTGCAAAAAAAAGTCATTGAACTTTTCTGGTTGATTCGTACCCACGCTCGCACACAGGTTGTGAACCCAATGTAATCTGGTTCGCATTTGCACCCCCCCCCCCCCCTGCGCGCGCAAGAGAGAGCCTTTATGCTTTAACTCTTACAAAGCATGAAAGCTTTTAGACTTATAAACCCACTTCTTTTTCATCCCCCCACCAATGTGGGATGAGTTAAAACTCATTAACTTATTTTCCAACTTCTTCCAACTACCTCACTTTGGGATACAATTTCACATTCATCTTAAATTCGTTTTAGACGTGTGAACTATCAAAACGAATGTAACATGGAGGAGAACACAAAAATATAACAATTTATTTATATTAAATTGGTTTATGGAACTATATTTTGTGTTCAAAAATGGGAAAAACCCATTTTATGAAATTAATTAAAATTAATTTTTCAACACCAACAAACATTCTACACAAACTCTCAAGCTCTTTAAAATGCCCAATATTACACACATTAGCCCTCCCAGTCGTCTGAGTTTATGTAGCAATCAAGGGTGACACTTTTGAATGTTAATACACATAATTTGCTCCCAATTAAACATAATTACACGTAATTAATTAACTTAATTATTGATATGATAATTTGGTTAAATTATATATTTTTATTTATTTGAGTTATCAAGTCAAATGCATTAACTTTATGTTGATTCAATTTGTTAGTATAACTTCATAAATATTATAAATTGAGTTCGACTTTAGAGAAATTATATTTGTTCCTACCTTTTATTCCTACTCATATTATATTATGACATGTGTCTTTAAATATTATTATTTTTATTAAATATGACACTTGTCACAATTTAACATGAGTAGGAATGTGAGTAGGAACAAAAAATAGGAAGCAATACAATTACTCTTTCTTATATATAAAATGAAATGCATTGATTTCCATGTTTGGATGAACATAATCAAATGAAATTATTAGTTTATGATTTTGTTTTAGATATTTAAATTTGAAATAATAATAATAATAATAACGATAATGATAATAATAATACTCAATAACAAAAAATTATAATGTAATTAATTGTAGACCGATAATAATAATAAATAAATAAATAAAGAGATAATATTATAGTAAAATAAAAGATAATATTAAATAGATAATAATATTAAGTAACTATAAATCCATAATAAGTAGTTACTCTAAAACTATTTTTTAAGAACGACCGACAATTTTACAAAGAAGAGTAGCAATAACTAGAGGTATAAGATGGGCATCATAAATTGGAAATAGAATATTTAAAAAGATATGAGAAAATTATAGTACTATAATCCTATCTTTGCTTTCGCTAAAATCATATCACAAATCCAATTTGCGTATATCAGTTTTCGACATTTCTTCTTTCTATTATTTATCCAAAGATGTGATAGTAATTGTACCTCATTAACCAAGATCGAGTATGACTTAGGTACTACACTGTGCATTATGTTGTTTCAAAATTTTCAAATAACCCAAACAAATTTCAATGTAATAGACTCCTGGATTGAAATCATGATGTTATGTTTTCTGATTTGTTTTCTGCAACATATCTGTCAAAGATGTGTAAGTGGGAGGGTAAGCTTTTCCACCAATTCCTTAGATCTCTCCAAACCTCTATCGAGATTGGGCATTTAAGGAATATGTGTTCCTCATATTGGGAGACCTTGAGAGAATTATACTTAAATATAAAATCTAGAATTCGATGGGCAACAGAAATAGTAAACGATATAATCAAATAAAACAACAAACGGTAGAAAAATAACATGATTTTCATCAAAGGGTCTTGGCCTCTTGGGTGTTGGAATCTGAAGCCATAAAAGAAATGGTGAAAATGTTCTTCGAATAGAAAGTTTCTGAAACGGGCACAACTTGACCGAATCTCCAATCAAACCTTTTTAAAACACTAACCCAAGGCAATAAGAAATTTGTTGAAGCTCCATTTACGTATAAGGGAATTAAGGAAGGTGTTTGGAGTTGTGGAAAAGACAAAGCCTCAGGGTTGGACGGGTTCACTTTCAAAATTCTTAACAGATTTTGGGAGGTTGTATACCTCGAGTTGTAGCATTTATAAAAGGATTTGAAGATACAAGCACCAATATTTGGGGTTGCAATTTCTCGTTTATCTCTCATTTCCCAAAATTTTGTGATCCTTAATCTCTTCGAGGTTAAGACCAATTAGCCTAATTGGTTGCATTTATAAGGTCTTAGCAAATATCCTTGCAAATAGATTGAAGAAAATTATTGAATCAGTTGTTAGCATTGAGCAATATACATATGTCGAAGGAAGATAGATTCTAGATAGTCCTCTCATAATTAATGTAGTATATACATGGGTTAAAAAACAAAACAAACAAAAGATGGAGGTGCTTTAAAGTTGACTTCGACAAATCATTTGACTCCTTAAATTGTAATATCTTATAATTGAAGATGCAACAAATGGGCCCGGGAACAAATAGAGACTTTGGATCGCGAGATGTCTAAGTTCAACTATTTTTATCATTTTTATAAACCAGATCATCAACACTGGAATTTGAAATTCAAAGAGGCATAAGGCAATGTGACTGTTATCTCCTTTCTTTTATATATTAGCAATGGAAGGCTTAAATATAGCCATCCAGGAGACCCTTCAATCACATTTCTATTATGGTGTTAAACTTCCCCTGATGATGTTATGTTTGTTAGTGATCGATCAATTATTAAAGCTCTGAGTCTCTGTTATATACTAATTTGTTGTTCTTAATTAGCATCTGAGTTGAGGGTTAACTACTCCAAAAGTAATGTTTATGGCCTTAGATTCTCTCGTGATGAAATCTCCTTTGTAGCATCTCTTTTAGAATGTGAGGCCACATCATCCCCTTTTTTGTATTTGAGCTTACTAGTGGGGGCAAACATGAACTTGAATAAATCTTGGAAACCGGTGTTGGCAAAATTAACAAACTAACTTAACGATTGGAAGACTCGAAACCTATCTTTTGGGGGTAGGCCTGTACTACTTAATTTTGTATCGAGTTTCTCCCACTTTATTATTTCTCTTTATACAAAGGGAATCACTAAATAAACACCATACTTTTACTTTATACACACGTCTATTCAAAGTCAAAAAAAAATTATTGGTTAAAACTGCATTATTTTCCGGAAAAAGTAAATATAATTGATTAAAAATAGTTTGACTTTTGTGTAACGTGTATGTAGGGTGTACGTTTAGTAGCACCATATTCAAATCACCGGGTGTCGGTCATTGAATCGCTTGAAAAAGTTGGAGGCATTCTGTAGACAAAATCGACTTCAATAAATAATCGGTTAACTTCAAGATCGAAGTATAAAACCCAAATATCACGATAATGATTCAACGGAATATAAAACTATTGAATAATCAACCAAGAATAGATCGAACGGTAAAAAGAAAGAACACAGGATATTTACGTGGAAAACCCAAATCGGGAAAAACCACGGGCGGAGGAAGCCGAGAACCAATTCACTATATTTTGCGGTGTTTACAAAACATTGAGAGAATACAAAAAATACAAAGAGTTAAAACTCTTATGTATTAAAAGGAAGAGAAGATTGAGATGTTTTTGGTTTGGTGTGATTTTTGAAACTAATCTTCTAACCTATTTATAGCAAATTGTTTACATGCCATTGTTGAAAATAAAACTTGGATTGCATGCCATTTTAGAAAGCTTGAATCAATTGTTGAAAGCTTCTTCTTCACATGGGCTGCATTTGTTTAGCAGCCTTTGACTTAATTGAAGGCACATTCCACAATCTCCACCTTGACTTCAAATGAGACAGAATGAAAAACTTTAACTTGCACAATGATCATGCAAAACAGTTTATCAACAGCTCGTCATACTCCAAATCTCTATAAGAATCTGTAAACACCATATGAGAAAAAATTGATTTCGAAAAGTATGTATACTTCCTCCACCACGAGCCTATCAGGCTCAAATGCGATCAGAAACACCCACCAAATCCAAACATGTTTTGAACTTGGCTATTGGAAGACTTTTAGTGAACATATCAGCAGGATTATCATTGGTGCTGATATTGTTTACCGTAATATCGCCTTTAGCAATAACATCTCCGATGAAGTGATAACGAACATCAATATGTTTCGTTCGATCATGGAACATTTGATCCTTTGTCAGAAATATTGCACTTTGATTGTCACAGAAAACAGTTTTAACGGATAACTTGTTTGAAAGCTCACCTATCAACCGTTTCAACCAGAGGGCTTCTTTCACTGCTTCCGTAGTAGCCATGTATTCGGCTTCAGTGGTGGATAACGCTACAGTGGACTGTAACTGCGCTTTCCAGCTAATTGCGTAATCACCCAAAGTAAACACGTACCCTGTAATCGATCGTCTTTTATCCAAGTCCTTTGCATAATCGGAATCCACATAACCAAGTACTCCACTATCGGTTTTGCCAAACCGCAGACATAAAGAGGAAGTACCTCGCAAGTACCGAAAAATCCATTTAACAACAGCCCAATGCTCTTTTCCTGGATTCGCCATGTATCTGCTCACCATGCTTACCGCATATGACAAGTCTGGACGTGTACAAATCATAGCATACATAAGAGATCCTACAGCGCTGGAGTATGGTACCTTTTCCAATGTATGCTAGATCTTCTTCGGTGGTAGGACTTAAGGCGGATGATAGCTTGAAGTGGGCTGCGAAAGGAGTGCTGACTAATTTTGCATTATGCATATTGAAACGATGCAGAACCTTCTCAATGTAGCTTTGTTGAGAAAGGTATAGAGTTCTTGCACTACGGTCTCGCACTATTTCCATTCCTAGAATTTTCTTGGCAGCACCCAAGTCCTTCATATCGAACTCAGCATTCAACTGGTCTTTTATCTTTTGAATCTCCTTTATATTCTTCGCTGCAATTAACATGTCATCCACGTATAAAAGTAGATAGACCATTGAGCCATCGTCACACTTCTTGTAGTAAACGCAGCTGTCGTAGGTGCACCTTTTCAGCTTGTGACTGGTCATAAATGAGTCAAACCTTTTATACCATTGTCGCGGAGATTGCTTGAGGCCATAAAGAGACTTCTTCAATTTGCACATGTAGCTTTCCTTGCCAGGAGCTACAAAACCTTCAGGTTGTTGCATATATATCTCTTCCTCAAGCACACCATTTAAGAATGCTGTAGTAACATCAAGTTGCTCTAACTCATAGTCATGAGAGGCAACTAATCCCAACAAGACACGTATTGACGTGTGTTTCACAACCGGAGAGAAAATGTCGGTATAATCGATACCTGGGATTTGACTGTAGCCCTTGGCTACTAAACGAGCTTTATATCTTGGTTTGTCACCAGGGTGGATAGCCTCCTTCAACTTGTAGACCCATTTGCACTTAACTGTCTTCTTACCCTTTGGAGCTGGAACGAGATCCCATGTGCCATTTTTCTGAAGAGATTTCATCTCCTCGTGCATGGCAACCATCCACTTATTAGAATGTTTGGATTTAATGGCCTCGTTGTAGCTTGTGGGCTCCAGAACAGACTCAACTTCATTGGCAACTGTAAGTGCATAAGCGACAGAATTGGCTTGAACATATCTCTTTGGAGGTACAATCTGTCTGTGAGGTCTATCTCTTGCAATGTAGGGACTGTGAGGTTGGCTTGGAGCTTCGGCTGGCTCATGAGAAGAGGAATGTTGATTATTCGAGGGTTGAGAAACCTCGACACCTTCATGAGACTGGTCCTCGAAAGATGAATTTAAAGGAAGCTCCACCTCCACTCGAACTTTGTCTTTTTCCGAATTTTCATTTTCTCTGGTCTGAATGTTGGAGACAGGATGAAGCATGGCTTTTTCATCGAAGGTCACATCTCTTGATGTAATGACCTCCATAAGCTCTGGGCTCCACAATTTGAAACCTTTCACTCCTGTCTTGTATCCAATAAAAATGCACTTAATGGCTCTTGGTTCTAATTTGCCATTATCAACCCGTGCATATGCTGGACATCCAAACGGTATTAATTTTGTATAGTTAGCAGGCTTACCAGACCATAGCTCAAACGGAGTCTTCTTTCCAATAGTACGTGAGGGGGAGCGGTTGATAATATAGCATGCGGTGGAAGCTGCTTCGGCCCAAAAAGACTTTGGTAGCTTCGAGTGAGAGAGCATGCATCGGATCTTCTCCATGATGGTGCGGTTCATTCTTTCCGCAACGCCGTTCTGCTGTGGTGTGTGGACTACAGTGCGGTGACGTGTAATCCCTTCCTTACGGCAATAGGAGTTGAATTCTTCTTAGCAGAATTTCAGTCCGTTATCGGTACGAAGGTATTTTACTTCAAAACCGGATTGTTTTTCAACTAACACTTTCCAATCCCTAAAGGTTGAAAATACTTCTCCCTTTGTCTTTAAGAAGAACGATCATACCTTCCTGGAGAAGTCGTCAATAATAGTGAGCATATAAGAGGCTCCACATTTCGATGTAACCTTTGCCGGTCCCCATAAATCCGAGTGTATGTAGTCGAGTGGTCCTTTTGTCGTATGTTTGCCACTGATAAAACTTACTCGCTTCTTGTAACACCAAGTTATTTTCGGTAAGTAATTTTATTTTAATCGTAATGTGATTTCGATATGAAATAATGTTATAGGTGTTTGGATGGTTATAATACCTTTAAGATCGAGTTTTCGTGCGAAAAACGCTAAAAACAGGTAACCCGGGTCGTGTTGGCCAACCCGGATCGGGTTTCAGTTACGAAAAATCGGAAATTCAGCAACAACGTCAACCAGGACCGGGTTTTGCAACCAGGGTCGTGTTGCATAGGAACCAGGACCGGGTTTTGCAACCAGGGTCGGGTTACGCGCAGATCAGCATTTTTAAATACGCGATTTTCAGCCATTTTGGGCATTTTTCTTGAATGAAAAGTGCTGAAAACCCTAGAAAATAATTCCCAAACACTTTAGAACCAAATCGGAAGGCTAGAACTCGGTGGATTGAAGTAATCTTCGGTATTTCACTTCTTGAAGGTAAGGTTTTCAGTTTTAGCTCTTTTGAACGGTTGATTTGGTTGATTTGGATTGGGTTTGAGTGGTTTTGAAGAACCACATGTGATTATTTGAAATTGAGTGTATAACACATGTTTGGGTGTTCTAAAACATTCATAATCTTGAGTATTAACCGAAGAGAGCAAGCTTTAAGCTTTGATGGTGGAAAAAATTAGGATATTCACCTCTTTTTGGTATGTATATGGTCGTGTAGGTGCAGGGAATTGTTGAAGAAGAGGTTGTATTTACTGTTGGTGCTAGCTAGAACTTCAAACCAGGTGAGTAATCTCACTTATATCATATATGATATGTGTTGTTTGACCTATTACAGGTTGAAACTGTTTTGGGGGACGGAATTGATGGTTCAAAGATACATTTAAAAAGACAAGACCAGATAAGCCGTGAGTCTATGATAGACAAGAACGGAGCTGTGAGTCAATGATATGACAATACCAGATAAGCCGTGAGTCTGAAAAAGACAAGAACGGAGTTGTGAGTCAATCAACAGATAAACCGTGATACGACAATACCAGATAAGCCGTGAGTCATTGCGATGACAAGAACGGAGCTGTGAGTCAGTAATGCGACAATACCAGATAAGTCGTGAGTCTGCAATAGACAAGAACGGAGCTGTGAGTCCACTTTAATAAGGCAAGACCGGATAAGCCGTGAGTCATTGCGATGACAAGAACGGAGCCGTGAGTCTAGGCAACAGCGGGTAAACCCGTGAGCCATAACTGATTGTGAAAGAAACTGTTAATAGATGGTGCCGCCACTTGTGGCTATGATATCGGATGCTATATCCAGACGGTGGCCTATATGGCTATGATATTATTATATAGAAATGGTGCGGCCTTATGGCTATGATTCCGGGTCATAGAACCCAAACTGGTGCAGCCTTCGGGCTATGATTCAGATGCTGAAATTGGTTTGGTGCGGCTTGTATAGCCATGACAGATGATATGACTTATATAGTCATGATATATGGTATAGTCAAATATGACTAAGAAATATGGGACAAAAATGATACAGAATTGATTTGATTGATATGCAAATAACAGACTGGATGTGATGAAGTGTACAATTACCCGATGTGATTTGAAAATCACAAGATATCACGATTTGGCCGGTAAGGCTATGCAGTAGGATATGAAATCCTAAAATACATATGATTAGCCGGTAAGGCTAGTAGTCTGGGTCCAATATCCAGACAGATACACACATTTGGCCAAAAAAGGCTATAAAATGGGATTTGATATTGACAGATGAAATGATAGATATATGTATCATATATAAAGAATTATATATGAATGTATTTATTGTACACGTTATTTGCAGATATGATTACTCACTGAGCTTTATAGCTCACGTTATTTGTTAATGCCCCTGCAGGTTAGCATGTTCCTGATAGGGGAAAAGATAAAGTCCGTGACTAAGCAGTGAGACTCATAGATGTTGTTGTAGCAGCCCGGCTTCAAAGGAGACTATGGTATTTTATACTCTCCTTGATACACTTGTACCCGTTTTTATTAAAATATACCCCTTTGTTATGGTTTTATGTAATGAAACCTTTGTTTTAAATGAAAATTTTTCAGGGGTGTTTTTGTTTTAAAAGCCGGGTGTTACACTTCTGCTTTCCGAACACACAATCTTCACAGAATTCAAGTTCGGTTGATTTGTGCTCCCCGAGCAACCCCTTCGACTTAGTTCATTCATACCATGGTATGACATGTGAGCGAGCCTGAGGTGCCATAGACGAGAGCGATCAACGTTGGAGAGGGATTTAGAACATACCGAGACTTCGCCGGAGATAACTTGCCCATCCATAATGTAAAGGTTTGCGGATTTTCTAACTCCTCGGATGACCACAGAACCTTCCTTGAAAATATGGAGTTTCCCGTCTTTGCCAACAAACTCGTAACCTTTCTTCTCGAAAGTACCGAGACTTAGTAAATTTCGCCTAAGACCGGATACGTGCTTCACATCTTGAATCGTTCGAACAACGCCATCGAACATGCGGAACCTGAGTGTACCCCGTCCAATAATACGACACGAAGTGTCGTTACCCATTAGAACGTGGCCTTCGTTAACCTTTTCATATTAATGAAAAACGCTTCGGTTGGAGCTCATATGAAAAGTACACGCTGAATCAAGTACCCACTCATTCGTGGTTATTAAACCGTAGTCCGAAACGGATAGAAGCTCGCCATCGGAACCAGTTTCGGCAACATCGGCTTCAACGGTGTTATTAGTTGTTTTTCCCTTTGCGATTGCCTTCGCTTTCTCCTTGTTCTTTAACTTGAAACATTCATCGATCAGATGTCCCTTCTTGTGGCAATAATTGCAATATTTGCTATTGGCTTTGGACTTAGATCTAGATCGGTTTTGTGAAGAGCTACCTCTCTCGTTAGGTCTCCCTCTGATGTTGAGACCTTCGGCTTTAGAATCGCTGCTACTGTTCCCAACTATCTGCTTCATCTTTTCCTTTGAATCAAGAGCAGTCATTACCTCGTCAAGGACAAGAGTGTCCCGAGAATAGATAATGGTGTCACGAAAGTGATCGTAGGAGTCTGGGAGAGAAGATAATAAAAATAACGCCAAGTCTTCATCTTCGTATTTGACGTCCATATTCTCCAGATTTCCTACAAGCTCTTTAAAGGTAGAGAGGTGATCAGACAAAGAACTACCTTCACTCATCTTTAGGTTAAAAAGGCATTGCTTCAAGTGTAGCTTGTTGGGCAAGCTTTTCGTCATAAGTAGCTGCTCGAGTTTTAGCCAGAGAGCCGCCGCAGATGTCTCTTTCAGTACATCTTGGAGAACGTCGTTGGATAGATGCAGACGGATCTGCGACGACGCCTTCAAATCTTTCATTTCTTTTTCCTCAGTCGACCAAGTTGCCGGCATTTTCTCCATTCCTAATAGTGCTTTGTGGAGATCCATTTGGATCAACACATCTTTCATCTTTACTTGCCAGAGAGGGAATCTTGTGTTTCTGTCAAGTAAAGGAATATCGTACTTCATCGATGACATGGTTGAAAATAGTTTTTACGAATCGTTATCGGAAAACCCGGATTGCTCTGATACCAATTGTAGACAAAATCGACTTCAATAAATAATCGATTAACTTCAAGATCGAAGTATAAAACTCAAATATCACGATAATGATTCAACGGAATATAAAACTATTGAATAATCAACCAAGAATAGATTGAACGGTAAAAAGAAAGAACACAGAATATTTACGTGGAAAACCCAAATCGGGAAAAACCACGGGCGGAGGAAGCCGAGAACCAATTCACTATATTTTGCGGTGTTTACAAAACGTTGAGAGAATACAAAAAATACAAAGAGTTAAAACTCTTATGTATTAAAAGGAAGAGAAGATTGAGATGTTTTTGGTTTGGTGTGATTTTTGAAACTAATCTTCTAACCTATTTATAGCAAATTGTTTACATGTCATTGTTGAAAATAAAACTTGGATTGCATGCCATTTTAGAAAGCTTGAATCAATTGTTGAAAGCTTCTTCTTCACATGGGCTGCATTTGTTTAGCAGCCTTTGACTTAATTGAAGGCACATTCCACACATTCCTTTGGGGCGAAAAAGGTGATGGAAATAAATTCATTGGGTCTCGTGGAATAGAACTCTACCTCTGAAAATCGAGGAGGCCTTGGAGTTTCTTGCCTTCAAGCCATGAATCTATGTTTATTAGCAAAATGCTGGTGGCGACTCAAAACGAAACCAAACGCTTAATGGTGTGGAGTGGTGGGTGCAATTCACAACTTGGACGGTCGTGACAATTCAAATATGGATTGATCGAGTTATTTAAGCACATGGAAAGAAATTACAAAAGTAGAGTTTGACTTTAAATTCTTCAACATGTATTTAACCAAATTATTTACGATAAAGAGTAGGAACGACAGTTTTATTACTTTTTGATTGATCTGTGGGTTGTAGTAACCCGTTAAAGGAGTTATTCTAGACCTTTTTGCCTCAGAAAAGGAAAAGAGTGCGATCAATCACAAAACCCTAGCAGAGGAACTAGAAAAAGGCATCTTCAATTCTCTTTTTAGGAGCATTAGCTTGAAGATGTTTCAAAGGTGTAGGAGTGACCTGCATGAACAGATAATTACCAGCAAACAGATCACCGAAATGCGATTGACTTTCCTTAAGTCTCTTCATAACTTTCGCCAATGACGCCGTTACCAGCCGAGCTTTTCGCCTCATGAACTTCCTCAAGCTCGGGAGCTTCATCTTCAATCTCTTTCTGATGTGCACCTTCTTCAATCTCAATGACCATCGGATCCTCGCCTTAATCTCCCTCTCAATCTCCTTTTCATTATCGAAGTCGCCGCAGTCGTTTCTCAGCCTCTGGTACGATAATCCGGTGGCCGCCATGTTGATTCTGATCGAACAACGAGAATATTTCTGGTGGGAACAGATAACGAAGAAGTAATACGTGTTGCTTCCATCCGAGCGTCTTTGTTGATGTGGATGGTAGGGTTGGGTGTTTATGAAGCTGTCAGCTGTTGGCAGCAGAGCATTCAATGCATCAATGGTGGAAGGTAAAAAAGAACACGTACCGATGGCGATATTTAGGGTTCCTTTCCCTAAGTTTGTTTATTTTCAATTAAGATAACCGGATCAACTAAAGAGATTCAAATTTAATTCTACTTGATACGGGTGTACATGACGATGCTGTCAAACTTAGAACCCCAGAACTTATACAGCTGAAAGTATAATAGCATGGTTATAGAAAAATGTTGCCATATAATCCATTTAGAACTTAGTAGCCAATTATAAATGATCATGAAAAAATGAAATCATACAACAAAGAAAGTGAAGACAACCTCAAGTTTTTGGAAATAAGAACGAAAGTTGCAACTCAGACCTTCATTTGGACAAATTAAACGTACCAATTGTGGATTTTATATTTAGATATTGTTTTACAAAACCCATAGTTATGGTGTCTAGATAATTACCAATAGTGTATGAACTAATGCAATCAAAAAACAGAAATTCAAAATTCTAGCTTGGATTTCATCCACCCATTATTTTCATGCCTCCAGTCAACGACTAATTATATTACCGAAAATCAAGTGCATCCAAACCATCATTCTGTCTTAACCAGTCTTTGTATTCCAAATGAATGAATCACTTCATTTCTTTTCCGATTTCATAATACCAAACACTGTTAGTTTTAAACTATCACCATCACGATGCACTTCACAAGCTACAAGCACGTGGCCACTTGATCAAAATGTTTTGTTGTATTCATGTCGACTTGTTTCCATTAAATTATTACCATCAATAATGGTATCTCACGTTACTTGATTGAAGAATATAGCTTGCCTACATATCACGCATCAATGCATCATAATCTCAATTTCAATCTCGTTTGGATTTGAATCAAAGAGTTATCCTTTTTTTGGCTCAAAAAACAAAGGTAACACTAAAATCAGGAATGCATGATTTCTTGTCCCCTAAGGCCCTATTTTTTTGTGTAATAAACTATTAAAGCTTCTACTGTGTTTAACATGACTGTGATAAGGACAAATGTCAATGAGTCAAAACATCCCAACTTTTTGTCCAATTTGAAAAGGTTATTCAAGGTAGGACATTAACTTGCTCTCATCTCTCTATTTATGTAAAAGACATAAATACCCTCATCAGCCGGCTATAAGAGCATTTTGCAACAAAAATGTACATCTTATATAAAAAAACCCCAAACACATGAATTAATGTACATTTTATAACTTCATTTACATATCCAAAAACCCAAAAAAAATAAAGACTAAATAAATTAAGAACATCACCCCGAAAAAAAAATCAAGATCATAAGATTTGTGCCACTAGCGACGACATATTACATCCGGTAAAACAAACAAAGCTTAATACAACTTTATTCTCGTTTGAATTTGACTCCTACAAATGGGGCACAACTTGAGTGTTTGTCCACAATCGCAACATGTCTGCAAAATATCATACAATTTTATAAAATCCAGCCATCCGTACAACACAAAATGAGATTGAACAAAATTGAAAAAAATGAATAAGCATACCTGATGTCCACAGCCAAACGCCATATCCTTAGGGTTAGTAAGGCAAATGGGACATACCTGTAAGGTACACACAGCTATTAGTTTGTTACACAGGATAAGACTGGACAAGCTTTCTAGGGCTACTTTCAATAATAAGGTTTTGTGTCCCACCTTTTTGGATGGAACAAGAATTTTCAAATTTGTCACATCGACATCAGTGTCAGTCACAGTAAAATGGGCCGTGTCTTGTCTTGTATTGTACTATGTAACAAATGGGGCCTAAAAGTAGAATAAAAACTAAATAAACGCACCTGATTCTCGTAAGTAGAATTTGGGACAGGTGGCGCGGTACGCTCTACACCAGGTGGAGGATAATAAGGAACAGCAGTAACAGGGGTACTTTCGTCATAATAAGATTGTGGGGCCTGAAAACTAGCCGAATGTGATGGTTTCGAGCTGCTAAAAGAGGGTACAACATGGACTGGGGGAGGAAGGGCAATCCTCTTTGGAGAAATTCCTTTCCGGCTACTGTTAATTCAAAAACAATACAAGTATGAAAAAGACGGTCAAGGACAGGTCAAACTTAAATAAAGTTGGGTCAAAGGTAGGTCAATTACCCTAATATATTGAGTTCGATTGTTGCTTTATATTGAGTAGGAATTTCCATCAATGCAGCAAGAGCAAATTCAGTCTCCTTACGCATTGGCGCCACATTTTTCATCATAATTTCCGTGAAGTTCACAAACTTTAAAAAAAAAAAAAAGAGGGAAATCAAATGAGAATAGATGCTTATAATTAGAAACATCTCACAGATAATACTGAAAATAACATTATAGTTTACCTGGAAATTGTCAAAGCTGCGAGCAGGGATATTATCGTCAAATTCCCTCATTGTGTCCCAAGGCCCATCACCAACACCAACTAGTACAATAGAGAGTGGAAGCTTGCTGTTGATTAGAAAATTACACATTTTAGAGACCATAAAACAATTTTATATTGTTTATAACGGTTTTTAGACGATTAATTAATTACCTTGCTTCAACTATGGCATCAACAGTCTTTTGTTCTTGTGGACTTAATTGCCCTCGTTCAGTATCCACACTTCTTGTAACCTATATTGTTAAAAAAATTGAATTTCAGATACAATATTTTACATTCGTGTATATTGCGGAGAATAGCAACCTACTTCACTCTCGCTACTAATATGGGCAATGAAAACTTTACTTTTTATCCGTAAGAGCAACATACTTACATTTCTTTACAGAAAATTTTACAGCAATGTACTTTGTTTTTTACCATAATAGCAAGTTACTTATTTGTTGTCAGTAAAGGAATGCAAGCAAGTTGCTATTATGAGCAAGGAAATGTAAGTACGTTGCTATCATGTGTAAAGAAAATGTAAGTATGCTGCTATTATAAAATGTAAGTATGTCACTATAATAGGTAAATAAATGTAAGTATATTGCTATTATGGGTAAAAAAAATAAAGTACTTTTGCCTATAAATAATACCTGCCCATCAGCAATGATAACCAAAACATGATACTGGCCTCCACTTTCTTCAACAATTGTCATAGCCTTCTCAATGACAGGAGCAAATGATGTCGGGCCTGTGCACAAAAAACAAAATATTTAATTTTCACCCAAATGAGAATAAAAAAAACAACTAGTAATAAATGGTTAAAAAGATTTCAAGACCTGCAAGCTTTAGATGGGGTAGAATCTCTCTGTACCTACTCAAGACTTCTTCAAATCCATTACAACACCTTTCTTCTGGATAAAAACTGAAAACATCTTGATCATGTGTGGATGCTGCCAGTTGCAAAAAAGAAAATATTTAGATATTTCTAAAGCTGGATTTATTTTAGTTGCATTAAAAAAATGGACACTATCTTAAAAAACCAATACCATCTCCAAATCCGTAACAAGGAATCAAGTTATCTTCATCAAAAGCTGCTAAGGTCTTCCCAATAATTGAAATCGCCATTTCATAGGGATTTGGACTGTCTCCTAGATGATGTAAACTTTTTCTGTGGAAGGACCTTGAACCTATTTGCCAAACCACGGTTAGCATGATGTACTTCAGTAAACGAATGCAAAAAGTACACAGGATATAATTACTATTTTTATTTTACCTGTCCATTCATTGCTCTTGGTGAAGTCAATACCAAGAATGAGGTTAGAGGATTCAAGCCCAGCACGTGCAAGAGCCTCACTCACCTGCATAGGAAATGAATTTCTTATTCAAATAACACACTTTGTAAAAGAACCAGGAAAGGAAGGAAATTATTAGAAATTGTATGTTATGGTACCTGTTCCAACGAATTGTAACTATCAGCAATCGTTGAATACCTCCGGTCAAACTTACTCTGAGGTCTATGGGGTGGACCTCCATAGGCAGGGGCTGGAGCAGGGGCTGCAGCGGAAGGTCTATGGGGTGCACCTCCATAGGCTGGGGGTGGAGCCGGGGCTGCAGCCGCAGGTGCAGGTGCAGCTGGTGGATATGCTGGATACGCCTCCTGAACGGGGTAATGTTGCTCGTATTGGGTTGGATAAGAATAAGAAGGTTGAGAATAACTGCCGTACTGATTTCCAGAAGAAGACGAAGTTGGCTGATAAGATGGAGAATTATAACTCCCGTCCTCCTCCCTTGAAGTTTTGGCACCCATCCAATCGAATCCAACCAATGAATTCACGCAGTTCCAGACTAGTCTTTTCAAAGAGAACCTTCTTCCAGATAATCTGATGATTGAGACACAAAGCGTCAAACTGGATCAAACCCCTTTAGTAAAACTATAACACAGAATAATTCAACTTGGTAACAGAATAGAGAATAAGATGGATATCAAATATTGATGTAGTTCCCTACGAGATTTAAACATCCGTGTTTCCAGGAACCTAAGAAGGCGGTTAGAGAGGAAGCTTCGCCGACGCTGAATTATCGCTTGAGTTGCTTATTCCTATCTATTTCGTGTAGCAGATACAAACGCTTTTAATTAATTAAAAAAGTAGAGAAAATGTCTTCTACAGAAAGCATAATTCCATACAAGTATATCAACACACGGCACCGGCATGTTAAATGATAGATATTCTGTTACTACAGTCAAAAGAAGAGATAAATAACCTCAGGAATCTGGTCAAACTAGATCAGCGAAATTCGGTAACTCAACAACAAAAACAAATTCAGATTAAATCTACCAGCGCCGCCTAGAACGGAGGCGGCGAGCGTTATATTTAAATTTTGATTTCAGATTCTAATAAATTGACATAATCTGTAATCAAGCATATTCAGAATAATGGATCAGATTAACTAGTGATTCAAAGAGACAAACCTGATTAGATCTAGTGAATCAGTGAATGTATATACTTGTAAGAGTATCAATGGAGGAATCCGATTCCGAACTTTTCCGATTAGGAAAAAAGTCTACGGTATTTCTTTTTCTTTGATTAACTTTGATTGGATTTCTTCTAAAATTTTGATTTGGGATCAGTGGGGGAAATTAATATAAGTTAGGTGGGTGTTGAGTATGCGTCAGGAAAAACACGTCAGCAAAGAGATATGCTATGATCCTTGAGATAGGCAGCGGGGAAAAAAAATTAAAGCATGTGCGAATAAATGTTTATTTTGTAATTTTTACTCATTGAACACAGTTACAAAAATATTAGCAATTTAAAACAGATATTATATATCATATATTTACATTTTTTGGTCAATGGGGTTTAAGGGAATATATATTGGATACTTTTGTTAATAATTTATTAAGAAAAAGTAATTCATCAAAATTTCAAATTAGTCAATATCAATTTACATAAAGAACCGAATAACATTAAAATAAAACACATGTTATGTTAGATTTATTGTTAATAATTTAGTAAGAAAAAGTGATTCATCAAAGTTTCAAAGTAGTCAATATCAATTTACATAAAGAGCCGAATAACATTAAAATAAAACACATGTTATGTTAGATTTATTTTTTTAAGATCATACTTTTGAAGAGTCTAAAGCTTAAATTTGATATTTTAAACTCCAAAAGTTGAGAAACTTGTCTTGTTCGATGCCTAACTTTTTGATAAATGAAAACTAATAATGTCTATTGAAAGTTGTGTCTATGATAAAAAGCATTATGTAAATGAAAATCGATTTTCCATTTATCTAGTCTAAAGTCAATGTATATTTATAGAACCATAATTCTTTTTAAAAAAGAAAACGGTAAATAAGGCTAAGTTCAATAAGTTTTTATTTTTTTTCAGATTTTTAAGCAATATTAAGTTCTTTATCAAAATAGCTATTACTTTTGCAGTCATAGTTTTGAGATCGTCGAAACAATGAATAAATTTTTTTAAAAAATTATGTATTTATCCTGTGAAAATGCAAAATAAAAAACAGATACTCACAAATAATTTTATAAATTTAACCTATAAAATTATTATTCATCGACGAAAATCATAAGTTTGATGTAAACGTTTGTTTGAAGTTTTTTTAAGTTAAGAGTCTTCACTCTTCAAATACTATTTTTAAAGTAAAAAAAGCTTTATATTAAATTGGTATAATTGAGATGTTTGTTGGTAAAAGTTGGAAATTTTGTTGAAAACGGGGGTAAGTCCTCTATTAAGAAAATGTGACGCGTAAAGGTAATGTTAGCAACACGTTCATAGTAAATTATTATAATGGAGATATCTGGTGAAGTATGTGGGTGTAAAGTTTTACACGCCGCGTAACTCGAAAATGACACAACCAAACGACGATGAAAACATGAAGCGTCCAATGGGTAATGCGGTGCATCCTGTGAACAGGGGATTGACGTTAAAAAGGACCCATGTAAGGTACATGACGTGTAGGATAAAATTCAACGACGCGACAAGGAACGCAACTCATTATATAGCCAAAACGTGACACGTCTACTACGTAACTTGACAATTGTATGATTTGAGATGTCTACCTAGGATTAAATATGTTAACCCATCGGTTAATTGTTTGACCCAATGAAAATAAGAGATATCAAGACATTTTCACCCTAAATGCTTATATTTATCTCTTTCAAAACTCTCCCAAAAATTTTGAGCTTGTGTGGTGAATTCTTGAAAAAACAATGAACTTCCGGAGGCAATCAAGTACAAACTTGTTATCTTAAGGTAAACATTCAACGTCTAACTTTGAATTAAGTTAAGTTCCATCATATGTATGAGAATTCTTTTAAATCCCAAATTCTATGGTTTGCAAAATATGATTAATTTATGGTTAGATAATTACTCATTGATGTTGTTCAAGCTCTTTAATAACAAAGTAAATGATTGTTGATGAGATATCATGAGTTGAAAATAATTTGAGTGTTTGAAGCATATTATGATATGTGAAGCATTTACTAGTTGGATAAGATGGTGCAAGTTATGAAATGTGATTTATGATATATTATCAATTGGTATTGAACTAGTGAAATTAAGGTTATGTTATGATCAATGTTGGTTAACAAGTTCTTTATGAAAGATAAATAGTTTTTATGATAACATGAGGAGAATCTTAATGCAAGAATAAGACATCTCTATTGGAAGTATGTCGTTAGCTAAGAACCCTAAATGTGGGACAAATTGTTAGACATTTGGATTGTTAAATTGATATGAGTTTGTTAAGGCTAACACTAATAGACCTTTATGTAATGTTGGTTCTAGCAAATTGTTGATGTGAATGAAAGTTTGTGGACTCCTTAGGTATTGAAGGAGTTGAAGTTCAAGAAAATGTAAAAAAGATAGTGGAATTTTAGTTAGGCCTCTCTAACTATCTAAGGTGAGTTACATGTGGATTTTTCCATACATGGGATATGTGGCAAGATGTTATACGATTTTCATATATGTCTTGCAAATGTGGTTAATGCCTAAAATTTAGCACCCATGTTATGCTTACAAGTTTTTGTCAAATGTTTATGTCTTGAACCATTCTATACTAACAAAGGAAATGTTTTGGCATTAAGCCTTAATATGTTTTAAGATGACTAATATATGATGTAATGTATGAATGTTGATGTAAATGAATGAAAATGTTTCGCTCGGGCCATGATGTATTTGTAAGGAGATATAGATGAATCTATCAGGGTGGTACCTCCTGTTCGCGAGGTATATTTTCTAATGTATTATGATGTTAATGTGGAATAATCAAGTTCTCTTCACTTTATTATAGATATATGAAGTTATGTTTCATTACCGGTCATTGTTAAGTTATGCAGAAAAATGGAGTCATTTTATTTACGATATGATCTTTATATGACTAAAATGGAAAAACGATACGAAAGTATGATGTTCTGTTATGACAAGTTTTGAAATGTTTTCGATAGCAAACTGTTATGAAATGATTTTATTATAAAGGCTTTCAAAAAGAAAGATAATGAAATGTTTTATGTATGTCTTAATGTCTAAACTCATGTAACTTATGAGACTTTTAGTCTTACATTATTGTTTTATGCCATATATCACAGGATCTAGTTTTAAATCTTAGAGGCCCTTGAAGAGGACCTGAAGTGTATTGAAGATTATAGATGGAGTATTGTTGGAAATCATGGTTCATGTAATTAGTTTCAAAAACTTGAAGTTGCAACGGAAGCATAAAATCATGAACACAAGTTTCATTCCAAGAGGATCATGCTACATGCATGTAGAGATAAGATGAAGAACAAACATAGTTTAAGTTCAAGATTATAACCTTTGTTCTTGGGTTTGTTTTGGATGATTTTGATAGCTAGGAATCAAATTAGAATCCCTCTATAGTTGATCCACCACAAGCTTGAACACCCTTGAATGCTAGTTCCACAACTTGCAAGTTAGAACTCCTTTTCTTGTGAAACCAAAAACCAATTTTTGCTAACTATCAAGAGAGCTTTTAGAGAGTTTCTTTGGCTGATTTTTGAAGCAAGAATGATCACTAAGACACCCTCAAAATCGTTCACTATATCACCCATAAAGCAAAAGAGAAGCACATGCAACTAGCTTAAAAGAAAGATCCATTTGATTTCTATAATCAAAAGCTAGAAGACACAAAGCATCTTCTTTTTCTTTTAAGTTCTTAATGCATTCTTTTCCTTCCAATATGGCTGATTTTATGATGATAAATGAAGTGCTAGTTGGTTGTTATTATTTATAAAACTTAGATAATAAAATCTTATAAATAATACATCTTCTTATTTCTTAAATGGGATAACATTTAACCCATAATCATATACATAAATAAACCATCTAAATATACAATCTTAATTGTATAATTATATATATACATATATATATATATATATATATATATATATATATATATATATATATATATATATATATATATATTATTTAATTTACCAATTAAATCAAATAAAAGACTTACTTATAAATCAATTAAATCGTTTAACAATTTAAACAATTTAATTGTTACATTTAATTAATTCATCACATATGAATTACTAATCAACCTTTTAATTTTGTACTTATTATTATTTACCTCAAATAATAATAACCTACAAGATTAAATTGCAAGTTTAGTATCATTTGATGTTAAATCAAATTTAACGTTCTAAATGATCAATTGGTGTCAAACTTGTTGTTGGTGTGACCCTATAGGATCATGTATTATTAGTAATATCATTTTATGATCATCCTTGGGCATATAGAACTAACAATCTCCCACTTGCACAAGGTTGCATCATAGAATGATATCGACAGTGGTAAACGTCTAGCAACATTTCACTGCCCCCAATAACACATGACATTGTGCCATTCAACAACATTCAATTCTTCAGAAAACACGAGGCTCTAATTGATGTATAAGGTTATCTATCAATTATCCCTTTGTCACAGACATCATGTTGAACATGAGACATGGATCTTAATCATTCTCATTTTATGTTCAACTTTCAAACAGGCGCCTTAGATGTCTAACTCTCAACACATAAGAGGAACAAATCCCGTATTGACTACATACGCCCCTCATATAGTTAGTACTATGCATGAGTATGGCCTTTATGGTTGTCTGTATTTCAAGAACAACAGTAAACCATATCAAAGCATAGTACACTCTACATTTGAGTCCCAAATATGTATCTCAGGTCAAAGGATACAATGATAATACCTTTATTCAAGAATCACTTATGATGATGATCCATGGAGTGATCTTGAAACGGGTCAAGTCCAATACTTGTTCACTGACAAGTACCTATGAATTTGGTTGCAACCTTTTTGCTACTTTTACTTATAAAAGTCAACCAATCCAATTCATATTAGTCTTACTTCATAATTGCTCCCACAACTATGATCGACTATGGACGTTTAGAATAACTAAATTATTCAAGGATTAAACATGCTAATAAAACACAATAATTATGAATGAAACATCACGTCACATATATTACATAATTCTTGTCGTTTACATAAGTTCATATTCATAAAACATTAAACATAAATCAAATCCATTCATTAGAAAAACGGAGCCCTATACCCTTAGCATGACTTTCATGCTTAGTTTGGGGTAAAGGTTTCGTGAATGGGTCTGCCAAATTTTGATCTGTATGAACCTTGTGAACACTTATTTCACCATTCTTAACTTCATGTCTAATGTAGTTATACCTTTGGTGAATGTGTTTGGTTTTTTGATGCAATCTAGGTTCCTTTGCTTGAGCTATAGCACCTAGATTGTCACAGAAGATTTCTATAGGGTCCCGAATGGAAGGGACAACCCCTAGATCTTCTATGAACTTTCTCATCCAGACAGCTTCTTGAGCAGCTTCTGAAGCAGCAACATATTCTGATTCTGTAGTGGATTGTGCAATCACTTCTTGTTTGGAACTCTTCCAAGACACGGCTCCTCCATTTAAAATAAAGACATACCCAGATTGAGATTTCGAATCATCCCTATCTGTTTGGAAGCTTGCGTCAGTGTAACTCTTTACCTTTAAGCTTTCTTCCAAACCGCCGTAAACTAAGAACATATCTTTAGTTCTTCTCAAGTACTTAAGAATGTTCTTTACAGCAGTCCAGTGGGCTTCACCTGGGTTCTGTTGATACCTACTAGTCATACTTAAGGCACATGAGACGTCGGGCCTAGTACATAACATGGCATACATGATGGACCCAATTGCCGAAGCATATGGGACATGTTTCATCCTTTCAAGTTCAGTCCTAGAGTTTGGGCACTGAGACTTGCTTAGGATGGTGCCATGAGGCATTGGAAAGAATCCTCTTTTGGAGTCTTGCATCTTGAACCTTTTCAAGATTTTATCAATATATACACTTTGGCTAAGACCAATAAGTCTCTTAGATCTATCTCTATAGATCTTTATGCCTAATACATAAGCAGCTTCCCCTAGATCCTTCATTGAGAAACAACTCTCAAGGAACGCTTTGACACCTTTTAAGGTTGGGATGTCATTTCCAAATAAAAGTATGTCATCTACATACAATACTAGGATTATGACAATGCTCCCACTAGCTTTCTTGTAAACACAGGAGTCATCCTCATTTTTGATGAATCCAAAACTCGTAATCTTTTCATCAAAACGGATGTTCCATGTTCGAGACGCTTGCTTTAATCCATAGATAGATCTTTTAAGCTTGCACACTTTGTTTGGATGCTTGGGATCGACAAAACCTTCAGGTTGTTCCATATAGACATCTTCCAATAAGTATCCATTAAGGAAAGCAGTCTTGACATCCATTTGCCATATCTCATAATCATAGTATGCGGCTATGGCAAAAAGTATCCTAATCGACTTGATCATTGCCACTGGAGAAAAGGTCTCATCATAGTCAATACCATGAGTCTATGAGTATCCTTTAGCGACAAGTCTAGCCTTAAAAGTGTGAACATTTCCATCCACGTCGATTTTCTTCTTGAAAACCCATTTGTTCCCAACAGTCTTACAATTGGTGGGAAGATTAACCAAGTTCCAAACTTGATTATTATGCATGGATTGCATCTCAGTGTTCATGGCCTCAAGCCATTTATCAGATTCAGGATCTGATATTGCACTCTGATAGTTGACGGGTTCATCAGAATCTATCGTATAACATTCCTCTTCCATCAAAAGGTAACCATACCTTTCTGGTTCAATTCGAACCCTACCAGATTTGCGAACACCTTGTGTTACAATTTGTTCCTGATCAACTGTTTGTTCAGGTTCAACAATTTCTTGTTGAATGCTAGATTCAACTTTTTGTGTATCAGGTTGTGGTTCCTGAAGTTCCTCAAGTTCCACAAACCTCCCACTAGCCTCTTCCGTCAGAAACTTATTTTCTAGGAATTCAGCTTTTCGAGAAATAAATATCTTATTCTCGATGGGATTGTAGAAATAGTATCCAAGACAATCTTTCGGATACCCTACAAAGATACATTTAGTTGAACGGGGTTCTAATTTGTTTGAAGCTTCTTGTCTAACATAAGCTTCACAACCCCATACCTTGAGATAGGATAAAGATGGAACCCTTCCATGCCATATCTCATAAGGTGTTTTATCTACCTTTTTAGTAGGTGCCATATTTAGGAGACGAGCAGCTGTTTGTAAAGCATAACCCCAAAATGATAAAGGTAGAGTACTTCTACTCATCATGGATCGAACCATATCCAATAGTGTTCGGTTCCGCCTCTCAGACACACCATTATGTTGTGGTGTTCCAGGTGGAGTAAGTTGTGAAACAATTCCACAAGTCTTACAATGATCCATAAAGTTTGTACTTAAGTACTCACCTCCTCTATCAGAACGAAGAACTTTAATTGTTTTGTTGAGTTGATTTTCCACTTCACTTTGAAACGTTTTGAACATTTCAAATGCCTCATGTTTATGTTTAATCAAATAAACATATCCAAAACGACTAAAGTCGTCAGTGAAGGTGATGAAATATCTTTCACCATATCTAGTCATTGGCTTGAAAGGACCACATACATCCGTATGTATGATTCCTAACAAGTCCTTTGCTCTCTCATTGGTTCCGGAGAAAGGAGCTTTAGTCATCTTGCCATGTAAACAAGATTCACATATATCAAATGAGTCATTCTCATTTGCCTTCAAAAGTCCACTCTTTTGAAGTTGGGATATGCGATTCTTGTTTATATGCCCAAGGCGACAATGCCATAGATAGGTTTGACTCAAATCAAATTTGGGTTTCTTGGTGAAAGTGTGGTATAAAGAGCTATTGTTAGTCTTTTCATCAAGGTTTACTTCATAAATTCCATTTAAAGGCCTAGCCTCAAAATAGAATACATTATTTTTGTAAACACAAATATCATCATTATAAAAGGAAAGATCAAATCCACATTGTCTTAATTTAGCAACCGAAATAATATTCCTAGTCAAGCTAGGAACATAGTAAACATTCAACAATGTCACACACAAGCCATTAGGTAGTAATAAATTAAAACTTCCAATTGAATCCACCGCAACTCTTGCATTGTTTCCAACCCGAAGTACTACCTCATTTGCCTTCAGTCGCCTACTCCTTTTGAACCCCTGCAACATATTACATATGTGAGTTCCACAACCAGTATCAAATACCCATGTGTTAGGAGATAAATTATAAAGTTCTAGGTCTATCACATAGATACCTGAAGTGCCTTCACCGGCCTTCTTCTTCTTCAACTCCGCAAGATAGGTAGGGCAATTTCTCTTCCAATGCCCAGCTTTGCCACATTCAAAGCATGTTTCATCTTTGGCAACCTTTGCCTTCTTCTTGGGCGGATGGGAAGGTTGGACAACTTTCTTGCCCTTACCTTTGAAAGCTTTTGCTTTCCCTTTGCCCTTGGAGTTGGTGGGGTGTTCTGGTCTAGTTCTCTTTGTTCCACCTTCCTTGATCATGAGAACTTGAGTGGTTTTCTTAGGCAGACTCTTTTCCCCGGTAATTAGCATCCCATGTAATTCCGGGATAGTCTTGTTCAAACCATTCATGTTATAATTCATGACGAAAGGATCAAAGGACTTTGTCAAGGAGTTAAGGATCATATCCGTTGCTAGCTCTTCGGGCATCACAACTCCAAGACGTGCCAAATGATCAATGTGACTCTTTATTTTGAGCACATAAGAGCTTACCGACTGCCCTTCCTCCATCTTGCAAGCATGGAAAGCCCGAACAGTTTCGAACCTTTCCGTTCTTGCAAGTTGTTGGAACATTTCCTTTAGTTGATTAATCATGTCATAGGCTGAATGATTCTCCAAATCCTTCTGAAGGTCGGGAATCATGGTTGCCAACATGAGGCATGATGCATCGATGGAATCATCCATCTTTTTAAGCCATGCATCGTGTGTGGGCTTAGGAGTGGCAGGGGGCTCTTCTGTAAGTGGTTCATTAAGAACATATTCTTTCTTTTCTTGTTTGAGAACAATTCTCACACTACGGTACCAATCCAAGAAGTTGGTATGGTTAAGTTTTTCTCCTTCAAGGAGAGACCGTAGTGAGGTTTTATTAGGAGCCGAGTGTGTGTTGTTTGGTGCCATCTACAAAATTTTAACAAGGTTCTATTTAGTAAATTATGATATTAAGTCCTTAATAATTAATACCCTTTCTTGTTTCATAAACTTTAATTAATTAAGGTCTAGAATCCAAGTTGCATTACGAATAAGTGGTTAGGTATCCTTTATCCTACCTATTCGAATCAACAAGGTAGGTAACGGTTTACCAATTATATCCAAATATAATTTCTAGAGTTATGGGATCCCATTATAACATTTATAAGTTTGGCATGTTTGATCCCATCTATGCCTTGGATTTCTAATGCTTAGGTGACCTTTATCACAAGAGATTTCCAAACGAATCATCCTTCTTAAACGGACGTGTAGTTTTGACAACTATTAATGGTTAGGTGTCCTTTATCCCATCAATATTGAAAAACTACTTCTTGTATCACAAGAAGACTCCAAGTGGTTAGGTATCCTTTATCCCACACGGAAATACAAGTGATACATGAGTGTCTTTAAGAGGGACGGCATTGATTTGTATTTCATAAGGGATTTGAACGTTTTACAATTCTAATTTTTGAAAAACATATGGTATCATGTAGATTGCATGCATCTAATGAACATGGTACCATTAAATCTAATTTTGTTAATTGGTTCTATAATCATAAAATCTCCATTTTATTGATACTTTGTATGTGGTCAAGATTACAATTAATATCCAATATTAAGTTTGAGTTTGATCACATATATTAGAACCAATTTATAATCCTAAATAATTACCATTATTATTTAGGGTTGTAGTTTGTAAGAGTTCATAAAATCTCCATTTTATATCTTGTTTCATACATTTTCAAAACTTGACTTATTAGGTTTTATAACAAAACCCATTTTAATAAAACCAATTTTATCACATCTTATGTTTTAAAAGTCATCTTTTGAAAATTACAAACTCCTTGATGATTATGTTTAATTATCTAGGTTGTCTAGCATGCAAAATCTTATTTTCATCCACAACATAACATAACAAAACATTCAATCATCACAAGCATGCATGGGTGCATAAACACAAGCCAAATAGTTTGATATTTCATGTGAGCCACACATGAAATATCAAGTCCAAACCTAGGGACAAAAGGGTGACAAAAACTCAACCAAATGATCTTCGATTTGGCTACAATTTTGCCAAGCCTTTTATAACATCAAATGATACTTGAACCACCATTTCTTGACACCATTGAGTGACATGTGATTTTTCTATGGAGCCCTCAAAATTTTCGAAATCAGGGGCAGCAGGAAGGAATTTTTGTTGTTTTTGTTGCATTTTTCAATTCATTCTTGGCTATATTGATGCTAATACTTGTTGAAACTTAATGTATATTCTAGATATTAAAGTTACCAACAAGTATATCACCAAATGACCAAGATATGAATTTATAAAACACTTCCAAAACAATTTTGAAATCTGGACAGCAGCTCTTCAGAAAGTGCTGCTGTTGGGTGCAATCTTCTCTTGGTCTTTTACTTCCTTCTCTTGTTACATTTTGTGAAATAAATAAAATACAACTATTCTAATATTTACAAAATGAATATTAAGAAGGAAATAACTAATTATTATTACAAACCATTTGAATAAATCAATAGATTACAACCATATCGAACACAAACACAAAACATGCATCATATGGTCCTTGGCTTGTTTATGCACCATTTTATCACATAAAATCATAAGAAAATCAACACTTTGTTTTTCTAAGGAAACAATTTATGTAACCAAAAGCATGCATACATAAGATATATTTGGTTACATAAAATCATAGATAATATAATTGCATGTTGCCAAAGAAGCCATGCATGAAACTTTCATTTAAGAAGATGAACATTCATGGCTTCCAAAAACCAAGTTTATCCAAATAAACTTATTATCTAAACATGCAATATAGCCATGGCTCTGATACCAATTGTTGGAAATCATGGTTCATGTAATTAGTTTCAAAAACTTGAAGTTGCAACGGAAGCATAAAATCATGAACACAAGTTTCATTCCAAGAGGATCATGCTACATGCATGTAGAGATAAGATGAAGAACAAACATAGTTTAAGTTCAAGATTATAACCTTTGTTCTTGGGTTTGTTTTGGATGATTTTGATAGCTAGGAATCAAATTAGAATCCCTCTATAGTTGATCCACCACAAGCTTGAACACCCTTGAATGCTAGTTCCACAACTTGCAAGTTAGAACTCCTTTTCTTGTGAAACCAAAAACCAATTTTTGCTAACTATCAAGAGAGCTTTTAGAGAGTTTCTTTGGCTGATTTTTGAAGCAAGAATGATCACTAAGACACCCTCAAAATCGTTCACTATATCACCCATAAAGCAAAAGAGAAGCACATGCAACTAGCTTAAAAGAAAGATCCATTTGATTTCTATAATCAAAAGCTAGAAGACACAAAGCATCTTCTTTTTCTTTTAAGTTCTTAATGCATTCTTTTCTTTCCAATATGGCTAATTTTATGATGATAAATGAAGTGCTAGTTGGTTGTTATTATTTATAAAACTTAGATAATAAAAGCTTATAAATAATACATCTTCTTATTTCTTAAATGGGATAACATTTAACCCATAATCATATACATAAATAAACCATCTAAATATACAATCTTAATTGTATAATTATATATATACATATATATATATATATATATATATATATATATATATATATATATATATATATATATATATATATATATATTATTTAATTTACCAATTAAATCAAATAAAAGACTTACTTATAAATCAATTAAATCGTTTAACAATTTAAACAATTTAATTGTTACATTTAATTAATTCATCACATATGAATTACTAATCAACCTTTTAATTTTGTACTTATTATTATTTACCTCAAATAATAATAACCTACAAGATTAAATTGCAAGTTTAGTATCATTTGATGTTAAATCAAATTTAACGTTCTAAATGATCAATTGGTGTCAAACTTGTTGTTGGTGTGACCCTATAGGATCATGTATTATTAGTAATATCATTTTATGATCATCCTTGGGCATATAGAACTAACAAGTATGATTTTGCTTGTAATGGTTGTATATTCTAGCTTGCTAACTATGGTTTTTGATGCTAAAGTTTGGTATCACTTATGGAATGTATTTTGAAAACAATGGTTTTTGTTAAACTACATTTGGTATATTTGAGTTTAGACAACTTTATGATGCAAACCATAGCTATAAAATCTTTTGAAAAATGGGGTGTTACAATTGCTTAGATGATTTGGCATAATTCCTCTTCATTCTTTCCCATTTTCATCGAAACTAGCATTCTCCCACCTCCAGCTGATCATCTCATATCATGTACTCGCTCCTCCTCCTTCATTTCTTTCGATAACCACCCTAACCCACCCTTTTCCCTCTATCAACATCCATTACTACTCAAAATGCCAACCCCCCTAAACTCCACCCTTTCAATAATGATTCCACTTTAAAGTACATAATTACATAACAATGCAAGATAACTTACCTCACGGGAATTATACACTTGGTTACGTTAGGATCCTTTCAGGGTGGCTTTTTGTATAATGCACATCATTTAAAGTATTGAGCTTAAAGTATAGAGTTAGCTGTTTTTTCAAATGGTACACAAGCAAAGAAGTTTCTTTCAAACCTACAAACATGAGTTTTATGCAAATAAAGGAAATCTGGACTCAAGCAATGCAATTTCTATCGAACTACAATCACTATTTCAAATACAAACAAACAATGCAAACTGAATAGAAATATTAGAAACAAGCGATGTAAGATACTTACCACAATCTAAACTTTACCATTATCAAATTGAATAACATAATTCTAAACAAAACATTACCAAGAAATTTTCACCAATTGAAACAAAATCTCCTAGGGACACCAAATCATTATCAAGAATAAGGGCTCATTACATAACGATAAACTCTTAATTGGATATAGCATATATAATATTGTCTAGGAGATAAGATTCTTAGAACCCTATTTCGATGCTCGATATTTCAACTCTGTTTTTTCTAACAAAAAACATTTTGATTCTTGAAGACGACCATTTTAGAGCAATGTTTTATTCCCATGATGGAATTTGACAAGAATGCAGAGTTTTGATTCCAACATTGGAGATGAGCAATTATTGAAAGTGACATTTTGATTTTGGCATTGGAATTTCACCAGAAGACGATGGAGACGGGTTTCGATGGATGTGGGTACAAGAAGACGCTCTTAAGGGCAGCACACTGGAATTTCACCATTTTTTGGAAGTTAGGGTATACATGGCAATGTCCACATCAGTACAAATTTTGTCATTTTCATGTCAAAGTCCGCATCATCAGCAAATTATCGGATAACCTCTTCAAAAAAATTTCAAAATGGTTTAAGAGACATATTTCTTGACTTCAATGGCTTGCAATGCACAAAAATAAATGAGATACCTTTTAAAACCAAATGCAAAACTTTGTTGGGTTTTATTGGCATTAACCCTGTTGGGATTTATATCGGAAGATGATGGAGACGTGTTTCAATGGATTTAGGTACAAGAAGATGCTCTTAGGGCAGGGTTGGAATTTCACCACTTTTTGGAAGCTAGGGTATACATGGCAATGTCTACATCGGTATAAACTTTAACATTTTCATGCTCAAAGTCCACATCATCAGCAAAGCGATGTATAAACTTTAACATTTTCATGGTCAAAGTCCACGTCATCAGCAAATTACTGGACAGTCTCTTCAAATTTTGCAAAATGGTTTACGAGACATAGATTTCTTGACTTCAATGACTTACAATGCACACAAAATAATTCAAGGGCTAAAATCAAAGGCAAAACTTTGTTGGATTTTATTTAACATCAACTCTTTATATTTGAAAAAATCATAACCATGACGTAATAAAATGCCTAAACACTGATTTGAAATCCTAATACACAGGCTAAATAGAATTATAAATTTATTTGAGCAACTAAATCATATTATTCCTGCAAGATTTTAGAAAGAAAAAAAAAAGCAAATAGTATACAAAACATTAATAGCAAAAATTTATGTAGCCACTTTGATCCAATTGAGTTTCATTTTGGTTCCTCTATTGAAAACCAAAAGTACGACCGGGAGAGACAATCTTATAAAAAGAACGTTTTTTCGTGGGTGTTTTAATGTATTACTAAGAAGTTAATTGTAAACCTATTTAAAAATGTTATCAATTATTTCATTTAGTAATTAGAAACCTTTTATTTGTTATTAGGAATATCTTTTCTATTTAAAAGTTGCGTACATTATCAAAAGTAAATTTAGACCAAATGTTAAAAGTAAATTGGGGAGGAATCAAACTTCCATCACAGAGAAGTAGATGTTTTCTGATATCGTAATCTAAAAGAACATTTAAAAAAAATGCATTTTGGAGAATGCAAACATGATCCGAAGAGACAAAGGAACTTGGATACTATTTGTCAGTACTTTCAGAAACTTCCTGAGTTAAACTGTTGTATTAATTTTTAACTGAAGCTTTTTACGCACAATATTGTTACATGTAATTCCTTTCACATGCTTTCATCATTTAAAGGGATTCAATCATGGCTAAGCCAAATTTTCAACCACTTGCTTTCCAAAGTCAACGATAATCAAAGTAGATAGATCCATAAACCAAAAGTTTGGACTGCATAACCACCACACGATCTGTGAATAAAACATACTTAATTTCTTGGATGTTTTTCAAAGCCGAAGAGGGGAGCCTCAATGATTCGAATATAACTTTTATACAAGGAAAATGCAAACATTAGCAAACTTTCTTCATGAACAAAGGATTGCCAAAAAAACTTCTGCATTTCCCCATGGAACATATTGACCAATTGCTTACAACCAATGGAATTTAATTAAGGAAAACAGTAACTAAAAGTTCAATAAAAACAAACAAACAACATAAAACTTCAACTTTCAAATTAGGTTAAATCATGTGGATTGGATCTTTTTCTTCTTCTTACTTGAAGCAAAATCACTTGGCTCGATTTCTATCGACATTCTTTTTGTCCTAAACATAAAATCACACTTAATATCAGAAAAAAAAGGGGGTCACTAAAAGGATACCAAAAGAGTCAAAAGGAAGCAAACATATACCTATTAGAAAGCTCCTGTGTCTCATTGCTCTCTTGTTCAGTAGCATCTGAAACATATTCAATTACTTTTAACTATTTTATCTTCACCCAAATCTTGAAAAAGAAACAGTAATTAAAGAACCATACATACCTGTTTCTTTTGCATCATCAATTTCTGGATCATCATCTGATTCTGAACCAGAAGCCCAGCGATCTTTCCCATCATCAAAGTCCCAACGGTCTCCTACTGGAGGCATCCAGAATTCAATTTCCTCTGTTTCACCCTCTTTTTCTTCTGGATCCCTAACTTCAGTGATGATCTTACCAACATCTTTCTCCTCATTATTTTTCTTCTTCTTCTTCTTCTTCTTCTTCTTTTTCTTCTCCATACCATCTTCTTTGCTATCTGAAGCTTTTTCCGGTTTCTGTTTGTCTTCATCTTCCACCATATCGTTTGATGCTTCTTTTCCAGCTTCTGCTTCCTCTTTTTCTGTTCAACATTAACCATATTTTGTATATGTTTGCTTATGGGGAGTAACATATAGCAACGAAAAACACAAACAGCAAATACCTAACATGCTGAGGAAACGTTTTCCATTGATATGCTTCCATATATGCTCCTCAGTTTTATTCACGGTATGCCCTGTTAGCTTGCAAATTAGCTTAGAACTGTCATACAGCCAAAAAAGAAGTCGTAATCAGCAAACATTGAAAGAAAAAACAATAGTTCTAGCAATCATGTTGATTAAGTAACCGTAAACCCTAATTCTATTGAAAAAGTTTGGGATTCGTTTGGGGGAGTAATGATACCGGCAAAGAGGGTCTTGGTTGAACATATTGAGAGGGGGCTTATTACGAGCCAAGGCGGAATCGATGAGTCCGAGCCGGCAGTGCTTGGTGTGCGCATAGGACTCCCTAGCATCAGCGGGTAATTCGTGGCCAGTTTGAACGCATTTGTACCTGCCGTTTTCAAGCTTTTTGAATTTCGGTTTGCCTAGCAGGAATTTACCTTCGATCACCTCATCCTGTTGTTTTTCCTTTTGCGGCTGTTGCTTGTTTTCACTGTTCTTCTTCCCCATTAATCTATCCACGAAGGTTGCTTCTCGATTCCTACAGTGTGCTGTGGACTACCCGCGGTTGATTGCGGAGGAGAGTTTAGGGCACAGGATTTCGGACTTGCAAAATACAAATAGTTGCTAGTCTTGCTAGCGTTCATCTACAGTGTTTTTTCTTTTTGGTCCCTATATCTTTTAGATAAATAGAAATTGGCCCTATGTGAGAAAACATTACAAAATTAGTCCTTATTTTAACGATTTTCGAATTATATATCCTTCACATTTGTTGGGAATTTTACATTTTCGGTCCCTATTTGGAAAAATAATTTTTAAAAATAATCCTTAAGATAATAAAACTTATCTATAAATTTATACGGTAGGCCCCTATCTTATAAAAAGATTATAAGAATGGCTATTTGACAGAACGATGTATCTAAAAAAAACGCATGTCCCTTGTTTTATCTTATACGTTCACCTCTCATTTTTTACCGTCATTTTATTTTGATATGTATGCATCTATATAATAGCAAAATACTTCAATCTTATACATTAACTTTATCCAACAAAAACATGTGTCCCTTATTTTACTCGATATGACCATCTCTTTTTTTATTTTACCGTCATTTTTTATATGTATGTATGTATCTAAATAGCAAAATACATAATTATTCTTATATACTACTTTGGTATTAATCTATTTAGTCAAACATATGATATTGTAAAACTCGCTGCAAACTGCGAGCCCCACCACTCATTTAAACACAAAGACATGTCATCCCGTTTTCAAAAAAAAAAATTCATTTTTGGTCTTTTTTTTTTCTAATTTAGTTCAACCTTATTAATAAAAGATTTCCAACTTTATTTTATACGTTATTTAAACTTAGTTTGTTTCGATGTACAACTTTTTTCAACTTCTTTTAATATTTTGTTACAACTGTGTTTTTACAAAATTGTTTTACAAAACTAGTTTTTTTCTTCTAAATTGCTATTTGTATATATTTATCTTACATATCCGTTTTTGTCTATGTAGGTTGTGAAAACATATACATATTAATTCTTTTATATATTTGTTTCATAACCCAATATACATGTTTATTTGTAGTTATCCGTAATCCTACTATATACTATGTATTGTTTAAGTAGTAGGTTTTCAAAAACAATGTTGTAATTGTACATGTGTCTATGGTTGTGTGTATGACTATATGTGCATGTATTTGAGTATATGTGTGACTTTTGTCGTGTGTGTATGGTTGTGTATGTATGTGGCAAAACCCGAAAGAACATTGTTATTCTTGATTTTGCCACACACATTCTATATTTCTCTCCAACACTGTCTGTTTTTCACACACAAAAAGGTATTCTTTAAACTCTCGCCGCAACACATGCTTAAAACTCTCGTTATATACGTTAATAGTTTGCAAATGGTTGCTATTATTTCTAAGACTGCACCGTTTATGGTGGTTTTTTTTGGTCTTTATAGTTTTCAAATAGATAGAATTGGTTCTTCTGTGATAAAACATTACAAAAGTATTATCTTTTATTTTTTCCAATTCGAACCCACGACAACACCTCTTAGTTTTTATTTTTGTCCCCTTTTTATTTTATTTTTCTTGAATTTACTCCATCTTTATTTATAAAAAAATTCCATCATTATTTTTAATATGTTTTCTAATACTTGGTTTGTTTTATGAATAAATCTTTTTCTAACTTCTTTTACAACCATGTTTTTACGAATTAGTTTTTACAAAATTAACTGTTTTTTTATACAACTACTATGTTTACACATTTACTTTTATGTATATATTTTGATTTTTGTTGTTTAAAAGACTTTTTTCAAATTCATTTTTTAAAATATTTGTTTTCATAAATATAGGTTGTGACTTGTGAAAACCTATAAATATTAGACGGTTTAAATATTTGTTTTCACAAATTTTACACCACCTTCAGCCTTGGATCCTCAGATTGTTGATAGGTTTTGATAGTTTATTGCTGCTAATTTGACTATCTTGTCAGCATCCATGTCTCACTCAGGTTAGTCTTCATCCAATACTTCAGGTATTCCTTCATCCTTGTGGATATTGGATTATGGTGCATCTCATCATATGTCACCACATCTGTCATCTTTTTCTTCGTTATCACCTCGCTCTCCTATTTCTCTCATGTCTGCTAGTGCCACACCTACGTCAGTAGAGGGTGTTGGTTCTATTGTCACTTCTTATATATCTTTGACAAATGTCTGTTATATTCTCGCGCTTGCTTTGAATCTTGCTTCGGTCAGTCAGTTGTGCGAGTCTGGTTGTTGGGTCTTCTTTTCTAATTTATCTCTGTTGTGTACAAGACATTCAGTCTCGGAGGGTGATTAGGATAGGTCGTAGACTTGGGAAGCTTTATCTCTTGAAGCAGCTATATGTTGTTGTTGTTTCTGTCTCTAGTGTTGATTGTTCGCCTTTTCGTTTAAGTCATTCCTCATCTGTTTTTTTATATTTGGCATTCTCGTTTGGGACATGTGGCAGCGTCTCATTTACAATTTTTAGTCTCTACTGGTGCGTTAGGTCCTTTGAAATGTGATGTTATTTTTGATTGTTGTGGTTGTAAACTAGAAAAATTTTCTGCTTTACTGTTTAATAAAAGTGTCACTCGTTCTGTTGCTCCATTTGATATTGTGCATTCTGATGTGTCGGGTCCATCCCCGGTCGCCCCTAAATCTGGATCTCATTGTTATATTTCATTTATTGATGATTACACTCGTTATACATGGGTTTACCTTATGAAGCGCAGGTCTGATTTTTTCACCATATATAGTGAATTCAGAGCCCTTATCAAGAACCAACACTCTGCTGTCTTAAAATGTTTCCGGTGTGATTTAGGAGGGGAATTTGCATTTAATGCATTTAATGAGTTTTTAGCATCTGATGGCACCATGTACTAGTCTTAATGTACTGACAACCCTCAGCAGAATGGTGTTGCAGAAAGAAAACATCGACATCTCCTAGAAACTGTTCGGTCCTTGCTACTCTCTTCTTAAGTTCCTAATGTTTTTTGGGGAGAAGTTGTTTTACTACCGCCTATCTTATTTACCGCATCCCTCCTACGCACAACTCTGGAAGTCTCCTTATGAAATGTTGTATAAGCAACTTCCAAATTTTTCCTCATTACGGGTGTTTGGGTGTATCTGCTTTGTTTTAAAGCCTCATGCGGAGAGAAATAAGTTGTCTTCAAAATTAGCCCTTTGTGTATTTCAGGGGTATGGAATTGGTCAAATAGGTTATCAGTATTATGACCTGTCAAATCAAAAATCGTATGTTTCTGACAATGTTACCTTCTTAGAGCACGTCCCATTCTATAGCATTACAGTTCAGTCACATGACGTGACTCAATCAGAACTTTGTACTATTGACCCATTCAGTACTGACAGCGATGATCCTCCACTTGCCTCTGATCTTCCATCTGCCGTTGATTCTGAAAGGTTTTCTGCAACTATGAACTAAAAATCCTAAGTTCACATGCAACCTATATAGATCTAGTTTTTCTTCTAATTAAACATATAACATATCCTAGAAAGCCAGAAGAAATTAACTAAAAGAATAAAATAAGAAAAACTAACCTTTTAGGATTTCTTGGAAACCAAGCAGCACAAATGTCCTGCCTCAAATGAAGTCACACCCTTAGCTGAGCTCTTGGCCAAAAATTCCTTGGGAGAGAGAGTCAAATTTCGTGGTCCTAGGGTTAGGGTGAGCCTCCCTATTTATAGCCTCCATATGGTGATCAGATAATCGTTACAGATAAACCTTTTTGAATTCGAATTAAGATAAACTATTATTTTAATCATTCAAACACCATTTATCTATAGTATATATATATATTTCGAAAATATATATATCTATATATATATTTTCGGCCACCACATGGTCACTAACACTGCCACTTACTCAACTATCGAATAATTACAGTTTTAGTCCCTGCACCTTTAATTAATCAATTTAACTGCCAAATTAATTCCAATTAATTCCAGAAAAATTTCTAATTAATTATTATAGTTTCTAATTAATATATTAACACTTAAATATATTAATAAACTATTTATTTAATTTCTATTGATTTATTAATCACATAATAAATCAACCTTTCTCTCTACCGGACTTTCTGCCAATCCTCCAACTATGAGGGCAACCCAAATGGACTATGCTACTATTAATTAGGTAAATACTAATTATTAGTCATGGCTTAGACACCTAATCCAACAGTCTCCCACTTGGATAAGTCTATGACTAAAATTACCAATTTACCCTCTAATTAATTTAGCAACTGTAGCTTCCTAGAAACTGCTGCCGAACTCTGACCTAGTCAGTTCTGTCCAAAGATAAGTGATCATATGATCCTTCGTCCAACAAGATATTTTCAGACACGAGACATGGATTGAGATCAATCTCTGTCTGATACTCTGTTCCCCGATTTCCGATTCTGCTTATGACTTTAGAACTTCTAATTGAACACATCAATTTAGTCCAGGCTGGCCAGCACTTTAGTCAACTTCAAAATCATCGAGAGGCCTACAGATATCTGTTTCCCATCAGGGTCAAGGAACGAATAAGCTTCAACTCATATGCTTATATCTTTTACCAGTCAAATCATTCACAACAACACGTTTTATAACATCGAGTTACCGATGCGTTTTCGTATTATCAATGAACAACTGCCTTGTAAATTATAACTCATATCTCTCTACTTGAAGATCATAGGATATTATCGTCTCAATATTGCTTGTGATATAATCCATGAAGCAATCTATTGAGCGTGGGTTTATCCAATACTCAAATCTCTATTTCTAAGTACTCATGAATGTTGTAGCAATCCTATTGCTATGCCTAACTCCTTAGACAGTCTACAAATCAATTCACGACAGTCTTGATTCAACACTTACTTCCCAAAGTATGAGCGACTGTGGACCTTTCTGAATAATTAAATTATTCGGGAAGTAAAACATGCGAAAGCGAAACATAAAGATCTGACTGGCAGCTACTCCTGCTTATTACCAAGTCTCCACAAGGTAATCACCAAGTCTGGTCTTGTCATAAACTATTATCGGTTTCAAAAATTTCTTTTAAACTTTCAATTCTAATTTTGCATCTATGTCTTTATGAACCTTACACTCTTTCTATGTATCCAAAGTATCTTATACTTGTACACTTTATTGCAGATGATCCAATCGGATGCTCATCCGATAACATCTCAATATGTTATCCCGTCAATTTCTCTCCTAACTCCATTCTGGTAATGTGTACGGTGACTTCCTATGGTTTTGGGGTCTTTAGTCTACTTGACTGTACCCTAAGACTATTTCGAGGTGCTATGATGTGCCGGTGAACCACACGCGCTCCATCAGAATACCATCGAGATTCTTTAACCATCATGACCTTCAACATCATGTCCTGACGTTACCCATTTGAAAAACTTTCAAATTAACACTATCACCCCAATCATTTCCTAATGAATTCTCACTTGAGTTCAAACAATCCATCCAGTATACCTAGCCATGCAATGTCCTGAATCCAACTTACTATGCCCTAAGCATTAAGTTATCAGGACATGTTCATGACTTTATGATCGATCCAAAACTTGTGGAACCCGATCTAATCCTATTCCAAACCCTTTCGGAATCCAAGGATTATTTATAATCCTTTGTGTCATGATTTTCGAAAAACTATTTTCCTTTCAGAGACTTTTCTCGTGCATCTTGAATCTTATCAAGATCATGCTTACAATGGCTAGGTTTATGCTGGTGATTTCATCTTTCCAATAGATGACTGTGAATTACATGAGTATGTTGCACCTTCTTTATTTCTTTCATGCCAAGTCATCACACTTTGCAATGACAAGAAAAAAAAACTTTTCCTAAGTCTATGCATCTTGAATCTCATCAAGATCATTTTGGCAGAATCTGGATCTATCTCATAGACGTTTATAACCACCTGAGTATGCCGTATTTCTATTAAGGCTTTCATAGCGATCCGTCTCTTAACACTAAGTCATTACACTTCGTAATGAAAAGAGACGTTTCCTAGAACATTATTTATCCCACATGTGGGGATAGTGGATAACGGCGACTCCCACTAGCTTTGACACGGTTATAGGCTATTCACAAAATCCAGGACTTATGGCACATTTTGAGAATCTAAACCTTTCTGACATTTTAATGAAAATCTTTCAGCCCTTTCTCAAAATCCAATCCTTTGGCATATTTTGAGAATCTGAATATCCTTTCTTGCGAGATGCCCGTGGGACGAAACCCGGGGCCATGTACCTTTTGTAATGGCATGCTCTATATGTGTCCCTATTAGTGTGCCGGTAAACCACACATGCTCCACTAACGACTCACACTATGCCATGCAGAATCCTCTCGGATTTCATCTTCTATTGAGAGTGCTTTACTCGAAATCAATTGCTTGACTCTGAGTATCGATTCACTCAACTAGATGCTCTGAAGGTATGTATATATCCATGTTGCTTTCTTTTGATGATTCAGTTACTCCCACTGGTTTTTAAACCAGGTGTAAAATCAATCAAATTTTCACACAGTCCGTGTCTCGCCCTAAGGTCCTTTTATTTGGCAGCAGCCGGGCTCACCAATGCTTCCAAGTAGTCGGATTGCAAATCCGTACCAACTGCAGTGTTTTACCACCAATCGGTATGTCACCCTGATCACAACTACTTATGATGGTGATCAATACTACTGGTCAAGAGGAGATTATGTCAGTTGTAAAGCAAAAATCTGATTTATGCTCCAAGCCTAGTGATGACTAAAAAGGTTCTTTCATTGCTAATCCTAAACTCATTTAGGACTGTCCCAACTCCCACTGTTTCCTTGGACCATGAGTTCTTTCTAAAAGAGCTCTTTAGTTACAGTGGGATAGCTAATGAAACGACAATGCTGATCAAGTTCAGCTGGCCATGAGGTTCAGATGAACACTACAAGACCCTGTACTTTCTATGTACAAGTGGGATAATCCCAGCTTTACATTTCAGGCAGTGTCTGCAAGACCTACTTAGTCTAGGATGTGGTCGGAATATGGTTTATATGGACTGACTGGTATATTGTTCATCTTATTGGAAACTAATTGGCAATGTATCTCATACACCGAGGATCGAACTGTTTCGACCAATGCTCCATTATCTTCCCTAAGACACATTATAACCATTAATATTCTTGGAAGAGAATGAACTGTGAAATCTTTTTCTCAGTTTATGTTATCGCTCAGGTTCTGTGGAACTTGTACTTCCTTTGAAGTCCTTGGACTGTTCAAGGTTTCAATTCAATTGCTTATCCTGATAAGCAATGTCATATTCGTCATACCGAATGATGAATATCGTGAAGTACAAACAATTGTGTTCTATATCAAGATTCTAGCAATACACAACAACAGGTGTGTCCGTTGCTCTTAATCTCAATGTCCTTTACATATCTATGTAAACTTATGACTTTGTTCAAGACTTGCAATCTTCAGTTGACTCTAAGTTAACTGATTCCAAAATCCTATCCTCTGGATCTTTGGGTGATTCATTTCTTGCCACATGTGCTTTATAAAGAACTTAATCATCATCTGACTCCAAGTCAGATGATTCCAAAGTCCTGTCCAACTGGACCTTTGGTTGATTCATTTCTTGACACATTAAGAAATCAATTCATCAAGTGACTCTAACTCAAATGATTCCAAGGTCCTGTCAAACTGGACCTATGGTTGAATTGATTTTTATAACATTTGTATTAACAATCATAAATGACACAATTCTTGAATCCAAACACTTTGGATGCATCAACATTCAAGTTATTACTAATAATACATTCAACACATTCATATAACATTTCAAGGATAATTTTAGACAACAGGTGTTAAAAGAAAATTGACAATTTTATTAAAACAAAATCCTTGAACAATGTAATAGACAATGTCAAAAATGTATCTAAAGACTAATAACAATACTTAATATCTATCTAAACTTCAAAACTGCACGAGCTGGAGATCCAATCCATATGTGCTCCTATGCACCAGAGTCCCGTGCCTTCTTGATTCCATGCATACAAACCAAAATGTGACTGTCACATTATGTATCAAGAAATCTTGGAACAGGAGTTTTGAGGTTTTTAGATATACCTGAGCTTTCAAAAGAGTTGGAGCATCTTCCAATTTATCCGTGACTGTATCCGATTTAGCGGATTCCCAGTTTGAGACATGTCTAGTCGATCTTGACCGTTTCTTGTTACGTCTCTTCACTGGATTTAATCCAGAAGTAGCTGAGCCATTGGAGCTATGTCTGTCCAAGAGTGACTCGTATAAAGTCAACAGTGGACGCATTTCCATGAGGGTCTTTTTCTGGTTTTCCTTTCTATACGTCTGAATGAACAGATCGTACTCATTTGTCAGCGAAGCGAGCAGGATGTTAACACTCTCCTCCTGACTCATGGGATGACCAAGTTTATATAACTCGCCTATGTACCCTTCAATCTGAAGAACATGCGAATTGATGCTACTTCCTCCCTTTAACTTGCACTCTGCAAGTCTTCCGAGGATTCTAGCTCGTTCCTCTTCAACTGGTTTTTGGAACCTTTCCTCCACCAGTTACATCAACTCATATGGCCCCAAGGATTCAAAATCCTTGCGGAACTCGGGGTCAATGCTTGATAGCATGAGGTCACGAATCTCTTCGGATTCATCATAAGGACCTTTTATGATGACTTGTTCCGGTGGAACTGGGATCGGATACTCGGTGAGATGTAGCTTGCCAGCAATGCCGAGACCCAGTCTCCAATTGCGAAGCCATTCTTTACAGTTGAGGCCAGTCAGCCTTTCCATATTAAGCAGGTGCATTCTGATGCTTTCAGAAATGGGTGAAGGAGGAGAAGGAGGAGAATAGACACTTGACATCTATAAAAGAAATAGAATTTATTAGTTTAACTGTTCCTTTTAAATAATTACCCAATATATTATTTATTAAGGCTAGGATCCAAAATACCCCAACTATGGTGTGAAGAGGGATGCCGTAATCACAACATAATGGTCATTAAGGTAGATAAACACTTATCAATTTCATCTTATGAAATTCCTAGTTCTGATGAGATTCATTAAACTTTTAAATGGCATGTTTAATCTCAGATGTGCCCCACTGTTTGTGACTGGGATGCCGAGGATCACAAACTGGATGTGAATAACCATGCAAATTAGCTTGGTACTCTCGGGTTAATTATCATCTCTAATTGATGTGCCGATAAACCACACACGCTCCATCAACAATGATAATACCCGGGAAACCCATTGCAACTCTTTATGAACCCCAATTGGCGTGCCGGTTAACCACACACGCTCCACCAATGTTTCATAAAGTCCAATGTGCAATTTCATGGATTAGCATCATTTCACATTTTTCCTAAAGTAACTAGATTGAGATTTTATTAAGTGTTCTAGTACTTTGAATCATTAACTTTTAGTGATTATTAGGTGGTCCTATCAAACATGTTCGGCTAACGACCCTCCACTGATCAGGCGAGCGGTGGGCGAGAGTGTTCACCCATTAGACCGCCATTTTATAGGCAGTCTCCTTATACCCACTTTATAGACCAGCTTCGTGAATGAGGCCTACTAATGATTTGACTAACCATTTTAATCTTATACATATAATAATAACTCCCTAATTATAATATATATATAAGATGTAATTTTTTAAACCATTTAAAAAAAATTGTTTCTGGTTTATCTTTTAATTTATTGCCAATTTAAACTATTAAATTTCAAATTAAATTAAACCTTAAAATCGATTTTAATTATCTTTTAATTAACCAATTAATTAAATTAATTAAATTTGATATTTTAAACATTTTAAAATATTTTAGGATTTATCTATTTAATTTTCGCCAATTTAAAGCAATTAAATTTTAAATTAAATTAAATCCTTGAATTATCTTTTAATTACCAATTAATTAAATTAATTCAAAAGTAGATAGGTTTTTATCAAATTAATCAAATTAATTAAAACCTATCCTAATCCCTTAAATTTCGATTTTTAGGATAAAGGGTTTTAAGGTTTATCTTTTAAACAATTTAAAGTTACCAAAAATAGAATACCTTCTAACCTAATCCACAAAAAATCGCCAAATCATAGGGGAGGGGCTAGGGTTTCTAAAACAAACCCTAAATTTCGAAATTGGCCATATTAGGGTTTATAAAAAAAATTAAACCCTAATTTTCAGGAAAGCAGTTATAGCAATTTAACAAGAAAAACAACCAAATAGCTCTGATACCACTGAAAGGTTTTCTGCAACTATGAACTAAAAATACTAAGTTCACATGCAACCTATATAGATCTAGTTTTTCTTCTAATTAAACATATAACATATCCTAGAAAGCCAGAAGAAATTAACTAAAAGAATAAAATAAGAAAAACTAACCTTTTAGGATTTCTTGGAAACCAAGCAGCACAAATGTCCTGCCTCAAATGAAGTCACACCCTTAGCTGAGCTCTTGGCCAAAAATTCCTTGGGAGAGAGAGTCAAATTTCGTGGTCCTAGGGTTAGGGTGAGCCTCCCTATTTATAGCCTCCATATGGTGATCAGATAATCGTTACAGATAAACCTTTTTGAATTCGAATTAAGATAAACTATTATTTTAATCATTCAAACACCATTTATCTATAGTATATATATATATTTCGAAAATATATATATCTATATATATATTTTCGGCCACCACATGGTCACTAACACTGCCACTTACTCAACTATCGAATAATTACAGTTTTAGTCCCTGCACCTTTAATTAATCAATTTAACTGCCAAATTAATTCCAATTAATTCCAGAAAAATTTCTAATTAATTATTATAGTTTCTAATTAATATATTAACACTTAAATATATTAATAAACTATTTATTTAATTTCTATTGATTTATTAATCACATAATAAATCAACCTTTCTCTCTACCGGACTTTCTGCCAATCCTCCAACTATGAGGGCAACCCAAATGGACTATGCTACTATTAATTAGGTAAATACTAATTATTAGTCATGGCTTAGACACCTAATCCAACAGATTCGCCACCTGTCGCTAATCCTCCGCCTACGCTCATCCGAATCTCCCACCATTGGGACATATTCGTCAACGGAAGTCCATCAAACTTCCAAAGTTTGTTTATTCTTCTTACTCACCGGTTTTGCCTCCATTATTTCTAATGTTCAGCGTCTCTCCGAGCCAGTATCCTACAAAGAGGCCGTCTCTGATCCCTTTTGGCAGAATGCTATGGCTGAGGAACTCGCAACTCTTCATGAGACTCATACATGGGATTTGGTTCCTCTTCCGCTTGGAAAGCACACAATTGGTTATCTTTGGGTATATAAAATCAAAACAATATCTTATGGATCCGTGGAGCGTTATAAAGCCAGACTTGTTGCGAAAGGATACTCGCAAAGGTATGGTATGGATTATGAAGAAACCTTTACTCCAGTTGCAAAAATGACGACTGTACGTATTCTGATTGTTGTTTCTTCCATTAAACAATGGAAGATTTATCAGATGGATGTCAATAATGAGTTTTTGAATGGTGATCTTTATGAGGAAATATACATGTCTCCTCCCCCAGGCATTGCTCACCAGTCGGGTGAAGTATGTCGGCTTCAGAAGGCATTGTATGGTCTCAAACAAGCCCATCGTGCTTGGTTTGAGAAATTTTCTACGGTGATTACTTCGCTTGGCTTTTATCCTAGTAATCATGATTCCGCTTTATTTGTTAGATGTACGAGTGTAGGCTGGATCCTTCTTTCCTTATATGTTGATGACATGATTATTATCGGCGATGATCATAATGGTATAGAGTCTTTGAAACATGATTTGACTTACCGTTTTGCTATGAAAGACTTGGGTAGCTGCGTTATTTTTTGGGGATTGAAGTTGCTCAATCCCCAAAAGGTTATCTTTTATCTCAGACGAAGTATATCTCAGATTTGTTTGACCTGAAGGGTTTTCTAGCAAACAATGAACAAAAAAATTTCTTATGGTTCACATGCAACCCTAGAAAGATCTATGTTTTCTTCTATGAAGATAATAAACTAAAAATCTAAGGCCAACAATTATTTCTAAAGATCAAATAAAGAATAACCAACCTTTTGATCTTGTTCTTGAAGCTAGCAGCACAAGTGTCCTGCCTCAAATGCAAGTCACACCCAAGCAATGGAGAAGACAGTCCAGCAGAGTAGTCTTAGGTCAAAATGGCGCAGAGAATAAGGGTGCCAGAGGGTTCCTTTTATAGCCTCCAAAGGGTTACACCTGAAACCCTAAGGAGCCTCCAACGTGGGCAAGCCTGTTGGCCACTTGGACCAGGCTTCCTTAAACCCTATTAGGGTTTTCGCCAACCCTAGGAGAAGCCTCCAGGGTGGCGCCATTTTGGCCCCTGGCTTATCTCTTGCCACTTATTCAACTATTGAATAAATACAAGTCAGCCCCTGCACTTTAATTAATTAATTTAATCACTAAATTAAATCCAATTAATTCTAGATTAAATCTCAATTAATTATTATAGTTTCTAATTAATATATTAGCACTTAAATATATTAATAAACCATTTAATTAATTCTATTGATTTATTAAACAATTAATAAATCAACCTTTTACTCTACCGAACTCTATCCTAACCTCCAGCTATGAGGGCAACCCAAATGGACTTTGCTTCAATTAACAAGATAAATGTAAATATAAAGTCATAGCTTAGACACCTAATCCAACATGACCGTGCACGACTCACGGATAACCGGACAGTTGATAATTACGACACATAAATTCAGAGTGTTTCCAAGCCTCCACTGGACTCACAGATTGAACATCGTCCCATCCTTTAACAAGTTAAGGAGCCATTTTTGTAAGGAACCGAGCCAAGTTTAAGGTGGTCAAGTATAAGAACATCTTCTGCTGCCCCTTTTGTAATTCCGACCATAATATTTTTCTGGTCTTTGAACATGATTAATCATGGTGTTTGACACTGGTGAGGTAGCAGTTGGCAGCAGCTGCCCCTTCTATTCCGTACTAAGAGACTTATCCCACAAAAGATCGATCGAAGGCCCATGTAAGTGAGTGTCGCGAATTCCGTTGCCAGTCAAGATCAAGAGTTGTCTACTCCGGGTAGGGCTCGCTCCGGATGGGAAACCTTTGGGCGGAGAGTTCTTCGCAAGTCTAAAGAGCTGGCTTAGTACATATCCATAAATATGTATTTTTGACTGCGGCATAACTATCCCGTAGTTTTCCTTTTCATAAGAGAAAGGATAGCCGTATAGGTATAATATACGTAAGTTTACCTATATCTATGTATTTACCTTATATGCCTAAAATTTATAGATGAGTCAGGATCCTAATCTTACTATTACAATTAGAGGATTAGCTCTTATTTGCGAGTCAGCAATTGGCTGTTGGATTTCATCCCGCAACTAGAATAAGATCGCTTCGGGGGTCACTGTTATGTGACTGAATGTAGGCCCTTACAGCCTTTGATCAGTAGATTATTTAGAACTTTGAAAGATGGTCAATAAACCGAAATGAAAGAAGAGACCTTTCTCGCTCGGCGCCTAAAGCGTACTATGCTCTGCTTCAACAAATGAGAGTTTTCGGTGGAACCGGTGAACCACAGGAGATAGATTAGATTCTTGAAACTTCCACTGGGTGGTTCCCAAAGAACGTAAAGCTTTAACGAAACGAAAGCTAGAGACTTGATACTAAAATACCGAATTCTCCGAATCGGGGTGATAAACAGAAGTTTGTCTTCAGGACCTGCCCAGAAGAATGTCAGGCTTTGTTTGGTAGGGCCGTGATAACACTTCGTCCTATTTATTTAAAAATGATACCCCATGAAAGTCTTTCATAGAAGTGAATTCTTCTTCTTACGAAGCAAATTAAGTTCCCAGACGTGTTTCCAATTAAGTTATTGTTTTGTTTCTCAGAAGGCTCAGTCATTCTGAAACGTTTAAGTGAAGAATTAAAACCAAAGTAAGAAATTGTTTACACAAAACAACAATCTGTTTACATAAAACAAAAGAACAGTAAATGAATCTGTTTACAAAAAACAGAATAGTATCACACGATTCTCAATAACAATCGAGACAAACTTGATTCATAAAATATTATAATATAAAGAGAGAATTTGTTTAATACTGTCGGTAATCGAAATATTTTATGAATTAAGTCTGTATCTGCAAAACAACATTAGTAATAAACACAAATGACTGAGGTTCGTGTTTAACACGATTCACTTAAGGGTGAGCAAAAACCGAACCGCAAACTGAAAAATCGCAAAAACCCAAAAAATTGAAACCGAAAAACCGAAACCAAACATATAAATTGATGATGTGGTTTTTTACTTTTTAAAAATCGATTATTTGTTGGGCGGTGGGGGTTTGCATTATATACCGCACCGTAAAAACTGCATCGCACCATTCTTAAAAACCGCATACCATACACAGCACCGCAAAACCGCACCATATGATCTTTTAAATATTTAATTAATATGTATTGCATATTTAAGTTTCTTTTGAAATAAAGTTGATTAAAAATAAGCTAAGAAGCGGATTTCACTTTAATCTATGTCTCTAACATATGTGTGTTTCTCCACGTAAATATTATTTTAAGTTTTATCAAATACGTTTTAGCCATAATTTTGATATTTTTTAGCATTTTAACAACTAACCTACAATAAAGTCATTTTACATTTGTGTTCGATTTGTTATAAGAAAAAAAATATGATTATAATCTTTCACTTTTGCGGTTTTAAAACCGTCCCAATTTAAAAACCGCACCATAGCTATTGTGGTTTATAAACCGAACCGAACCGCACTTAAAACCGCAAACCGCAAAAAATACAAAAACCGAACGGTGCGGTTTTAACAATCAAAATGTATTCGTGTCCGCACCAAACCGCATCATACTCACCCCTAGATTCCGTTAAACAAAGTCGCCATCTTTTTCAAAGTACAACAGTTGAAACACGAAATACTGCCAGAGCTGACACTTGTCTGAAACATTCGCCGGAAATATATAAATAGAAGAGGAGGAGATGTGTACCAAGAATGAAAGCTAAGGGCCTGTTTGGTAACCTCTTAAATTTTAAGATCTGAAATTTTAAGAGGTCTGAAAGTTTAAGAGGGTCTGGATTGTTAAGAGCTGAATTTTAATATGTTGTTTGACGAGAACCTCTTAATTGCTGTGCTAAATGATAAAAATAACTATTTTACCCTTTTGTATTATTGTTGTATGAATAAATATTGTTGCGTAACCTAGCCAATTTCAACAAATCAACATCATATAACACAGTGAATTTCAGCAAATCAACATCATAGAAACATCATAAAAAAATTCAGCCACATAGCAACATTAGAAAAAACAACATAGGCATAGCATATGAGAATCTGTTTCATAACATATCAGAAAAAAATAGCATATCAGGATCTATTTCAGCAAAATTGCAACATCAGAAGCGGCAATTTGGAATAATCAATAAAAACTCATCTTGAAGCTTTTGAAGCTTTTGACGACTCGGTAAAAATTTCAACATTTGGAATAATCAATGGAAACTCCAATGATGCAAAGAAACTGCCGATTGAATTTGAATCGATTGAATAATCAAATGGAAACTCCATCAGAAGCGGCAATTTGGAATAATCAATGGAAACTCCAAAAATTTCAGCATTTGGAATTACTTACGATCTGTAATTCCATAGCTTATGATGATGTCTCCTTGAAAGGAACTGCTGATTGAATTTGAATCTACCCCAAATGAATAACAAAATTCTGGTATAGACCATCATCTTCACTGGAAAAGAAAGATAAACGTACAGAGTGTTCAGGCTCGATGTTTTGAAAATTATGAATGAGGATATATCGGAATTTCTCTTGGATCCTCGCCATTGATGTTTGGAGAAGAGGCGTGATGGTTAGGGCATAGGAGCGGCAGCATAGCAACGGTGGGACAATGTCAACAGAGCAGCGGCGGAGGAGATGCCGGCGTAGGAGATGTCGGCGGAGGATTTCCGATGGGAAGAAAGGGAGGTTTTTTCCGATCATATGGAAGAAAAAAAAGGGAGGCGAGATGAAGAAGAAGAGAGGCGGGATGGTTAGGGCATAAAAGGAATCGCGTGTCTCTTTTTTTGTTCAGATGGGCCATGAGATCTGATCCAATCAGAGATAACTTTTTAATTAAGAGGTAAAAAATAAGTGGTAAACAAATGCTCTTAATTTTTTTATTAAGATGTTGCCTCTTAAAAACTCAATTAAGTGGCAAACAAACTGGGCCTAAGATCTGTTTATACAAATTCATCTTTAACAAGCTCGAGTCGAGTCAAAACTCAATAACTTTACATAACTTTAAATAAATTCAAGTCATTTACGTCGGAATCTATGAAACGATACGCAATAACGAGATTTGATATCTATTAACCTTAAATTACCATAAAAAAACATAGAAGTGCCTAGTAAACAAACTCAACATAACATATTTATACATCACATGTAAATGAGTATAAAAGGTTCATCACTCCTATTTAAATGAAGAGTTAGTGGCCATATGCCATTCGGAGCCCCACCTATATCTAACCTTAGATTGCCATGTGCTTCCTGCTCCTGCTATACTTAGGACCTGCCATGGACATATCACATAAACTATAACAGCAAACCATGAAAACATTACACGCTACCCCCTCTTTTCAGCATCTTTACTCAGATGGAACGTCACAACCGCTCTCATCTTCCGAATTCCGATGATTTATAACTGTAGCAATTGAGGCTGAAACGCACAAAACTCACAAACAATGGAGTCGTGTGTAAAAGTTACTGTGATAGGGATCTTGGTCTGTTCATCTGTGTCGATTTGGCAATGGCTGATGCGGAAAAGATAGGAATCTTACCAGAATGTAGCTGGGCGGGACTCTACAATTTCGGAGACTCTAATTCCAACACCGGCGGGATCTCAGCAGCATTTGTACCGGTCGCATCACGGATGGTATGCCATTCTTCAAGAATCCCTCTTGAAGGCTTAGCGATGGTCGCCTTCTCTTTGACTTCCTTGGTATTGTTCCATTTCGTTTCATAATACTATCCAATGTTTTAAAAACCGGGTTGACCCGGCCGGTTGAACCGGTTGGACCGTGAACCGGTGGAGAAAGCGGGTCAATTATGACCGGTTTTTTGTTAATTTCCGACTCGGATTGAACCGGCCGGTTTTCTCAAAAAACCGGTTGAACCGGTGATCCGGAATCGGGTTGACCCGGTGGTTGGAAAAAAAATAGAATTTGGATTTTAAAAACTTGGTTAAAGAGGTCAAGACTCAAACTTTTAAGATTAGTCTACTATTAGTTCATCAAATTTGGTAAATTTTTCTTATACAAACTAGACAAAATATTTTTTTTTGGAATCAAAAAGAATAAATTACATTGTTTATGTTTTATAAATATATAATTATGCTGAAAAATATAAAATATATGGAAAATGTAAAAACCGGTTGACTCGGCGGTTGAACCGGTTGACCCGTGACCCGGTCACCGCACCGGTTCAACTAAAAACCCGGGTTTTAAAACATTGATACTATCAGGTTTTTGTTTTGACCGATAGCAAATACCCTAATTTTTAACCAGGGATGTGCAAATGGTACTCGGAATCGAGCCCAAGCCCAAGAACCGAGGAGCCGGACCCGAGATAAGGAACCGACCATGTTACTTGGTCGGTACTAGGTCCGTATATGTGGCTTAATTCGGTCTTGGTCATTCTTGGTCTTGGTCATTCTTGGTCTTGGTCCTTTGGTATTGTCGGACTCTCGGGTACGAAACTGACCGAAAGTTTAAAAGATATTAAGATTATAATGTAGGCTTTTGAAATATTTACGCTTGGTCCTGCTCGGGTAAAACCCAACCAAACCCGTACCCGAACCCAAGACCAAGTAACATAGTTTGGTCGGTCCTCGGTTCCATTGAATGTGTTCCCTCGGTCTCGATCCGGCTCGGTTTCGGTCCTGGTCGGGTCGGTCCCAAGACCACGCTCACCCCTATTTTTAACTAAGTAGCTTAATGACTTGAGCTTGCTCGAAGAAATTGAATCTCGAAATAATAAAAGATAATTTTAAATTTTACATTTAATAGAACAAGTTAGACCTAGAATCATTATTAACTAATAAATTTTACATGGATATTTGTTTGAGAAAAATATCTCTTTGCTTGAATTTTAATCCCAAGATATTAATAGTTAACTAGGGCTCAACCAAAGTTGTCTAAAAAAATCAAAATCCAATAAAGATGTGGTTTTTTTAAGGTAATTCGGTCTCACTAACCGACTAATATTGATCTTAGTTGGTCTGAATTTGATTTTCTTTTTTTATAATTTTGGATAAACCGAATAACTTGAATGAGCTGTTTTTAATTTAAATATATAAAAAACTGTATAAGAAAAAACTCATAAGCTTTTAGTTTTTAAAAAAACAAAAACTCGAATTAGAAAAAAAAATTGTTTGGGACTACAAATTTTAAAACCTTTTTTAAAGGTTTTTAACTTTTATTTTTTATATAATTTTACACACTTAAAAAATTATGGTTATATTTTGCCTAACACTAAATTTCATTTTTTCAAGTTTGAATCATCTTTTCGGAATAAAAATGAAAAGTTATCAGAATGAAACCTTGAAATCTAGGTTAACTAATTACGTTTCATTCTTTCAATCATCTTTTTTTGGTACTTATAGTATAAGCTCTTTCTTTTTATATAAATATATAAAAGATTGTCTAAGAAAGAAAATAGTCTAGAACGAGATTTTTGATATAGTTGGGGTCAATTTAATGTTTGCATTTGCATTCTCATTTGTTTGTATTCAATAAAGAATTTGAAAATAGCTCAAGATGGGAAAAAATATCTACAATAAATACAAAGACATTTAAGTGTTTGAACGTCTAATGTGGGGCAACCTAATTTCAATTATTTATCTTTACTTTGTCGTATAGTCTGGTTCTAATTACATGGAAATTAAGAAGTGTATGCCCCACACAAGTAGGCTAAGGCCACCCACTCTGAATCTTTCCTCTTCACAGTCAAGACTACTATATAAGGGCATCAATTGCAAACCAAAAATCACCAAGATTTTCATTTTACATTATGAATCCTTGTGTTTATGTAGATAAATGTTTCAAAGCTCCCCTTAAAGACCCTGTTGGTCGTCTCTCTACATGGAGAACTGCTAGCTGTATATGGAGTGGAGTCACGTGCAACAACCAAACAGGTCATATCACAGAGCTTGATATCAGCGGCTATGATCTTGGAGGTGAGGTTACCCATTCGTTGCATAACTTAAGCTACTTAAATCTTACTTGATCTTTCCAGAAATTCTTTTAATGGATCCATTCCCACTTTCATTGGTTCCTTGATAGAATTAAGGCACCTTGACCTTTCCTATAACTCTCTTTATGGAACCATTCCTCCAAAATCACTGGGTAGATGTAATTCAGAGTCTACGGAAACTCTCATATTTAAGTTTAGAGGGATGTGAGCTGTCACAGCTCATGTATCCTTATTCTTCATTTCTCAACTCTTCTTCATCTATTGTTTACCTTTTGAATTTTGGAACATGTGGCCTTCTCAATTAGAATATTTGAATATCTCTTCCAACAACATAATCGGGAACCTACCAGATTTATTATCAAAATTTGCCAGCGGTTCTGTAATAGATCCGAGTTCCAACAGCTTTTATGGCCAAATACCGAAAGTCTCTTCCACTTTGGCATCATTAGATCTTTCCAGAAACAACTTCTCTGGAGGGGTCTCCTTTATATGCTGTTGATGGCTTCTTATTATTTCTTGACCTTTCTCATAACTCATTCATCGAGCAACTCCCAGACTGTTTGTGTTAATCTTGGACACAACAATCTCTTTGGAAGACTTTCTCCCTCTATTGAATATCTGATCAATCTCAAGGTATTGTATTTATACAAGAACAACTTCTCTGGAGAATTGCATTTGTCCTTAAGGAATTGCAAGAGTTTAAAGTCGTTGAATTTGCAGGCCAACAAGTTTTTTGGTAATGTGCCTATCTTGCGGGGTTGTATGTTCTTATCCTAAGATCAAACAACTTCTTTGGAACCATCCCTTTACAATTATGTCAATTACCAAATCTTCAAATCTTAGACTTGTCAATGAACAATCTCCATGGAACGATCCCCTCATGTTTGAGTAATCTTACGGGCATGATTCAACAAGGATTCTCACAAGATGTACAGTTTATTACAATTGTAAGAAGTGGCACATATGTTGACCATGTGATGATTGTGTGGCAAGGAGATAAACGTGAATACTTTAGCAATTTATGATTGCTGAAAACCATTGACCTGTCAAGCAACAATTTAACAGAAGAAATCCGAAATTCACGACTATGTGGGCCTCCCCTTACCAAACATCATCATGGAGATAAAGAATCAAAAGTACCACCTCTTATTGGTAAAAGCGAGGGTGATGGGGAAGACATAGATGAACACTGGGGATGATTCTATATTGGTGGGGGCATGGGTTTTGCTACTGGATTTTGGATAGCATGTGGCGGTTTACTTCTCAACCATCGAAGGAGACGTGCATTTTTTGAATTTTTTTTATATCGTTAAAAATTGGGTTTATGTTCATTACAAGTTTGCAAAAGGCTAGACACATATAGTTAGTTATCTAATTTTTATATTTGATTTCTTGTTTTCATGTATGTAATATGTAACTCGGCTGGGGTATTTAAGTCCCCCATATTAATAAATTTGTCACTAACACCATGGATGGCCAATTTCGCTTTGTTGTACGAGATAAAACATTCGGAAAAATTTGTAAATCTATAGCATATAAAAACAAGATGAAATTTAGAGGTGCAAAAAGAAACGGCTTAGAAAAAAAGGAAGTCTAACTAGACCGGTTCAGGAAAAACTTGTTTGACACACCGATAGGGTTTGAAGCTAAACCGCCGGTTAATACCATTTTGATACATAATACATGTAATTAGATTGGAACCAAAGCCAAACCGTTCAAATCGTTGTTGATTCCTATAAAAATCCATTTTTTATGTAGTGGGCAAATGTTGTTTCCATTTGTCACTTCAAATTGTTGGTGATACAAGGTTTTCATCCTTAAGCTATTCCCGATGTACGATAAATACTTTAAAAAAATACAACCAGGGAAAATACCATATTGAACATATAAATGTTCCCGAATGGTTTTTGACGTAGTTGTTTGACTGTTATGTGGCTACTTTGGATGCTTTGTAATGATAAATCTATAAAAATGAGGTTTTAAAGCCACGCGTTGCGGCGGAAATTTAAGTAAGAACTTTTGTGAACAAACTAGTACAACAAAAAGGAAAATATGTTTAGCCATCTACCACTACAGGTATGCAAGTGACTTTAGATTGAGTGATTGACCACCAAAAAAGAGCAGTTTTGCTGCAAAAGACAAAGAAAGTTTTAAAATTGAGTCAAAGTTCTACGTTTTATGTATGAAACAATGAGCTTTATAAATTTTAAAAATGTGAGTTTCATTCACTACTTATGCTCTGTACAAAAGAAGAGGTAAACTTTCTTCCCATGTAATACACCACCCTTTTCAAATGCATCATGTATGATTTGAAAAATCATTTAAAGTTTGGTTAGTTCTATTTTATAGCAAATTCCTGCATTTATTGTCTCAATGTAATTCAAGATTTGAGAAATTCCATTTATATTCAGAAAGTAAGTCAATCTGGTTCCACTGTCTATAAAGTGTAAAATCCAATGAGTAAGTAACAAACACAATGTAAAAAAACTGATTAAATTAACATTAATGGTGACACATACCTCTCTCCCAACAGGAAAAACCTGCTTCCATAAGTCTTCCTGCAAAAACAATAAGTAAGAACACTTAAACCATTAAAATGGAAGCTAACAAATTTATGTAATCATATTAACATAACGATATTACCATGTCACTAAGAGCGAAATTTTGGAGGACCAAGTAGAAATAGGTTTTGATTACCCGTTATGGAGGACTGCAGACGCTAAGGCCTTCAAGTGTCTGCTCTCAACACATCTCACTTTTTGCCTGGTACATCAGCATCCGGTTAGCACCCCTCACTCCTCCCATCATCCCTTGAAATGGTCACCCCCTCACTACCTCTCAATTTTCCCCTTACTTTTTAATTTATAACTAAATTTAAAATAAAATAAAACTAATAATTTCAAATAAAAACAGTTCATTAAAATAGATAATTTAAAACCTAAAAATTATATTAAAATAAAAATAAACAAAACTAAAGATTAACTTAAAACAAATTAAAAAACTAAAAATTAACTAAAAAACTAAAAATTAACTTAAAACTAAAATTAAGAAAAACTAGAAAACTACGACTCATATATTTTGATGATGTCCTCCTTTAGTTTCAATGCCACCTCGAGAGCTTTTTCGGAGAGATGGTCTGTCGATTGCACCAAAAGTTGCATGTCGACCACACGTTCTTTGTTCTTACGGGCTCTCTCCTTCTTCAACGCTTGATCTTTATTGAATTTGACGTGAGACGAAATAGTCGTAAAAATTTTATCGAATTTTTCGTTCACTTCATCAATGCGTCAGTCGTTAACCGAACTCGAAGACATCGCTTTTACTTTCGCCTTCGCCCGATTGCGCCCCATTGACCTTTCAAAATCGTCGGTCTCTTCGCTGAGGTCGATCCCGATATGTGCATCCGAAGACGTCGTGTAATGCATCTTGGATGTTTTGGATCTTTTCGACCCATGTGTTGGTATCGGGTCTTGGCCGACCCCCATCCACCTCCGGTAGCCTCAGATAACCTTCCAAAATTCATATGCCTAAACAGTTTTTGTTTTCCGATTGGTAAACCGTGAGTTCTTTTTTGAAGATATCTAGGTCACTTTTGCCACTTTCCCGTTGTTCCTTGAAATTAACGAACAAGCTATTAAATTTTGTTGCGGCTTGGTTAACGACTCGAATTTTAGACATCAAAATGAAAGCGTCAAAGCTTGAAGTAAAAGTCAATGAAGAAATAATTGCTATCAAAATAATTAATACGAACCTGATAAATTTCAAACGTTGAAGTAAAAGTAATTAATAAATATTGCATCAATATTTGTCTCTTCAACCTCCTCATCACATAATGAAACCAAAATCGAACCTGATTATCAACAACAATTCTTCACCATCGATTCTTCAACATCGAATATATCAACATTGATCATTTCAACATCGATTCTTCAACACCGATTCAGTTGCTTCTCTTCTGAAATCTCAACCTGATCAAACATCCGAGAATATCGCTTCGTCCCCTTCATCGACATCCTCTCTCTCTCTCTCTCTCTCTCTCTCTCTCTCTCTCTCTCTCTCTCTCTCTCTCTCCCCGTTGAATGTAACTTTTTCTCTCTCTAGAAATTGGCGTAAAGCCACGTAACATCTAATAATGGTTTTGTGGTCGGTAACTTTGGAAAACGTTTGTACACAACCCAAAAATAGATCCACAACCCAAATGTGGATCCATATGGCACAAAACCATATGAGGCAACGCTTTTTTAACTATAGATATAATATCAAATTCTACGATACCTGTCTAAAATTGATTGTTATTTTCCGGTTTAATTATTTCCAAAGTTTTCACATTGTTGTAGCCTCCAAATTCCAAAGCTGCACCACTCACCAGTCTAAAACCCCCTTCCGATTAGATTTCTGAATTTCCCCCTCTTCTATGGAAATAAACGAAGAAGACTGGGAGCTCATTAACGACGATGGTTTCGTCTACAAGCGTCTCAAGCGCGCCCGTCTTGATTCCACCACTGTCGCCTCAGGCCCGCTGCCGGATCCTGCAGCTGAAGCGAAAGCACGCAGAGAAAGAAAAAAGAAGGTGCTATTAAAGCTCAAAACGAAGTATCAGGAAGAGATCCGCCATTGGGAACATTTGTCGAACACCTTGAAGGCATTGCAAGACCGTACGCATAATCAACCATCACCCACGGTACCGGCAGATCAGACGGTCTCCGTTTTGCAGGAGAATTCGTCTGATTCTCCTTTCCAAGATCTCACTGATACCCTCCTTGCTCAGGTATTGGCCCACCCTTCAATAATTACTGTTTTTGGATTGTTAATTGTGAGAAACCGATGTTGTCAAATTCAAAACTACAACGGGGTTTATTGCCATATTTCCACGAATAATCTTCAATTTCTAGCCCTAGTTGTAAATATTTTTCTCAAAATTCAGAAGTTCTTTTCAATTTGAAGTTGAGAACTTGTCAATGTAACATCCGTAGTCAAGATTTTAGCCTTTTTTGGAACTTTTTTAATCTTAGGGCACTGCATTAGAAACCTAATGTATCTGTTGTGGGGTTTGGAGGTGATTTGGGGGAATCTTATAATTTTGTAGGTTGAAGCTCAGGAAGCCACTATTCGTGAAATTTCAAGGTTATGTGATGTTGCGGAAACCCTCTGCAATTCTGAAGAACGACGGTTGAGGCAGCCATTTTTTGATTTACCAATTTGGGATCCGTCGCCCCAAGAGCTAGTTACATCACTATTGGAAGAATGACGTTTCAACCATGGCTGTAATCTAACTTGAAGCTAGAAGAAATGTTTCAGATTCGTTTTCTATAGAAGAAACCTAGATGGTAGGTTAAACAGTGGTAAGTATCTCTTAACTAAAAATCTTTTCTGTAATTTATTTGCGTATAGTGGCCTTTGATAGAATCTGTGAATGCCCAATATATCAACCATTCTTGAGCAAATATTGGGCTACGCGATGTAAGAAGCTAGGTTAGGACACTCCGTTGATCTTGTACAAGCGTTTGAATGTATTTGAGATATTGTAAAAAAAGTTGATTTAGATATTCTTTTTCATGAATTAAGTTTTAGGGTTTTGGAAGGATTTCTGATGCCATTTTCTTGGTTTACAATGGCTATAAGTTGGGATAGTTTCTTATTTGCAACTCTCAGATAGATGCTGGTTTCATTATAACGAGTAGATGCGTTATTATATGAATTTAACAAGAATTAGAAATGAGTTTTGATAACAGGATTTAGGGCTAACGAGTATAGATGATGGTATTTTCATATCAATTTCTTTGAAAAGTGAAGGTAAATTATATTTAGAGAAAATATGTAAGAAATTGATGCAAACTTGGAAAAACTGAAGGAAAATATATATTAGGACAAAATTGTAAAAAGTTTGTGATATGTTTATATGTATAGGGAAAATAGAGTAAATTTTTTTTTTAACTTCTAACGGCTATGTAGCCGTTGCCAACGGTTATGCCGCACGAGCTTCAAAATGCGACGTCGCCGCAAGGCCCCCGGGGGGGGGGGGGGGGGTGGTTCCCGCGGCGTCGCACCCGATGCCGGGTTCCACACCGGAGGGCCTAATGATATGTTTGGTTTGCATTTTATTTACAAGCTAAATATATAATATAACATAAATTTTAGGGCTAATAACATAAAAACCACTGTAGTTTGGTCAAAATCCGGTTTAAGCATTATTGTTTTTTTGTTCTAAAAAACAACTCATACTTTAAAAAAAATCGTAAAACCACTCATATTTTAAAAAAGATACACTGCAACCTCTATAACAAATAAAAGTCATAATTGTATGCCGCCAACTCGGAACACTTCTTACCTCCCATCGCATTCAAAATTTAGTGGATTCACTTGGATTGTCTTATGCATTTACAACGTGGTTGAATAGCTTCACTTATGAAGACCAAAATCACATGTAAACAACTTTTTGTATAATTTTCCCTGCAATAGAATTCAAATATTTGTTTTACATGTTGATATGAAACTTTTCATGCAATTTTTCGATAAATAATGGGTTAATAACATAAAAACCACTGTAGTTTGCCCAATTTCTGGTTTAACCACTATATTTTATTTTGTTCCATTAAAACCACTCATACTTTCAAAAAAAAATCATATTGACCACTGTTCATTTTATTTTATAATTTTTAAGCATTATTTTTTTCAAAATATTTTGTGAAAAGTTTCTTATCGATATTTGAAGCAAATATTGAAACTTAATTGCAGTGAAAATGATGCATAAAGTTGTCTACATGTGATTTTGATCTTCGTAAGTACAGCTTTTCGGCCACTTTGTGAATGCATAGGGTATCCAAATGAATCAACTTAATTTTGAATGTGACGAGGGTAAGAAGTGTTCCGAGTTGGCGACATAAAATTTTGACTTTTATTTGTTATAGTGGTCGCAATGTATCTTTTTGAAAATATGAGTGGTTTTTACGAATTTTTTTGAAAGTATGAGTGGTTTTTTTAGAACAAAAAAAATATATAGTGCTTAAACCGAATTTTGGCCAAACTACAGTGGTTTTTATGTTATTAGCCCATAAATAATTCTTAAAAGTTATAAAATAAAGTGAGTGGTGGTCACTATGGGAGAGGAACAGTCGCACTACAGCAGGAAAGAATGAAGTCGCTGAAGCAAAGGGGAGGAATCTTCCTTGGGAGCGTGATGACATGGGGGTAGGGCAACTACCTTCTTCTTCACTAACTTTTCGGAAAATTGGGATGAAAGATGTTTATGGCAAACCTTCAAGATGTATGGAAAAATTGTGGATGTCTTCATTCCAAGAAAAAGAAATGCCTTAGGTAAGCATTTTGGGTTTGCTCGTTTTTTGGGAGTTGAAGAATCGGATCGTTTTGCCCGGAGACTTAATGGTATATGGATGGGGTCTTTCAAGCTTCGAGTAAATATTGCTCGGTTTGGAAGAAAAGTTCAGAAGGAAAGATTTATGCAACAGAGGAAGGGCCAGGATTATCATAAACAGGAAAGCCAGGTGTCCAAGTCCAAGAGACTGAAGAGTGTGGTTATTTCAAAGGAAGAAAGGATAAGAGAGGAAATGTCATACGCGGATATAGTAAGAGGAGAAAGCAAAGATAAGATGAAGGTGGATGTGGATGGCGTTGAAGCTGAAGATGGGCAGTCCGAGTCGACAGAAGAAGATTGCTTTGAAATCACGGTAATTCCTAAGGAGGAAGACATGATGACGATAGAAAAATCGTTAATAGGTGAAGTCAAAAGCTATGAACTATTACAAAATATATATGAAATGCCTAAGATCGAAGGACTTCTCAATGTTAGTATCCAGTATATTGGTGGGCTATTTGTGATTATGGAGTTTGATTCAAAGGAGTTAGCGGAAGATTATTTGGTTAAAGCTAAACCTTCTTGGCGTAATTGGTTTGGTGATTTGTTTATGTGGAGTCCTTCATTTAGAGTTAACAGAAGAGTCGCTTCTATTTCCATCTTTGGTGTTCCGTTTCATGTTTGGAATGCCGATGTCTTTGAAGAAATTGCTAGATTATGGGGCACGCCAGTGAGAATCGACAAGGATGAGGAGTTTAATCTTCATAAGGAAATCAAGAGAGTGGGAATATTAACCAGTGAAGAGCAATGGATCAATGAAAATGTCAACATTAAGATTAAAAATGAAATATTCAAAATAAAGGTGATTGAAGACCCTTCCTGTTCGTTTGGATTAGCCCCAAAGATTAATTCTCAAGAGGTGGATCAATCTTCTTATGAAGGCTGGCTAGATTTGGACACCGAAAGGATGGAGATGGATGAGTTTATCGAGGAGGCAGAAAATGTTCAAAATTGTGAAGCTCCAGAAGATAATGATGATAACGGTTCAGCTCCCATGCACGCCCAATCGGTGGAAAGTAGAATTGGTAAGGATTGTGATAAGGAGCAGACTTCGAGAAGTGGTGGTAAAGGGAAAACGGCTTCATTTAGGGCTTTAGCACCCGCTATTAGTGAGTCTCCAATATTGGGAGATCAGAAATCAAAGCCCAATAGTTATGTTAAATGGAGAGGGTGATGCTGGGCCTTTTAAAGTCGGTCGTGGAGCCCCATTTGTGCCGGATCTTAATAACTCCCCAGTGTCCATGGGTTTCTTCCCGTTTTTAGAAAATGATGAGGCGTCGGAGGATGCATTCGATATTAGAGAAGAGGAGGAGCTAGAACAAGCGATAAACGATGAAATCGACAGAAAAAGAAGATGTAAGAGGAAAGGAGGCAAAAAACATGTTCGAGGTGGTGCAAATCGTGAGGTTATTTCAGAGGCAGACAAGCAAAAGCGCGAAGGCAGTTTCTCGAAGAGCCATGAAGTTGACCAGACAATCAAGATCGGGGAGGAATTGGGAATTCGTTTTCAAGGAAGCAGAAGCTTGGTGGAGAATGCGATCTCCAAGGAAGGTGGGATTAAATCTCGATGTTAAATTGCCTCTCCATCAACATCAACGGGTTCAGCTTGGAGGTGAAGAGAAGCTGGATCAAAGGTTTGTCTCGCAATAATAAAAGCAAAATTATTTGTATACAAGAAACACATCTGTAAAATATTTCTTCGGGGCTGATTAAAAACATTTGGAGTAGATGCAATTTCGAGTTTGAGTGGGTGGAGTCGCTTGGCCGTTCAGGAGGGATTCTCACGATCTGGGATAAATCGGTTTTCCAACGCAGCAGATGTATTAAAAACAATCATTATTTGGCGGTTATGGGTGTGCGGAATTCTTGTAAGAAACCTGGTGGTATTATCAATGTGTACGCTCCACAGGACCAAGGAAGTAAAATCAGTCTCTTTTGTAAATTAGAGCAATTGATTTCCAGCAACAACGAGATTTTATGGTTGATTTGTGGCGATTTTAACGAAGTCAGACAGGAGAATGAAAGGAAGGGTTCGAGATTCAATGCTTCAGGGGCGGAGAGGTTTAACTCTTTCATTAATTCAGCGGGTTTGATTGAACCGAAGATGGGGGGAAAGAGTTACACCTGGATGAGTAAGAACGGAGACAAATTCAGTAAGTTAGACCGATTCCTCCTTTCAAGTAGTTTTGTTTCCGAATGGCCGTACTCCTCCGTCATTTCCCTTAATAAACTTTACTCGGATCACACTCCAATTCTTTTGGATACTATGAGTAAAGACTACGGTCCCAGTCCTTTTCGCTTTTTTAACTCGTGGCTTGATGAGGAAGGAATGGAAGAAGTGGTGTTGCAGGCTTGGAATCACAATGATGATTCCTTTAATACTTTCTCCATGATTGAAAGACTGTCTAGAAAACTTAGACATCTAAAAGAAGGCCTAAAAGTCTGGAGGAAAAAATTATGTGAAGAAAAAAATAGAAAGAGGGAAGATTTAATAAAAAAGATCGAGGCTTTGGATGTGCGGGGGGAAACGCTCGGCTTTAATAACTCTATGTTGGAGGACCGCTCGAAACTTACTACCATGATAGAGGTTCTGGATCGGGCGAATTTATTGGATATCAGACAGAAGGCGAGATGCAAATGGGAGCCGGAAGGAGACGAGAATTCCGGTTTCTTCCATGGGCTGTTGGCGTCTAAGCTGAACAGAAACAGGATAACGGGGTTGAACATTAATGGAGATTGGATATCGGACCTGGAGATTGTGAAGAACGAAACTTTCCAGTTCTTAAGTTCTAAGTTCAAAGAGGAGTGTGCGAACAGACCGTCTTTTTTTAGTAACAAATTTAAGAAGATATCGGAAGAACAAAAACATATGCTAGTGGCGCATTTTTCTAAAGATGAAGTTAAAAATGCCGTTTGGGCGTGTGGTAATGACAAAGCTCCCGGTCCCGATGGGTTCACATTTGCCTTTATTAAAAAGTTTTGGAATCTCATCGAAAAGGATTTTTTCCTTGCCGTTCGTTACTTTGAAGATAAGAAGATCATTAACCAGGGAAGTAACGCCTCTTTTATCACGCTAGTTCCCAAATGTAGTGACCCGCTGCACCTGGGTGACTTTCGTCCGATCAACCTCATTGGCTGCATAGCCAAAATTATCTCGAAAGTTCTCGCTGAGAGAATAAAGCAGGTCCTTCCCTCGTTTATTGGTCACGAACAATCAACCTTCATTGAGGGTCGCTCCATCTTGGACGGACCTATGATTGTCAATGAAATTATTACTTGGGCGAAAAAGAAGAAGAAAAGATTAATGATTTTTAAAATCGACTTTGAAAAGGCTTTTGACACGGTTAATTGGGCCTTTTTATCCAAAACTATGAAGTAGATGGGTTTCCCGAAAAAATGGAGAAGCTGGATGATGGCGTGTATGTCTACCCCGCGTATGTCAGTTCTTGTGAATGGAGCGGCGACGAAACAATTCGGCATTGAGAAGGGAATCCGTCAAGGAGACCCTCTATCTCCCTTTCTTTTTCTTATCGCTGCAGAAGCGCTTCGGGTGATGGTTATGGAGGCTCTAGATAAGAATCTGTTTAAAGGGGTTGTTATTAATCAGGACTTAGCCCCGGTTTCTGTTCTTCAATTCGCAGACGACACGATTTTTTTGGGAGAATGGAGTTCAAGCAATATCGCAAACCTGCTAAGAGTGCTCAGATGCTTTCATGTTTGTTCGGGGCTTAAAATTAATCTTTCAAAAAGCAAGATTTTCTGTATAGGGACCGATAAGGAAGAGGTTCAGGATATGGCGAGGATGGTGGGTTGCGCGGACGGCTCTCTGCCGTTCAAATATTTGGGGATGCCGGTTGGAGGAGGGTGTAATAGAGCAAGTTTATGGAAAGATGTTATAGATAAATTCAACTCGAGGTTATCCTTATGGAAAGCTCGTCTCCTTTCTTTCGGGGGCAGACTTACTTTTTGTAAAGCTGTTCTCGGAAGCCTAAGCACGTTCATGTTCTCCCTTTACAAGGCGCCAGCGAAGGTCATTCAAAAAATGGAAAGTATTAGATGCGGTTTCTTTTGGGGCGGGTCTATTGATCGGAAAAAAATCCCTTGGGTGGCTTGGAACAAGGTTCTTAATAGTAGAGCTAATGGGGGGTTGAGTGTGGGCAGCTTAAGATCACTCAATCAAGCTCTTTTAGTTAAATGGGGGTGGCGATTTAAGACGGAAGAGGGATCTCTGTGGAAGGACGTTATATGTAGTATTTATGGGAGAGACGGAAACCTGGGGGTCGAGGCTAACAGGAGTAATTGCAGAGGGGTGTGGGGGAATATAGCAAAGCTTAACAACTCAATTAACTTGGGTTGTATCGACATTAGAAGTTTATTTTACTCTTCTGACGAGGGCTGGGGATGGGGCCTTGAAAATGATGGGCAGTTTACAGTCGCCTCTTGTAGACACCTTATTGACAGCTTCCTGTTGACTGATACTAGCATGGAGACGTATTGGAATACCACAGTCCCGATCAAAGCTAATGTTTTATTGTGGAGAGCGAGGTTAGGTAGACTCCCCACCCGGGTCAATCTCGAGTCGAGAGGAGTGAAAGTTTCAAGCAAAAATTGCCCTTTCTGCAACAGATTTGAAGAATCTGAATCTCACTTGTTCGCTTTTTGTTCTTTCGCGAAGGAAGTAGCTGCTAATCTTTCCAACCGGTGTAAGGAGCTTCGGTTTGATAAACCCTCTATTGATGATATGCTGATTCACCTCAAGCAGTTGGAAGAAAGGAAGAAGGACGCAGGAAGAAAGGCGGGTTGCATTTATGCGGCTTTCATTTGGAGCATTTGGCAATCGAGAAATCAATTGGTATTCAACAGCAAGATAGATTTATGTAAACAGGTGGTTGAAAACATTAAAGTTTTAGCCTTTTATTGGGTGAAATATAGAGATAGAAAGCATAAAAATCTGAACTGGGATATTTGGAAAAACTCTCCTGTATGATGTTTTTTGCTTTGCTCAAGCTCCTTGCTTGAGTTTTCAATAATATTCTTGTTGTTCAAAAAAAAAAAAAAAATTGAGTGGTTTTTATGGACAAAAATAAATATAGTGGTTAAACCAGAAGGCCAAACTAAAGTGATTTTTATGTTATTAACACTAGATTTTATGTAAAAATTTGAGGGACTATATTTGAAATATAAGAAACAAGGCTCATTTTTTACACAAAAGAAACTTGTGATAAAATGGATACATAATAAAATAATTAAATAATTTAAATTAATTCTTGATCATCATTAAACAGAAATTGTTTCGTGCCAATAGGGGTTATTAATCCACAATAAACATATGTAAAAATGTAAAATGTTGCATTTATGAATCATTCGTTTTACTTGGCAAGTAAATAAATTTAAACAACAATCAACAAACTTGTTGCATCATCCACATTATTATGACATTATTGGATAAACCATACAACAATGCAAATGAAATCAACACTGCCCATCCCATGATAAACTCACATGTACTATTGCTATTCGTGACTTTTCAATGACCACAGAACATCAGAGATACCTCAATACATGATACAACAATATGGGAAAAGTATATCAATTGAAAACCGTACAAAGACCGATGAGCAATGGAAACCATATATACACTTACATGGAGGTAACTAATCTGTGTCTCAAGACATGTCTAGAATGGTCAATGGTTGTCACAATACCCCAACGATGATATTTATCACTACAAACACAATACATATAAACCATGATCTGCTTTCAACAATGAACCCCTACCCAAACATGACATAGAGCAATTATAAATACATAACTAATATGACAAACAATTTAGCATGAAAAACATTATAGTATAAAACTGCAATATCCCCACCACACACAACCGCATAGTATATGAACTATATAACATAACTACATACCACAATATAAATAACACTATGATAAACCAAATTGGCATAGGAAAAAGTATTATATATAGTAAACAACAAAGCACATTACAAAATTTATTAAAGGAATGTATTTTTAAAGGATGTGTGTTCAGAATATACTATGTACTCGCCAAAAATGCTAGCAAAGGAAACCTTGTTTTAGAATTAAGGAATTTAATTTAAAAAAAAAGAAACATAATTTTACTTTCTTAACGTATATTACATACAAATGTTGCTTAAATGCTCTCCATCTTTTTTATTTGCATCATACACCCGGAACACATATTGAAATTAATTCCCACTAATCATTAGAATAAAGAAATTAGAATAAGGCTTAAATTGTCAACTTCTAATTCAGAGGTGTTACATAGAAACCAAAATGAGTTACAAATATGATGATGGTGAAGAACGCCAAACAAAACCCCAAAATATAAAATTGAAGGATTGACGGCGCCAATTGGGTTTCTTCGATGAAATATGTGTTGACGGTTGGAATCACTTGCGATTTCGTATCAAAAGTCACAGAGGAACAATTATTTGTTTGTATCATGAGCACTAACGGAATTATCTTTTGTTTAGGTTTTTCTGGTTGCAAATTGCAATCATCGATGTCTTCGTCATAACAAATGGTTCAATGTTTAGGGTTTTATGTTGGGTGGGCTGGACTATTTATGGTGGTGATCGGAAGACGAGGTTGGGGCAACAACAAAATATATTGTTTCATATGGATGCAAAGGTTGAGGTAAAGTTGACAGAAGTGGAAGTTAACTCGGTACAAGTTGAAGACTTGAAGCTCAACACAAAACCGACTGAAAATGTAAAAATCTATAAAATTATAAAATTCAAAGAAAATTAAATTTTTTCTCGGGGTTATGTTAATCTTGATTAAAAGGTTGACATGGTGGTTGCCATTTTTTGACATTAAATTGACATGTTGGTTGTGATTCTCTGAGATAAATATAAAAAATCGAAGTTAGTTTATAAAATATTATTATAAATATAAAGTTCATTTAAATGATTTTTGTGATTTACATGAATGTTTTATAGAAAACATGTTTCCACATAATTAATTTGAACTTTCAACTGACAAGATATATTTTGTATTTTATTTAAACTTTTAACTTATCTTTCATAATATGAAGCAATTTTGTCGAGCAAGCTTTCATTTTTTATTGGGTAGAAAGTGTGTTTATATAACAATGTCTATATTTTTTATTATCTATCTAATGGCTTTTAAATAAAACTAGCAAGAGCTCCGTGCTTTGCACGGTTTTTTTTTGGCGATTCGGGTTTCTTTTGTTGTTATTGCCGTGGGAAGATATTATGTCGTTACGGATGAAGTCATCGTCACACCTTTTATATTAAAATGGACGTATTGTCATTCTTTAACGTAGAATAAAACAACCGCTTGTTGTCATGAGATGTTGCTTCATCTTTTAGTATTACCTGAATAAAATGCATAAAATCAGTTTAAACCATAAAAAGACAGAAAGTAAGAAGAATTTTACTTACCTTGTGTATAACACAATATAATAAAAAACCTTTCATTGGATAAACACTCATTGTTTAGTAGCACCTAAAGTTTATGAATGTATATTTGTAATGATATGTTTACCATGGTGAAGTAAATGAAAGCATCCACCGTAAGTAACTTCTCTCATCTTTGAGCTTTTTTTCTTCTAGCAAACTACCATCTCCATGTGCAGACTGAAGAAGGAGGAAAGACATTGCACCTATAAAGGAAGGTATATAGAATAAGAGAACCATTTAGCTCACTCAATCACAACTTGTTGTTTCAGCTTTAACCCTTACCATCGTACCATCAACAATACTTGATAACATTTATACACAACGTTGGTTACCAATACCAGACTATGTGAATCGAAAACCGATTCGCCTCAAACCATTTTCAGAGTAAGAATAGTAATACAAAAAAAGACTTAAAAGGGATTCCTAGAATAGTGTGCCTTCTCATTGATGGTCTAAATAACTATAAAAAGAGTTAAAAGGGATTTAGTCAAAATCTAGGCAGTTAATCGCGCGCTATAGCGGCGCTATAGCGTCGCTATAGCGGTTATCGACCCTCCACCGCTATAATTATTTATTTAGCGTTCCAGATTCGCGCTGCCGCTAATAGCGGCGATATTCACCGCGATCTTACGCGATTTTGGCAAACGCTATTGCGGTTTTCGCACGCTATTTTAAAACTTAAAAACTTTGACTAGGGTACACCTTTAAATAAGAGGCACACCCAATTTAAAAACCTTTTATTAAACCAATGATCGAGACTAACCCTATCAGGCTATCACGCAAGGCTTAATGAATGAAATCCCTTGTCACCAAGGCTATCTATTTATAGTAGAAGGCGTACCCAATACTTTCTTCAATGAGGCGATGTGGGATGGTTTAAAGGCAAAGAACCAACTTTCTTCTTATTTCTTTAATAGCACAGAACCTGCGATTTTACATTTCGTTAATAGTTCGATTGGAAAGGATTTTACATTTCGTTAATAGTTCAGTTTGCATTCCGTTCAGGTTCGAGTTGCTTGTTTACATTTCGTTAATAGTTTGATTGCAGACATCGATTTTCATTCACGTATTCCGATTTCATTCCAAGTTCGTCTTCATCCCCTTCTTCGGTTCGTCTTTATTCACGTATTCCGATTTCAGTTGCATCCCTTCTTCACGTATTCCGGTTGTGCGATTGATTCCAATTATTCTCATTCTTCTCGTTGTGCGATTGATTACAGGTTCAATGTTGTGCGATTAAAGATTTCTTAACGGTTTCAAATATCGACTGCCATTAACAGGTTGGTTAGTTCTTATAAGTTTACAAGTTCAATGTTGTGCGATTGAAGATTTCTTACCGGTTCAATATTGTGCAATTGATTACAGTTTACAAGGTTGGTTAGTTCTTATCAACTTAACAGTTGTAGACATCGGGATTCATTGAAGATTTCTTACCGGTTGGTTAGTTCTTATCGACTTATAGGGGAGAATGCAAGAGAATGAACAATGTAATTCTTATCGTGTTAATGGATGAAGCTATGTACATTGTAATATTTATTATTGTGATGTTAATGGATGAAGCTATATCAAGGACCTATATATGAAAAATGGATGAAGCTTATGCATTTAAGGTGTTTGATTATATGCTTGAAAGAAGATTTTGTATATATGTTCATGTGTTGATTGTTAATGAATGAAAAATTAGTTAGTGAAAGATTTCTCTTCTCCCATGTGTCATTATTCTCTTTTGTGTAAATACACATTACATATATGCATCAAACACTCTACATATGATCTAATACATATAAATTCTACATAATATAAAAAAACGCTATATCACCGCTATACCACCGCGAGAACCGCGATTTCAAATAGCGCTCAGTGACCGCTATTTGATTTTCGACCGCGATAACTGCATAGGTCAAAATATATAGCCAAAAATTAGAATCGTAGTAGTGATTAACCAACAAAATGTAAATATTTTGCAATAAGATCTATCTAAACAATATTGCTAGCTTCATATCAACCAAGACTATAGAGACGATATTTAACCTTCACCCATTCAGAACCCAAAATCACTGCATTATTAGTATATATATAAGGCAAAAAGAAGGGATTACCATGACGAAACCAGTTAATCTTGATCAGAAAGGTGGAGGAGAAAAATAAATGACATATTGACGTAGCTCTACACCGATTATAAAGCCAGAGAAGGCGATACTTGGAGTAACTATGTTATTTACATATATGCCCTTCTCCTTCCTAATACAGTAATACTTATTGCAATTAACCCTTATTTAATAAATCATGTGGATATAACTGTATTTGTGCGGTTGATAATTGTAACACTTTCAATTTTAGGTTGTACAAAGATATGGTAACAATTCATTTTTCTAGTAATGTTTAGTGCAAATGTAAATTTGTCTCATCGTTACTTGCAATAGTTTTAGTTCATAAAATTATTTATTTTATCTTTAACTAAAGAGAAAATGTTTTTGTTCCTACATTTTATTCCTATTAATTTTCCTACCCATGTAAAATTGTGACATGTGTCTTAAAATATTATTAGTTTTATTAAATATGACACTTGTCATAATTTTATATGGGTAGGAATATGAGTAGAATAAAAGGTAGGAATGAATACAATTACTCTTAACTAAATGATGTTAATACATTTAGCAATATCTCATTAACTATAATGTCAAATTATGCATCGCATCTTTTGGATGAGAAAAGTAATTTCTTGCACTCTGTTCAATTTTTAATCATATGTTTTTAAGAATCAAAGTCCCAAAATTGTCTTGTAATACCAGATGTTAAAAATTAGGAAAAAATAATTTAGGATTGGTATTTATTATGGGTAATCATGAATCAAAAATAAAACCTGAAATTAGGGCTAGCATGCGAGTAGTGATGTTCTTGAAGCTTTCTTCATTCTTTCTCTTTCTCTTTCTCTGTCTCTTGCAATAACTTGCCTAAGGCGGTGGATTCGTGCCATTCATCTGATAATCAAGGAATCCATTACCCTTATCATGTTATTTCCAAAATCACCACAACTTTAAAAACTAAAAATTAGGAAAGACAAAAAATTGCTATCAGAAGAAGAACACAACAAACCAGTGAGGGTGGGAGTCGTGAAGACCGCAACTTACCCAGAAAGTATCATCGGGGGCAGGTGTGCCCCTCCAATAATCGATTTGCAAATTGAAAACCGTAGAAATGAGAATCGGGCATGATGATAATTATCTTACCTTAAGAAGCTAATTAACTTCAAATTACAACCAAATACTTTCTCGGTGGTCAAACTTGAGTGAAATAGTGGATTCTAAATAATCTTCATTGTAATTTGTTTAAAAAAATTCAAGTATCTTACCAACATGATCATGGCCACCTTCGTCATTTTTAAAATGAGGGGTATGTTGGTCATTTTACAAGTATGTATCAACCTGCCAAAAATATCGCCTTACTTGCATACCATAAAAGAAGAATGGGGAAATTAGAGAAAAACATAGTACAAGTACCTTTAATCGATCTCTCTGTTCATAGTATTTAGCAAGAATGGCTGTTCCAGTTGCAGTTGCTTCTTCCAACATTCAAGATGAGTTACGTACAGACTGCATTCTCCATCAAAAATTCTAAGAACATGATAAGATTCTCCATTCTAAACTATGATTAAACCAGGTTGTAATCAGGAATTCAGTGAAGTTTCCATACAAGATAAGGGATTAAGGTGATTTACATACAACTCTTCCAAGCAATTCTGATCTCTCTTGAGCTTCTTGTGCCCTTTTTTCCTTGCGCTGAAAATACCTATCTAAACTTTCTATGAATGAATCAGCCTCTTCAGATAATTGCACCACTTTTCTGCCACATTAAAACACGTTTAAACTGTCTACGTATGATCAAACTAAGCTTAGATTTCATGATTAAGATACTTCCGGTTCCTACTCCTAGACTTAGCGATAAACACCTTTATGACCAGATGTACTTGCTAGAACCATGTGAATTCTACGACATTGGTATCTGAATTTTATGGTTTTGATTCGTATTTTCAGTTAGAAGGAATAGAATCGCGACACCTGATCAGTGGAACTGTGGTTTTGGGCATATATATATATACGGATATACCTTTGGTAGAAGAGCAAGGCATGACGATCTTCTACAATCAAGTTTAATTCGTAACCTTCAAAAATTTCGTGATGGTTCCGAATTCTGAGTTAATTCTACAGTCAAATTGAATCTAAATAAATAAAAGGCAGATGAACATTCAGATAACGAATTTACAGAACCTCGAATAATGAATTTTGAGAACAAATTGAGATGTGTGTCGCGATAAACCCTAAAATACGAACCTTTTCCAGAGATGGCGCTGAGGCTTGGAACCAACGGATCGCCAGCCCCAACTACAGTCGCCGGCGGAAAACACAGCATCGCGGGAAAAACGCCCCACAGCAGAGATGTCGCTGCGTCTCTGTCTCCTACCTTGTTCGGTTAACTGACACGACGTTGTAGGGGCGATATTGTTGCTTCCTTTTCTTGTTGTCGGGATTGCCGGTGCCGGACTTGGGTTTGTTGTCGGTTCCCATTTGCAGGTTAGGGCTTCGTCGCGAATAAGGTTCCGAGGGTTCCAGTGGCTAATAGTGGAGAATAATCGGATATCTTTGTTGTTGGTTGGGGGTTAACAAAGTCCACCGCCGGCGAAGAAGTGAAAACCGACGAAAATTTTGCGGCGATCTCGCACCCTCTCTTGGTTTTTCCTTTCTCGCGTGAGGTGGATGTGAGGAGGGAGGGAGAAGATGAAGGTGAAGCGGTGGGATTTGGGGAGAATGGGGCAGAAGAAAAACGCATGAAAAGAAAAAGAAAAGAAGAGCACCCAAAAAAACTGGAAAGCAACTAAAATCGGAAATATGAGAAGCAATCGGAGACTAAGAAATCATGAAAACGGATGGATGCGTCGGTTGCAGTAGGAAATCATCCAAAGACGGGAATTCAACACAGATGGTAAGGAAACTACCGGAAGGAAGGAAGATCGGTGCATAGGGGTAAGGAAGATCTGTAAGATCGAGAAGAAACCTCTATTTTAGCGGTGAAGTCATCCGGATCCACCTACTGACCCGGATCCGGGAAAGATCCGCGTGACAAACCCAAAAAAAAAAATAATCCGGATGTAACATGGGCAAAAGCAACACAATTTAAGTTAAAGAATAATAATATGCAACCACATTTAACAGTAGGGGACTTTAACTTATAACGTGACACCTACTAAGTAATTATTTATGTAAGATTGTTTTCAACCATAACGATCATTTTTCATATAAAAACAATAGTGTAAAAATGGTGCAAAAGATGATTCATTTCTATCCGTACTTTTTCTTTTTTGTTTTTTGGAGTAACTTCGTGTCAATTGGGATTTATATACATTTACACAAGCGTCAAATAAAACTTAGATTAAGATATGATACAAGTAAGGTGGTATAGAGAGCATATTTAGTATAAAAATATGGAAAGAAGTTTCTAATCGGTATATAGTAGGGGTGAGCAAAAACCGTAAAAAACAAAAACCGATACAAAAATCGACGGTGCGGATTTTAATTTGAAAAAAACCGACCAAAGTTGGTGCGGTGCGGTTTTACCCTAGAAACCGACCATTAAAAACCGAACCGCGCCACTAATATTAGACATATTAAAAATATTTTATATTATCAGAGGTTGAATCGATCATCAGAAGAAGAATTAGGCTAAAAATTAGGATACATTCTGGGAAAATCAAACTTCCATCGAAGAGAAGCAAATGAAAGGCTTTCATAAAAATTATCGTGAAATCGAGAATGAAGTTTTCTAAGAACTGTGGATCATTCGGACCTTTCAGTTCATAGATGTAGATCTCGGATCTATGAATGGGGATATTCCCGAAACCGACAAACAAAAAAGGAAGTGAGTTAGACAAAAAAATAAGCAACTATTTAAGGTTCGTTTATGTTATTACGAATGTTTAAGGCTATGCATATTTTTGTTGATGACTTAAATACCAAATGTAGCATCATAACTCATAATAGTTCAAGAGTTACTCATAATAATAATAGTCGAAGAGTCTGTTATATGATTGTGTTTGTGGACCAAGACTATGACTTCACCAAACTTTTGATTGTGGGTTAAAAATGTAAGGAACAAAAATTGTTTAATGTTTCTACGATATGTCGTGTTGGATATAAGACTAAAAGTTAAAATTTTAATAAAAAATACATCACTTTTGGTCTCTTGTAGTTTTAAAACCACATCATTTCATTGTGTGGTTTAAAAACCGAAACCGCACCACTTGAAACCGCAACATTAGGAAAAAGCGCAAAACCGTATGACTTGAAAGAACCGCATTTTACGGTTTTAAAATTACAAAAAACGATGCATGTGGTTTGCGGTTTGGTTTTGACCTAAAACCCACACCAAATAGCACCATGCTGACCCCTAGTATATAGAAGTGAAAATTGACGAAGGCAAAATTTTCCTAAGTTTGTGTCACCCTTTGAACTTATTGAATTTTATACATATCCGATTTTTGGTACCTTCTAAGCATCGTGAACATTATATACATAACTGATTGTGGGGTACATTTTGAACAATGATTGATGACTTTCCACAACTAATTCTTGTAAGATAATCCTGGGACCACTTCATAAAATGCAATATATTGTTATCATTAGATTCAGATTATTATGGCAATAATACAAAATTGTTGATGGACCGATTTTATAATTATATACACTTGCCATAGTGGATTGAGTTCCCGGTTTGACTCAAGATCCTCCAGATCCCTTCCATCTCTCATATTAGGGTATATCTCCATCTATATATACACATGATGAGGAGCATCTTAAAGAGCACGATATACACACTGAAAATTCGTGAGGCTTTGCAGAGGGATTTGAGAGATAGTCTTGAGATCAACTGGAAAACCAATCTCACTCACCAGATCCAAAAGTTTCAATGGAAGCAGGTACACATTCTCTTTTCCATTGTTTATTTCTCTTATCAGATTCAAGCTCTTGATCTTTGTGTAGGCTTCCGCGATTTTGTGTTTTGATTATGAAAATAAAATTAACAATTGGTATCAGAGAACTCTTGAATCTGGTAATAGAATTTTTTGACTCATTTGGATTTTAGTTCTAGAAATATACATACCTGTTTTCCATCTTCGTCTTGCAATCGCCATGCTCGGAACTTCTTTTTTCTCCCGTGAAACATTATTGTTTTTCATGGTCTAAAAGTTTTAAGTGTTTTATAACTGAGTTGTGTGTGAAGATATTTATTATCGTAGTACTTGACTACATGTGGTCTTCTCAATAGATTATACTGTTTTCTTTCTGACTTGGATAAGACTAAAGATAAACCATTATGTGCTCTCTTTTTCAACACAATAGAACAGCTTTTCTATAATTTATTTGTTTTTGTCCTTACAAAAGGGTTATTGCCTGTCATTGATTTTGACTACTCAAACCCACCTATTTGAAAAGTTTCATACGTAGGTTTTGGACCTTGTTTTTTTTTTTAAAAGTTTCATGTGTAGCTTTTGTTATATATTTGCTTTGATAAAATGGTATCCTGTCTTCTTTTGCCGTTGCTTATTACCATTTTTTTTTTTTGTTAATCACTAAAAGCTGCGTTATGATGAATAGATAATGGTTGTATTTAATTTTTTGGTTAGACTCTTGATATATATATATATATATATGCATGTATGGTATTAAATATTTTCAATATCGTTATAATGAAAATACAAAAGTTTTTGTTTTGAAAATAAATAAATATAACAATTAAGCAATTTAATCAAAACTATTAGACCATTTTCCTTGCAAGTAATATTTGGTTTGATTAAAATGACATACATATTCTTTTGATTTTCGTTGTTTTGGAAAACCATTTAGTTTAAGTTATTCTTATTATTTTTTCTTTGAAACAAAAAAAAAAAAAAAAAACCATGGAAACAGTGTCTCACGATGCAAATTTGTTTATATAATTGTTTATTCATTTAATATGATTAATGCTTTTAATTATATAATATTGTGCGCTTGGTTTAAGTATTACAAATTAAGTTGCGGTGGACAATTTATGTTAATTGCTCATTGATGTTTAGATGTGTCTGTGTCTCTTATTCCTACTGTAGCAATGGTTTGTTTATTGTTTTCTTTTTTTTTTTAAACTTATAAATATTTTTGGTTTTCAATAATATCAGTTATGAGATTATTTATTTTCCTAATAAATTAATTGACACAATATATCACCAAAGTGATCTCTTTTGTGAAAATCAATTTACAAAGAATTTAAATATTGCGGTTTATGTGTTTATTAATGCGGATATTAATCGACCCAAAGGTAGGTTAATATTTTGTCGGATAAACACATATTTGGTGGTAAACATTTGAACAATTATTCGGTTTTATGTGATTAATAAATCTATCCAAAGATGGACTTATTGATTGACATAATTATTGTTAATATTTTATCACTTAAACAATATATCTGTTGCAAGTTAATATTACGGTCCAAAGACTTGATATTAATGTTGTGTTGATATATTGTGATGTTGTCATAAACTGAATTTATTGATTGTAATTTATGATGTAATGAACATCAAACTAATTTAAATATTTTTTTTTGTTTTGTTCTCAAATACAGCAAATATGAATTGTGGAATAATATCTTCCAACATGAATCACATTCCTGTACTGAACGGGACTAACTTTAAGGAATGGAAAGAGAACATTATGTTAGTTCTCGGCTGCATGGATCTCGACCTTGCACTTCGGGTAGAGCAACCTATCATCACTCTTGCAAGTACTTCTGATGATAGGAGGAACCATGAAAAATGGGACCGCTCAAACCGCATGAGTCTGATGATCATTAAGCGCGGCGTTCCAGAAGCCTTTAGAGGCACAAATGAGCAAGCTATTACGGCTAAAGAGTTTCTTGCTGAAATTGAACAACGTTTTGCTAAAAATGATAAGGCTGAAACAAGTACATTTTTGCAAAAGATGATTTCAATGAGGTATAAAGGCAAAGGAAACATCAGGGAGTACATCATGGAGATGTCTCATCTTGCTTCAAAACTCAAGGCACTAAAGCTAGACATTTCGGATGATTTTCTAGTGCATTTGGTGTTGATTTCCCTTCCTGCACAATTTAACCAGTTCAAGGTCAGTTACAACTGCCAAAGGGACAAATGGACTCTTAATGAGCTCATTTATTTTTGTGTGCAAGAAGAGGAAAGGATGAAACAAGAAACGACTGAAAGTGCTCATTTGGCTAGTACCTCTAAAGATAAGGGCAAAAGAAAGAGGAAAGAAGCTGCTCCTAAGGGACCAGGACAAAAGAAACCGCATTTAGGAAATGATAAAAAGAAACAACATTCGGGGCCTCCAAAATGCTTCTTTTGTGAAGAACCTGGTCATATAAAGTCGGATTGTCCGAAATACCATGCTTGGCGCGTTAAGAAAGGTATAATTCGTGCTTTAGTCTGTTCTGAAATTAATTTAGTTTCTGTACCTAGAAATACTTGGTGGATAGATTCTGGTGCTACTACTCACGTAAGTATTTCTATGCAGGGTTGCCTGAACTACCGAAAACCAAGTGATGCTGAAAGATACATCTATGTGGGTGACGGAAAGCAGGTTGAAGTTAAAGCAGTCGGCACATTTCGTTTATTACTAGAATCTGGTTTTTATTTGGATTTTCAAGACACTTGTATTGCACCGTCTTTTAGACGGAATTTGGTTTCTGTTTCTAAATTGGATAGGTCTGGTTATTTTTGTTCTTTTGGAAATGGCGAATTCAAGTTGTCTTTAGATTCAAATATTATAGGTACTGGTTCTTTAACGTTTTGTGATAAGTTATATATGCTTAATATTGTTACTTCATACAATGAAACCTTGCATGTGGATTCACGTGGTACTAAACGAAAATTAAATAATGAAAATTCAGCTACATTATGGCACAAACGTCTAGGTCACATATCAAAACCAAGAATTGATAGGCTTGTGTCAGATGGTGTGTTGAGTAACCTTGATTTCACAGATTTTAATATTTGTGTTGAATGTATCAAGGGAAAACAGACGAAAACTAAAAGATTAGATGCCAACAGGTCTACAGATGTCTTAGAATTGATACATACCGATATTTGTGGACCATTCCCTTCGGCTTCTTGGAATGGTCAAAAATATTTTATATCATTCATAGACGATTACTCACGTTATGGGTATCTATATCTTATTCATGAAAAATCTCAGTCGCTGGAAGTGTTCAAATCTTTTAAATTGGAAGTTGAGAATCAACTCGATAAAAAGATTAAATGTGTCAGATCTGACCGTGGTGGTGAGTACTATGGCAGATACGATGGTTCAGGTGAACAACGTCCAGGACATTTTGCTAAATTCCTAGAGGAATGTGGAATCGTCCCACAATACACCATGCCGGGTTCACCTAGCATGAATGGTGTATCTGAAAGACGCAACAGGACTCTTAAGGATATGGTGAGGAGTATGATAAGTCACTCTACCTTACCAGAGTCACTCTGGGGTGAAGCACTTAAGACTGCAGCTTACATTGTCAATAGAGTACCAACTAAAGCGGCTGATAAAACACCTTATGAGCTTTGGACAGGTAAAAAGCCCAGTTTAAAGCATTTGCGTATATGGGGATGTCCAGCTGAGGCTAGGCCTTACAAACCAAATGAAAAGAAATTGGACTCCAAAACTGTTAGCAGCTACTTTATTGGTTATTCTGAACGATCCAGGGGCTATAAGTTTTATGATCCCGCAACAAAATCAATTTTTGAAACGGGAACTGCAACGTTCTTTGAGGATGTTGAGTTTGGGGGGAGAAATAAGGTCAGAAACATTGTCTTTGAGGAGGAATCAATCCCGATTCCTATTGTTGCTTCTGATAGCATACAGTTTTATGTGCCTATTGATGAAGAAGTGATTCAGGAACCTCAACAAGACAATGTTGTTCAACCTCCTATTCATAATGAACAACCTCAACAACCTCAACTTAGGAGATCCACTAGAGAAAGGAGAGATGCAATTCCTTCTGATTATTATGTATATCTCCAAGAAAATGAGGAACAAGTTGGAATGATTGAAAATGACCCAATCAATTTCTCTCAGGCCATGCAAAGTTCGAATTCTCAAAAGTGGATTGATGCCATGAATGAAGAGTATAAGTCTATGAAAGACAATAAAGTTTGGGATCTTGTCCCATTACCTAAAGGTTTGAAACCTATTGGTTGTAAATGGATTTTTAAAACTAAAAGGGATTCAAAGGGTAATGTGGAAAGACATAAGGCGCGTCTTGTAGCTAAAGGCTTTACTCAAAAGGAAGGAATTGACTTTAAAGAGACTTTCTCTCCAGTTTCTACGAAAGACTCTTTTAGGTTGATCATGGCACTAGTTGCACATTATAATCTTGAGTTACATCAGATGGATGTTAAGACAGCATTTCTCAATGGTGACATTGAGGAAACAATATATATGGTGCAGCCAGAAAACTTTGTCTCTGAAGATTCAAAGAATATGGTTTGCAAATTAAATAAATCTATCTATGGACTCAAGCAAGCATCCCGCCAGTGGTACCATAAGTTTCATCAAATTATTGTCTCTTTTGGTTTTGAGGCAAATGTGGTAGATGACTGTGTATATCACAAGTTCAGTGGGAGCAAATATATTTTTCTGGTTTTGTATGTTGATGACATCTTGCTTGCCACCAATGATTTAGGACTTCTACATGAAACCAAGAGATTTCTTTCAAATCATTTTGAAATGAAAGATCTTGGGGAAGCCTCTTTTGTATTAGGAATTCAGATTCAACGAGACAGATCTCGAGGAATTCTTGGATTATCACAAAAAGGCTACATTGAAAAGATCCTTGAAAGATTTGGCATGCAAAACTGTAAACCAGGTGACACCCCTGTTTCTAAAGGAGACAAATTTAGTCTCGATCAATGCCCTAAGAATGACCTTGAGGTTAAAGAGATGCAAAAGATTCCTTATGCTTCAGTTGTTGGGAGTCTTATGTATGCTCAAGTGTGTACACGTCCCGATATATCATTTATTGTAGGGATGTTGGGAAGATATCTAAGCAACCCAGGTACGGACCATTGGAAAGCAGCCAAAAGGGTTTTGAGATATTTACAGAGAACAAAGGACTACATGCTGACATATAAGAAATCAGATGTATTGGAGATCATTGGGTATTCTGATTCTGATTTTGCTGGATGCCAAGACAGTCTCAAGTCCACATCAGGCTACATATTTCTGTTAGCTGGAGGAGCTATTTCATGGAGGAGTTGTAAGCAGACTTTGACAACTTCTTCCACCATGGCGGCAGAATTTGTAGCATGCTTTGAGGCATCAGATCATGGGATATGGTTGCGGAATTTTGTCACGGGGCTGCGTATTGTTGGTGTTGAAAGACCATTGAAGATGTATTGTGACAATAAATCAGCAGTGTTATATTCCAACAACAACAGAAGCTCTACTAAGTCAAAACATATTGACATTAAGTTTCTGGTTGTTAAAGAAAGAGTGCAAGATGGAAAGATTTCAATAGAGCACATCGGGACAAACTCCATGATAGCGGATCCGCTCACGAAGGGATTACCTCCCAAGGTCTTTCACGAGCATACTACACACATGGGTGTGATAAAGATTGATGACATTTTGTTTTAGTGGGAGTTTTGCATTTTATTTTGGTGCTTTATGGTTTAGTTAAGAACAATTATGTTTTTCTGTACAGAATTAAGAATTCGGTTTATTTCACTACTATTTGCACTTGTTTGAAGTTTGATCTCACTTCAAGTTAAAGAGGAACTCGTAGAAAACTCATTATGAAGTTAAACCTACATATTTGTGTTTATTAATCTATGTCATTTACTTGTACTTGTATTTGTGACCATTGATGAGTTTAGTTATGTTGATTGTAACAAAGACTGCTTTGATCCTATACAATTATGATTAATGGACGAGATTGTTTGAGGGTACCAATACTATGATAACATACATTAAAGCGCTTATACAGTTATATGTGCATTTAGATATTCGTGGTCCAGTGGGAGATTGTAAGATAATCCTGGGACCACTTCATAAAATGCAATATATTGTTATCATTAGATTCAGATTATTATGGCAATAATACAAAATTGTTGATGGACCGATTTTATAATTATATACACTTGCCATAGTGGATTGAGTTCCCGGTTTGACTCAAGATCCTCCAGATCCCTTCCATCTCTCATATTAGGGTATATCTCCATCTATATATACACATGATGAGGAGCATCTTAAAGAGCACGATATACACACTGAAAATTCGTGAGGCTTTGCAGAGGGATTTGAGAGATAGTCTTGAGATCAACTGGAAAACCAATCTCACTCACCAGATCCAAAAGTTTCAATGGAAGCAGGTACACATTCTCTTTTCCATTGTTTATTTCTCTTATCAGATTCAAGCTCTTGATCTTTGTGTAGGCTTCCGCGATTTTGTGTTTTGATTATGAAAATAAAATTAACAATTCTATCTTTCGAAAACACTAATTTGTCATTTCTATCCATTTTATGAGTATTGTACATAATGAGCCCTATGACAGGTTTCAGTAGGCCTCTCCAATATGCAAAAGTGATTATATATTGCACTTTCTAAATATGAATTATTTTGGACAATAACCGACAAGCATGCTTTATAGGTTGTAGTTACTTTTTAGTGTTTTTTATTAGGCTGAAAGGAGTGATCTCAACAAAAGGTGTCTCATGACTGAGATGACACGACACACACCATCCTTCGTCCTCGGCTAAGGCCTGGTGTTTGGTGGTTTTGGCACCCCAATGCCGCAATCTGCTTTCTCCACCCCCTTGGTGTGACAAAAACAATGACAAATGTGAGGTGGCCCGACAAAGCTTGGTACCACTTTCACCATTCTTATAAGTCAATATGTTTTTCTGAAAGAATTTAAAGGGTTGTTGGTTTGTAAAATACGGAAAAAAAAAAAGAGTAAAAGTTCTATCCTGATGAGTGATGACATGCTAGCATGTTACGGATTGGTTCATACATGTTTAACTCGCCTTGTTACTAACAACCAGGTTGAAGAGATATGAAGTTTCAAAGTATAAAATTACAAATTGGAGGACAAAAATAGATAAATCAAACTTAGAACTTTTAAAGAAGCCAACCCCACCTACCCCTCCCGTTCGTACGTGGGGCAGTGAGGCTGAGGAAGAGGTTCCCTCTAATCAACCGCCCCAAGTTACAATTCAAATATTACTTTATTTTTTTATATATTAATCCCCCTGTATATCAAATCAAAACAATGTAATATATTCAACGTTAAGTTAAACTGACAATCCCCAACCCCGTACCCCACGGTATTTACCCTACACTCTCGATCTCTCCGCCCAATACACATCCAACGGTCAGTAAGAGAGGTCCATCTAGACTACCAAGTGCCTTTCCACATCGGAAAAAGCCTATGATTTTTCTTGAGAATTTTAAGTACTCGATTAAAAGAAAAGAGGGAAATTTGAAGGGTATGGTTTTGTAGTTTTATTTCGATGGCTATTTCGATTTTCGGAGACAGTGAGAGTTAAAAGGGACTGCATATATAGATAGAGACAGAATCTATATCTATACAATCTGAGAGGTTGAATATATTATGGAGGAATAAACCCTTCAAACTTCGGTCAGATTTTGGGGGCCATATTTGCATACGAAAACAGGGGTTTGTCAGGGTTTCTGTAAATTCATAAGATTTTTATATGGGGGTCTCATAATCGGCATTTTCATCTTTATAGATTTTATATTTATGTGCTGTTGCTTTGAGACCTCATGGCAGCTGATGGTATATCAACCTCCAGGAAGAGTGATGGATTATGTGGTAAGGTATGTTATATATTCTGGGTTAGTCAAATTTCTTCAAATAACTGGGTGTTTTTTCAATTTTGGGGTTTGAATTCGGGTTGTTTGATTTTAGGGGATTTTATGAATTGATAACAAAGTGGTTATGTTTGATTTTCGGATTCTTGTTTATGGGCATGGGACAGGGTTGTATTTTTAGCGGTTTTATATGATTTTGCTTTTGGTGGGTAATTCGTAACTGTCAATTATTTTCTTTTATCTTTTATTCAGTACTTTTTTATTTGCATTAGAAAAAGAGGATTTTTAGCTTTTTACTTCTATTTTCCGAGTCATATATTATATAAATTTTTTCTGTGTGATGCCAAATATGTGTAATGTGTTGTTTCTTGTTGTAAATGCTTAAAGCGGTAGGTAAAGCCACTGTAGTATGCTATAAAAATAATTGATTTTTTGGATGCATTATAAAATTCTAAACAAAAAGAAATGGTATTTAAAATTTCTGTTTATGTCAATGTAAAGGTGGCAAGCAAAATGTCCAGAATCCGATGCATGTTCCGATGTTTGGATTTGAAGACATTCATAATGTTATTTGTATTGCTTCCAACTGCGTTTGCCGGAGTTTACTTTCACGGCCAGAAACTCACCTACTTTCTACGCCCCCTATGGCAGTCGCCACCCAAGTCGTTCATCCACATCCCTCACTACTATCACGCGAACGTATCAATGGCTTCCCTCTGCAAACTCCATGGCTGGGAGCTTCGCGATTATCCCAGACGGGTATACGATGCACTCCTATTTAGCAACGAAATCGATATGCTTACAATCAGATGGAAAGAAATCAACCCATACATAACTCAATTCGTTCTTCTCGAATCAAACTCCACGTTCACAAGCATCCCCAAACGCCTCAATTTCGCAATCAATCGAGAAAAGTTTGAGTTTGTTGAGTCGAGATTGACTTATGGAACAATAGGCGGGAGGTTTCGAAAAGGTGAAAATCCGTTTATCGAAGAGGCGTATCAACGGGTATCTCTCGATCATCTTCTCAGAATAGCCGGGATTGAAGACGATGATCTTTTGATCATGTCTGACGTGGACGAAATCCCTAGTGCTCATACGATTGATCTTTTGAGATGGTGCGATGGCCCACCGCCGATTGTTCATCTGAATTTGAACAATTATTTGTACTCTTTCGAGTTTAATTTGGATCATAAAAGCTGGAGGGCTTCTGTTCATCGGTATCAAAAGGGGAAAACGAGATACGTTCATTATCGTCAAAGTGATTACCTGTTGGCGGATTCAGGATGGCATTGCAGCTTTTGTTTTAGGAAGATCAGTGATTTTGTGTTCAAGATGAAAGCATATAGTCATACAGATAGAGTGAGATTTTCTCATTATCTTGACCCGAAAAGGATTCAGGATGTGATTTGTAATGGTGCAGACATGTACGATATGCTTCCTGAAGAGTACACTTTCAGGGAGCTTATTGGGAAGATGGGTCCCATCCCTCATTCATATTCGGCGGTTCATCTTCCTTCGTATTTGTTGAGTAATGCTAATAACTACAAATATCTTTTGCCTGGAAATTGCATCCGGGAAGATGGTTGATTCTTCCGGTGTCTTGTCCTGGCTATTTTCACTTGGAATGTGCAGATTAATGGGTGATTTGTTTGTACTTTGTAGATTATTGTGATCCACACCACACACCGCCGTTCCACCACCACCTTCATCCAGGCTGTGGAGATGTTAGGCTACATATATTTGTTTTATAGAAGTATGGAGTGTTGTTTATCGGATAGATATTTTATGAAGTTCATCGTTTTATCTGACATAAAGATCTTCTTTTCCATTTTGAGTGCCATCCATTAATTCACAACTTTATTTGAAAGCTAGCATAGTTGAACTCGGGTGATATACTTACATAAATGGTCTAGGGTTCGGAGTTTCAGCCCCTATAATTGCATTTGAATATGGATCTTAGATCACCTTTTGTAATTTACTCCACAACATCAACTTTTTTAATAATATTTGTAAAAGATTTTAAAGTAGAAAAAATTATTAGAGATCTGATATACCTGAACTAACCTTTTGGAAAAGTTGACGGCATTGAAGATTTATTAAGTAAAATTACTGGAAAATATGATACAACAAAAATAAAAAAATCATTAAATGACTTATGGGTTATTAATTAATTAATAATAAGACTAAATACCTAAAAGTTAGTCTTTTAAGGGTTGTTTGGCATTTGGGGGTGTTTATGAAAATGACTTATTAATCGAAGATTTTTCAAAAAATCAATAACTCAAAAATAATTTTTAGCAAATTCATAAGCATGTACCAAAAGTGCTTTTCATTCAAAGGCAATAACCTATATGTTTTTTCAAATCAACTTATGACTTATTTTATTTTGTACATATAAGTTAAGACAAATATTTTAACGATTTATAAACTTATAGTTTTTTGTCACCAATAAGCTAATTCAAACATTTTTTCAAAAGCTTATTTTTTTTCACTACATAAGCTAATAAACACTCTCGTCAAAAAATGCTTATTGAGTAAAATAAGCACTCTCAAACACCCCATTAATCTATTAAGTCAAGTAGAGTTGCACAAACCGGATGCTTTTTTGATCTGGATTGATTTTAGAACCAGCCAGTTTTTGGTCAATGAAGACAAAATCAGATCAGGTTGAAACTGAATTCAAATGAAATATACGTGACCCTATAGTAGTTGAATGGGCTCGAGCGGTAACCGAATTGAAAAATGAAATTTTATATATTTTTTGAAAATTACAAAAAGAAATTGCAATACATCTCGGTTTTGGTTTCGGTTCGGTTCTTATGGTCCAAACCGAATTAGGACCAAAGTTGATGATATTGTTATGTAATTAGTGATGAATGTGATCCACCGACACGACCGAACCGAACCGGACCAAAAGCAAACCGGGACCGAATGGATCATGAAACGAAACCGAAAACAAACATTATTAAGGACCAAAAAACGAACCTTATTATGTAAATTGGTTGTGGTTCGGTCCAGTCCGATCCAGTTTTTTTCCGGTTCGCACGTTCATCCCAATTATATAGTCTATTTTGTAATTAAGGAGATAGATGATGCCTCCACATTTTTTATTGATTCATGTTATTTTTTGAATCGTATCTTGTTAGATAAACTTTAAATATCTTTTAAAATGTATTGTCAATTTAGCTTGTGCATTTTATGCAAACTTAATGTCTTTGCCGGATAAACCCAAGTCATAAGACAGATTTTTAAGTAAAGCTTCAACACATTCAACATTTGTCGTTAAATCCAATGTGGCGACACAAGTAAAAATAGGGAGCATATCTTTAAAACATTTTACAAATTTAGCTTTTATCGGTTTTACCATTCCATAGAACATTTGTTTGTTATTTCAAATTCGTTTATGTTCAAGCATGTTAAATTATTTGATTAAGGAATAAACAACTTGTAGGATAATAAACTACTCATAAAAAATAGCTATGTTTGTTAAAACTCTGAGCATTTCGGTTACTTGTTTGATAACAAACCAACTAGACTCCGAATATGACGTAACCTTATGATGCTCGACAAGGTAGTCATGAAACAAATTTAAAGTATATTTTTTGTCGTAAAGCACTTTCAAACATATTGCATGTCGGATTCCATTGAGTAGGTACATCCCAATTCGGACAATGGGCATTCGCAATGTTAGAAAACTTCATATATTAATTTTATTGAGCGTTATTAAAACTATAAATATCATGTAACACTTGCTTAAAAGTTTATTGTATGTATTCAATATGTTCAAGTTCGTCTTACACACTCAAGTTAATATTGTGTGCAACAAATCGAATATGGAAAAAAACGTTGTCGCAGATTGGTTGTATTTTATATTTAATTGTCCAATCATGACGATATTATTCGGAGCATTATTAAAAGATATATAGAACTTTTTTTTAGTTTATAATTTTTTATCAGGTAATCTAAAATTCTATATAAATCATATTTGGTATGCGGATGCCCAAACAATTCATATGTAATCGTATGTTTCATTATTTTTCAAGTATGAGGATTTATCTAATAAGCGGCAAATCAAAGGTACTATTCTAGTTAACTGTGCGGAGCCGTCCAAACATCGCAAGTTAAATTTATTTACTGATTCTAATTTTTTAAAATCTTGAATCATTTCACAATTTGCCACATATTAATACAACTACATCTAAGGATCAAGCAAGTTATATGACCAAAATGTCGTTGAAGAGTATCTTGGATGAGCTTCACCAATCGTGGGTTGTCAAAGTGGTTGAATAACAAAATTTGCCATTAATTTCTAAACCAAACTTTGATTGAAACTCCAAATGGTGCCTTGAAATACAAATCTGTATGGTTTTTTAATGTCATATTCCACACAAGTTGTAATGTTACTAAATATATGTTTTCTTCGTAGATTTGACCACAAGAATTGTTACATTATTTGAAGAATCTTCAATACCAATAGAAGATTGGACCGGCCATGTTGGGATGTCATTGCTTGCAAAGAGAAGTAAAGAAAGCTAGCGAGTAGCAAGTGAGATTGCGTTTTGAGATATTAGAGAGCGTTTTTTGAGTTGTGTGATAAAACTAGCACATCTCATACCTATTTATACTAGAAAATGAGGGACAAAGGGGTCATATTGGCGTAACAATGGCTATTTTATCACTTAGAAAAAAAATTTATTCTTACGACTATATCACACAAACTGTATTCAAAACTGAATTCCTAAACCGGTTTTGGCCAAACCGGATCCAATTGTCATATTCTCAAACCAGTATAAAGTGCCGCAAACTGGATCCAACTGCCATATTCTCAAACCAATATAAACTGCCAGTTCATATGTAAACTGACCAGTTGATACCAAACCAGTTCTATTTCAGATCAGATATCTATTTGAGATTCCAAAACGGTTTTTTTGCGCCTCCTAAGTCAGTTATGTGTTATAATGAATCATGTTAGGTTGGGTTCGATTAACTCGTTTAATAAACTACTAAAAATATAAATCCAACTCTATGTGTTTATTTTAATGAGTTAAGATTTCTCAACCAGCGTGTTAGGTATAAGAAAACGAGTTGATATAAGGTTGACCGTTTATTATTTTGAAACCCAAGCTGCTAAATAGTTTGGTTGAACTTGGATTAACCTATTTGAATGTCAAAATGTTAATAAAATAATTTTTTACACCTATTTAAATACATTACAAACCAAAATATTTGTTTGCTATTAAAAAATTGTTCAAATAAAGCCAAAAACACATAGTTGTGACATTTTACAATAAAGAAAAGTTTTACCAAAAAAATCATGAAATTATTCTGAAATATGAAACAAACCATCCAACATGAAATATTGTTAAATTATATAAAGAAATGGAAAATTCTAGAAAAGCATTACATTTTGAAATATTTAAATAAAAGTTGTTACATTGTTATTTTTATTTAAAAAACATTCATATTTAAAACGAAGTTTTCAAAAGATATTATATTAAATGATAAATTCCAAAAAAGACATTAGGTTTAAAGAAAAAATCGATTTTTACCTTTTGATATTTTTTTTAATTAAGTTGCTTTGGTTACGGAAAATTTTATAGTTTTCCAAGAAAACTTTCTAAGAAAGATGAAAAGTTAGAAAACGCGTTTGGTTAATCAAAATTTCCAAAAATTTTACGGAAAATGAAAATTTTCTGTTTTCCAAAATTACAATGAACTTGGAAAACTCAAAATTGTTGTTTTTGCATAATTTTCTAATTTTCTAAAACACGTTTTCTAATGTTCCAAAACAGAAAATGAAAACTCAATTAGTCTAACCAAACGCGTTTTCTACTAAAAATGAAAATGAAAATCCACTCCATTTTCTGAAAATTTTTCTAGAAAACTGAATACAGTTTTCCCCAACCAAATGCTTCTATTAAGTTTTCAATTTTTTTAATTAAGTCTCTATGTTTTCAATTTTTTCAATATTGACTACTTGACCGGTCAACCCGATTAATTGTTGATGTGACTTGATGATGTGTCAGACTTTGATGATGTGACGCTGACATGACAATTAACATGACACCTAGGTGTCAAAATTGAAAACATATTGATTTAATTGGAAAAAAATGGAAACTTAGGATGCGTTTGGGTGCAAAAAACTGTTGTTAGTTTTTAGAAAAAACATTTTCGGAAAATGAAGTCGAGTTTTCATTTTCATTTTTAGTAGAAAACACGTTTGGTTAAACTAATTGAGTTTTCATTTTCTATTTTAGAAAATTAGAAAAAAGTGGAAAACAACTTTTTGAGTTTTCCAAGTTCTTTGTAATTTCGGAAAATGGAAAATTTTCATTTTCTAGAAAAATTTTCCAAAATTTGATTAACCAAACGCGTATTCTACATTTTCATTTTTCTTAGATAGTTTTCTTGGAAAACTAGAAAATTTTTCGTAACCAAATGCACCCATTGATATAATTGAAAAAATAGCATAGTGTCAAAATCAAAATTTTCTGAAAACTTAGTGAATTTTTTGAAATTTGTCATTTATTAAATTTGAAGAACTATTGATTTTTAAAATGTAACTAATTTATTTATTTATTATATTACTTGTTATTGTATAATTAAAAGTTGTATTTTTTTAGTAAAATGTAATTACGTTTAGTTAATTGCAAATTATAATTTCCTATGTTGTTTTGTTATTTATCAATTATTTATAAATTTTATCATGTAATTTTTATCAAATATGAAATAACAATAAAGTCTGCTAAAAATACTCATGACATATATTGAAGTTGCGTAAAGATACTCATGTAGCAATTTAAATATATATATATATATATATATATATATATATATATATATATATATATATATATATATATATATATATATATATTTTGCTATTATATATATATATATATATATATATATATATATATATATATATATATATATATATATATATATATATATATATATATATATATATATATATATATATATATATATATATATATATATATATATATATATATATGGAAATATGCATAAAAGTCCTTATATTTTGCTATTATATTCAATTAAGTCCTAATTTTTTTTATTAACAATTTAATCCTAACTAATTCTAATTTATAATCAACTCATAAAACTAGCCGGTTAGCCTGTATCTTTCCGGTGCAGTTTTTAAAAAACTGCAAAACAACCCCTTTTTGACAAAAAAAAACTGCAGAAACAGTCCTTATGGATATTTTTTCAAAAAAATTAAAAAAAACTGCAGCAACAGTCTTTGTAAAAGTGCAGAAATAGTCCCTCTGCACAGTTTATAAAAAACTGCAAAAACAGTCCCTGTATTGTCAAAACTGCAGAAACATTCCCTATTTTTTTTCAAAAAATTACAAAACAGCCCCTGTTTGATAAAAAAAACTGCAGAAACAGTATTCCATTACCAAAACAGCATATACTGCAATACAAATAGGCCACTCAAACATTGTTTACAAAAAGGCCAACCAAAATGTTAAGGACTTTCAGTTCCTTTTAAATACTGTTTACAAAAAGGGAATTCTACTAACAATTTCCCATTACTGTTACTACCCAAACCACCTAATCTAAATGTAAAACTTGATCTGCAGAACTCCCCACCCCACCCATGTTTTTTTGAAGTTTTTTTTTGAGAATCCTCTCTGAGGGCCTTCTTGAACAATTAACACTATAATTTTCATGAAAATTTGAACCATTATGTACCATTGACATTGGAACATCAACAAGTTGAGTATCTGACAATGGTGCATCCTCAACATCCTATTAAAATCAAAACAAAGCTGAAAATAGTAAGGACCAAAGACATTGGAACATAAAATTCAAGAAATTTGCAAGCCTTACCATTATAACTTGAGTTTCAGGTACTACTTCATTGTCACCAAAGATTTCTTCCATTTCCTCTTCTGTGATACCAAGTGCCATTCTAATTTCCTCATCTGAGTATTTAGATTTTTTCATATCATTGATTGTACCTTGCAGATCAAGTGCAGCAGCTTCTTCAATTCTAGCACTTCCTTCACCAACTCCCATTTTCATATTTCCTCTCATCTCTTCTATCATCTGTTTTCCTTTTTCTTTAGCTGCTACCCCATCACCCCTGGATACTCTACCACCACCCCTTGATCCTCTCCCACCACCTCTTGGTCCTCTCCCCCTCCTCTAATCCAATGACTAATATCAGGGTCTACCCTTGGCCTTCCCATTTTCTTCTTTGGTTGTGGTTCTGGTGTAACCTTTGGATTTTTACATGACGCCTTGTTATGACCCCTTTGTAGACAGTTTTTACATTGGACAGACCTCCCTTTGGAAGAAACTTGTGAGTATTTGTCACTTGATTCACTTACATGTCTCCTTCTTTTAACACTTGGTCTACCTGGCATCCTTCTAGCTAAAGGAGGCAAAGGTTTGGTATATGAAGTTCTAGGCCACATGTTACTACCATTAACAGGTAGTAAATTAGTGGCATATGTGACCTTGAACTTGTCCACACCAAACCAAAGTCTACAAATAAAGTCCATAGGATCTTGCCCACTATACAAGATTGCTGCTTGTGCATGTACACAAGGAATACCTGAGATCTCCCAAAGTCTGCAAGTGCATATACGAGCCTTCAAATCAACAGCATAAGAATCATACCCATTCCTTGCCTCAAATTTAGTTGGGCGACTTGGGCACACATTCCAATTCCTGCAAAATAAATATGAATATATGATAATATTTCGTGTTAAAAAAACTTGTGCAGTTTAAAAGAAAGGTACAAACCTCAGGTCCGCTCCAAAAGTGTGCATTTTTCCTATTGCAGCCGGACAAACCTCAGAGTCCCATTTTTCTGCCTTTTCTAACATATGATAGAACCTATCCATGATATACAATCTAATTTCCTCAAGCATAGTCAACAACGGTTTCCAAGACACTTCACAGTGAAATTTGTGTTTAATTATCACTTGCATGTCTTTAACTTTCAAGTTAGGTTTCCTGATCAAATCCTTCATAAAGTGTCTTGAAAGCCAATTTGGGTTCATTAGATTTGCATTGTTGAATTTTCTTACACATTTGTGTATATCAATGATTTTTTTCACCTGAAAAGATCTTTCCCTACTCATCCAAGAAGCATAAAGTCGATATGGACATTGAACTTTAGCATTCTTTTTTCCACATCTAACCACTAAACGAACATTGTCACACTTTACAAACCTTAAATTGTACCCATTTGCAATAGCATAATTAATCAAGCAAGTTTTTAGTTGATGTCGTGATTCGTACCTCTCACCGAGAATGGGTTTCATTTTGTTCCATTTTACTGTTGGATCGTGTATGGTGAACTGTACTCCACCCTCATCTCCCAAGTCATGCTCATTGCCTCCTTCGGTGTCATCTATTCCTCCATCAGAATGCGAATCCTCTTCAGAATCGGCACCATCAGGTAAAATCTTCTTGTATTCATCGCATAAATAGTTCAAGAAAGCATCCTTGCATCTTTCATTAGTTTGTGCTTTGAAATCTTCTTCCAATTCGACATCTATTAGAGACGTGTCTAACTCTTCATCCTCAGAAGACTCCTCGTCATACGCATCCCATTTTTCGGAAGACTCCTCCATTTACGCGACTGTAAGTAGAAATTGGAATTAGGTTTTTACTTTTTACTGAGAAGAAAGGTTAACGGGGTAGAAGGAGTTTGTGATTTATCTCAACAAGATTGAACGAGGGGTGTGTGTGCCGTGGGGTACGATCTCGCGAAGATGAAACCCCGTAAACCCTACGAGTACCTTTTACCGGGTGTCCACCGGTTTACCGGCTAATATATACGAGTTGATTATAAATTAGAATTACTAAGGATTAAATTGTTAATAAAAAAAAATTAGGACTTAATTGAATATAATAACAAAATATAGGGACTTTTATGCATATTTCCCTATATATATATATATATATATATATATATATATATATATATATATATATATATATATATATATATATATATATATATATATATATATATATATATATATATATATATATATATATATATATATATATATATTATATATATATATTTATATATATATATATATATATATATATATATATATATATATATATATATATATATATATATATATATATATATATATATATATATATATATATATATATATATTGTTGATGTACATCGAAGTTCAAGCACGATTAGGAGTCTATTAACAATGAGTGTGGTTGGAAGTACTCTATTACTCCAAAGTTTTATATGAAAATGAACATGTGGTTGTTTTTATTTTTTAATTTATTGGAAAAACTCTTTAAACATAAACATATTTTGAAACAGTGATCTGAAATCAGACCACCATGATTACAACGTATTCAAAATCACACTTGCGGATTTCAAATCATACATATTATAATAACATACTAAATATACATGTTATAACAACAAATGTCAAATAATACATTTTAAGATCAATAATTGCATCAGAATCTAACACATATAAATTAAAATTAAACCACACATGCATATTATATACACAGATTACAAGTACATTATATACTTAAAGATTAGTTCAAATTAGAAGTAAATTAAATATTAATATTAACTTAAACATAAAAAAGGTAGTTATTGTATTTAAACGGATTAAACACGTTGACCCGTTTAACTAAATACACTGAAAATTTCTAACCCCGCTAACTAATTTTGAAGAAATAACCCTTTTTAAAAATTGAAAGGCATAATACACTTCTCATGTTGTCAATCAAGTGAGATCCATGATCATTATTATAAATCCTGAATGTCAAATGTAAACGTCATAAACCACAAGAGTTAAACATTAGTTTCTCTACAATACATATATTTATAAGTTTAGATACCATACACAACAAATGGCAAAATTGGAGTCTCACAACACTTTATCATAATGTTTTGTCAACCACCATCAGGAATTCAAACAAAACTAATCCAAAAAGAGAACCCCATAGCATCATAACTTACAATAAACTTTTTCATAATTTTTACAAAGCAACCAAAAAAAGAGAAACACAAATGTCACTTAGCCCAGATTTTTTCCATCCTCTATAACCGCTCTAACCACCCAAAAATACTGTCTTGTGATGAAAACTGTAAGCCCTGCAAATTTTATAACAAAGATAAAAGTTAATTAACATGTTATTTCCTTTACAATATTCAAAGATTATTATCTAGAAAAAAGATAATTCAATTTCAATCTTACAGCAAGGTTAAAATCCGGTGGAGTACCCAAGTCAAGATCCTCAAGATCAGCAACCCCAGAAGTTGTACCCTCATTGCTACCAACATTAAATCCAGATTCAGGGGCATGAATGTCAAGATTCTCATTACAGATCAACGAATCATCAAATGCATCCAAATCAACCACTTGTGAATCATCTTCCCATATGGGTAACTCAATATTATCCTTACTCTCAACATTACCAGTTTCCTGTTGTTGTGCTGACTGGACAACAGAATCAGCGATGACATCAGCACAAGAAACAGACTTTCCAGGCCTAGGTGGATCAGGTGCACCAGTGTTTGGAGTTCTTGGACTTGTTAAACTCATCCATGCATCTAATTCTTCATTGTTTTCCTGTTTTTGTAACTGATAAAATATCTTTGCAACAACATATTCTCCCTCTTTTTCATCTTCAATGGTTCCTAAATGATATTGATGCATGACCCAGTTCAATTTATACGGTTTTGAACCCCCGCCAGCTGTCCCGTAAAGAACCATGATTTTCTTGCATCCTATTTGAACCCCGTTTTGTATAACAGCTTTTGTCTTGCCAGTTTTATGCCAACGAACATCTTTAGTCAAACCAGATTCTTTGCAAATTTTGCGACGCTTTCTTTGACCTGTTGTATATGCGTTTGTGTTTCTGTAAAAGAAATGGACACTGTTTCCATCTTTCCTTGCACCTATCAGAATACAAGTCAATCGGTCAAAGTCAAAACATATTAGTCAAAGTGATTAAGCATGTCTATTATGAATTATCGGTTTATCACAAACCTGGAAGATTTTCAGGGTGTTTGCAGCATATTCCTTCGTCTACATCAAGTGTAGGGATGAATTCATCAATGAATTGGTGTGGTTTTTTGGATCCTAGACCACATTTGGCTGCAAGATGTTCTAAGAGTTCAATATCTGTGGGTTCAAATTTTACACCAACTGGAAGTCCAGGCCATTCGACTGATACCTGCAAATTGGAATGGATACAAGGTGAAGTTTTCACTTGTGGGAGAGTTTTTTGGTATGAATTATGAAAATTTAAAAGGATGAAATTGTTACATCGCTATTATCAATCTTGGAATGACATTGTGGGCATTCCCTGTTTGCTCCACAGTCTTTGATTTGATGGCCTAATGGAAGACTTGAATACTTTACTTTCCTTGCAATACTTCTACCATCAACAAGCCAACTTCTACAATATTTAAATGGTAGAATTATTAGTGAACAAATATGTATCCAAAGTTCCAAATCCTATATACACATATTGCAGTTAGTTTGCATAGTTTCCTCTTTGTTTTCATATCAGAAAAGGAAACTCCTTAACGCATAGAGCTCAAGCTATATAAATGCATATAATTTTAAGAGCCAAATGATTTGATAAAAGTATTCCCTGTTTAGAATTACAGTGAATCAATGCTCACATAAAAGTAGAAGTAGCTGATACCCAAAGTCAACCATGTACACGCACATTCTACATCTATTTCCATATGCTGGATACGAACGATATCAGATAAGAAGTTATCGGTGTGCTTGAGAGAGTACGTATTCAAGATAGAAAAACAATCACAGACAGAGACATTTGGGGAGAACAAGGTGGATTTTAAAGGGTTTTAAAGGGTGAGAGTCTATCGACTAAACCCTAGATAAACAATCCTAGATAACGATCGGAAGTCCAATTTTTAGGGCCGTAAAAAAACCCCAAAAACCACAAAAAAAAAAAAAAAAAAAAAAAAAAAAGGAGAAATCGAAAGGTTTCTAGCATCAATGACCAAAAATCACTTACTTCGCCATTATTGGAAGCTAAAATCGAGCCAAGATTGTTCAGCATCTGATGGAGCTGAGGGTTGAGAGATGAAGACGCCGGCGAGTTTCCTTTGGATGAAAATGTACAGCAATTTCTCCTCTTCTTTCTCTACAGAAGCAAGTTAAGTAGTGGGGGAGAGAGAGTGTGCGTATGTTTGTGTTATGCGCGTGAGAGTGGATAAAGACACATACGAGCGGGAAATTGCAGATGTGGATCCGTTACGAGAGGTAAGTTCCCCGAACCGCAGGTTCGGGTACACCATTTTAATTTTTTTTTCTCGTACCATTCTTATAAATAGTTTTAAAAGTCTTCTTGGTAAAAAATAAGTTTATGTGAATGATTATTATTAATAATGGAGTTGGAAAACAACGAACAAGTATGATCACATCTTTCTATCTCTACTTATTTAAACTATTGAAAACTCTAGTATCAAGTTATAAATGAGATATTTTCATCTTCTTAAATTTACATTAATATCAATTTGTAGACGTGCATTACCGGTGGCGGACCCAGGAAAGAAGATCAGGGGTAGTACAAAGCCACTAGATGGAGAGGAAGGCGTCGGCCGGAACTGCAGGGATAGTCAAATTATATTTCGGCAGTGGCACCGATACATAAAAATGAATTTTCGATAAAAAAATTATACTTCTTGAGAAAATTTCAGAGATAGCACATGCTACCCCAAACACCATGGTAGGTCCGTCAATATGCATTACTCTTTCAAGTCTCATGGCTCAATGACTGATTGTTAATTTCTCTAACTTATTTAAAAACTTGTTCTACAATTTCTATTTTAAATTAAATATAATATTTAGTTTGATATGATGCAATAAAAATATTTGATTGTCCAAAAGCTATATTTCAATTATCACATGCTATATAGACAAAATAAAAATCATTATGCATGAAATTGAAACGTTTAATTTTTGGAAAAAATTATAGATTTGTAATTTAAATTTTTATTTACATGATAGTACAATACAGAAAAATATCTTTAACAAATCAAAGATGTGTGGTAATTTAAGATAAGTTCTTTTTTTTTTTTAAGAATAAAGCAACTTTTTATCTTGTTGTTTCAAAATGTTCCGAACTTTATCTTTAAAATATTTTAGATTAAACGTTCAGTTATATTTTTTGCTATTAAATATTGGGCAACTAACGAACGTTTTACCAAGCCTACATCCGATCCTATTTTTTATCGAACACAAGGCCCGACATTTGCTTGGGAGAAATTTGGAAATTTGTTTAATTTTTGTGGGACCAAGAAAGTCAACTTCTTCCCCAAGGAATGTCATTGGAAACCTTGGAACATTGCCACAAAACATAGCCCCCTTGGCTTAACCATTATGACAGTATTAGTACCTCTGTCTTTAATCTTTATATTTTACAGTTTACAGTAGTTAAGAGAAATTAGTACTCCTGTTACATGTTTAAGAGAAAAAAAATCTTGCTTCCAGATGATCTCGTTTTGGGTTGACTCCAAATTCTTGTTTTGTTTGATAAATATATATTGTGGTGATATAATCAAAAGTTATACCTAATTCATTGGAATATAACTATTTTAGAATATTACATTTAAAAATATGTTTTAAGAAACTACTTTCAACACACAAAAACTCGTCTAACCTACAAAAACCAAATATAATTAAAAAAATTCATTTACACATATCAGATTTACATTTGTCTATTTTTTATATTAAGTATTGTTGGGAATTTAGATGGTTAAATTGGAAGTTGCAGGTTTTCAGTTGTCTCACATAGGTGGGTGGAAGAACTTAAAGTGAGTTTATAATGTTTTCTTGCATTTAGCCTTCAAAATCTTTATCGGAGATTAAAAGATGGCCCAAACCTACATGCACGACTAGTCATGCTGTGGATGTGAGACACACGGTTTAGGTTGGCTAACTGTGTCAGCGTTGATCGCACATTAACTTCATGGATAAACACGTGGAAGCTTCTAGCCTAACAAAACTCCTTGGGGTGGTAGCTAGGGTTTGACCTATGAAGTTATCGCGGTAATAAACCTAATAGCGGTCACCTAACCATATTTGATTTAGCGGTTATCGCGGTGGTATATCGGGTTTTTTTTGTATTGTTACTTTTAGACTACTAGTACGGCGTAGAATTAATATCACAAAAAGTTACATAAAAATGTCACATAAACATGGATACTATTCTAATATGAAAAGTGTCAACATAAATCTAATCGCAGTCCACAGGTTCGACATCCGAGTGAACATCGTCTAATGCATTCACATCTTCATGAAGCTCTTCTATTACATATCCAATCTCATCATCATCATCTCCATAATGATCCATTTTGCTCCTTGTAGGTGGCCCATCATCTACATGTCCTCTCCCTGCTTGTTGCACAAACTCTTGAAGCTCATCTACTGTCGGTATCGTCCACTCATCATTGTCCTCCACGTCTCTTAACAATCTCGGACAATCTCAGCCTCTAATCTCAAACAATCTCGACGCTGATATCGCCAGCGAGATCACTAACCTATATTTCCATTGCTATCTCGGCCTAACTCCGAGAACCGATATCTCGCTGTTATACCAACGAGATATCGCGAGATTGATTGCCCAGCATGTGACACATGGGGAGTCATGATAGGGTTAGTCATATTATTTTGGCAAACTCCTAGGCTTCTCTCGACTTTAGATATAGCTCTACCGGAGTCGTATTCCACACCCCAAAATCGATAACTTCTCTCTTCGTTCTCATCATATTCAGTAAGGTGGCATTTGGTTCGCATAATGTTTTTGAAGAAATTGGAATTTAATTCCATATTTTGTTTGGTTGGAAGGAAATGCAATTGCAATCTATGTAAAATTAAAAATTTGTCCTTATTGCTTTTTGGCTTAATTTTACTTTGTTTTCCAACTTATATGTAAACTGTAAAGGAATCTTATACAAAATGACAGATTGTCATTTTGGCTTAAATTTACTTTGTTTTATAACTTATATGGTAAAGAAATATTATGTAAATGATAAGAATAATAAATTCACTCTACGAGCATCATGCTAATAAACATCATAACTTATATAACTTATAAACATCATAACTTATATAACTTATAAACATCATAACTTATATTGTGATGTGTATTAGAATCATTCTAATACATGTTAGAATAACATTAGCAAAAAAACGTAATAATCTTTCGATACATCCCAATCGAAGATACAAAAAACTTACAAATCCAAAATACCAATTAACATCCTAATAAACATCCCAACTGATAATACTACCCTTCCGAAATGTATTTGACCCAAGCCTCTCTATCGCCTTCTTTAATTTGCTAGAAATTTTGTACGTTTATAGGATCACTTCTTATATCGGTCAAAGTTTTAAACTTCTCAAGTTGACTTAGTGAAGTCATCTTTAAAATCTTCGGTAGGATCTTCTCACTCAGTTCATTAATCTTCATGTCTAATTTAATACCTTGACTCAAGTCCTTTGATATTTCCTTAAGACTTTGTATGATCAAGCCAACCACATTGTTGAACTCATCGTCGCTTCGAGTTTTCCTCTTCTTGGAACGGACACTTGGCGAAGTTTCTTCATGTTGCACTGTTGTATTACAGTTAACTTCTGCTAAATCATGGAAACCATCATTCGACTCTTGCATTTCCTCTTCTAAGTTCACCTCTTGCTCTATGTCAGGGAAATCTCTAACTCTATTTCCCTGAGCTCCATCTTTTCCAAAAACAGTGCAAAGATCTTCATAGTAAAGAAATGTTTGTGTTTTCATCTAGTCGCTTCTTTATAAACCTATTTACCAACATGATAAAAATTTCCATATATTGATACCTTTGACCTCTATAAGGTGCGAGAAAACCCTTTCCATTAGTGTAGCCAACATCAACCAAATAAGAAACTGTAATAAGATTTAGAGTAAATTAAAGGGTTCGGCACTGTGGTTGACACGTTTTTTCACTTTTGGACCAAGTTTTTTTTCACAGTGTTGGTCCTTGTGGTTGCCAAAAGCTTACATTGTTGGTCCCTGGTCTAAATAAAAAGACCAAATTACCCTTTCTAATTTCTTTTTCCATTCCCCTTTTTCTTTTCTCCTTTTTCTTTTTTTTTCGTTTAACCTATTATTTATTATAATAATTAAAAAAGGAAAAATACAGTTTATAATTATTGAATTGTAGTTAATGCGTATATTTACATACTCGAACTTGGAACCTTCAATCCATGTGGTCTAAGGCCTTGTTTGGTAGCCTCTTAATTGAAAAATTAAGAGGCAGTCTTTTAATTTTTCGGATTCAGTATGTTTGGTAGCATCTGAATAAAAGTCTCTTAATTTCTCAGAAGTCTCTTAAAATTAAGAGGTGGAACCATTTCTGAAAAAAATAAGAGCCACCCACACCACACCCACACTTATTGCACCCCAACGCACCCACCCCGCCCTACCCCACCCCACACCATCCAACCCACACCACACCATCCACCCATACCATTACCTAGCCCACCCACCCTACCCCAATAATTCAGAGGTTCCAACCAAACAGCATGTTAAAAGTCCAGATCTTAAAAATTCAGACCCTTTTAAAGTTGCAGACTTTTTGAAAATTCAGATCTTAAAAATTCAGATCCTACCAAACAGCCCCTAAGAAGAGCATCCCGAAGAACTCTATCATCTGCAACCGACCCTGTTGGGATTTGATCATATTAACAAGAACATTCATGCAGCGGAAGACAAAACAAGATCAAATCATAAAACTAAACAAATTATCCAAACAAGAATCATCACGTTCATAATCAAGATCATATGTTCATAACAATTGCATCAACTGACAAGATGAATTATGAATTCATACCTTTGATTGGATGTAAGGATCCAAACCAGAATCCCTCTAGTGATTCACACCCAAGAACACGAGAAGAACAAACAGACAGAGATTCTTCCTTGCTTGAAGATAGATTCAAATACCCTTGAAATGGGTATTGGAAATCGACAAAGGGAAAGGAGGAGGTTAGCGGCTCCTTGGAGGGGTTGGGATGCCTTAGGGTTTAACCCCAAGGTCTTTATTTATATTGGAAGGCTCCTAGGGTTCCAAACTTAATGAGCTTTCTTACAGCCACCCCTTGGACTTGTTTCTATTAACTAAAATCTTAATTAATTACAATACAGTCCTTCTAATTAATTCTAAAAATTAATCTAAATTAATTTATCAATTAATTTCTGATTCAGTTTCTAATTAATTTATTTATTAATAAATCAATAAACTAATCATTCCTCATTATTTTCTGCTATTGTTTGTTTTTAGTGGGTCGTGAGGGCAAACCCAAAAGGGCCCTGCTCTTATTAGAAATATATAAGCACAAGTTAATGACCTTGGACACTATTTCCAACAGACCCCTCCCATCTCGTTAACACGTATATAAATTGCATATCTTGGGAACAAACCCCTAAAACGTTTGTTGCAATGACATTTTTTCTTGTTCTACATCTAGGCTTTTCTTCTACCGGAACTAGACACTTTAATATGTTCCATCTAAAGCTCCTAAATATTCTTAAACCATTTCCATTTTTGGTCGGTAGAGTTATTGGGAACGAGCTCGTGTTTCTTAAGTAAACGAGTATATAATTGTATGATCACATTACAAAGTCGAGCAAAATGCCTACTAATGGTTTCTCCTGATCGACGAAAGCGACCTATGATGACGTGATTCTTAACATTGTGAGCAAGAATATGGAGAAAAGTGGCAACGTGTTCATCAATATCCATATTCCTAGTTGGTTTTAGGCCTCCGAAAGTTTCAAGCATAAGACATAACATAGTAAAACACATTCGAGACATCCTAATTTGTGATATTCCTAGTTGGTTTTAGGCCTCCGAAAGTTACAACCAGCACGCAGTTCCAAAATCAGGAAACCATAATTGATTTCCTATGTAACGATAACGATTAGGAGGGAGGGGAAACTGTTGAGCGATATCGATAATGATTGGGAATGAGAGAGAGAGAGAGAAAGAGAGAGAGAGAGAGAGAGAGAGAACTCACCGGTGACCCAAGGTCGAATCGAGGCTCGTTGATTAGTTGGAGAATCAGATTCGAACGATGGCCTTTTGCTTCGCGATTTCTGTTGACCAACAGAAATCGATTTTTAGGGATTACAGAGAGAGAGAGAGAGAGAGAGAGAGAGAGAGAGAGAGAGAGAGAGAGAGAGAGAGAGAGAGAGAGAGAGAGAGAGAGAGAGAGAGAATGTATGTTTGTGTGTGAGAGTGATTGATCTAGCGATGACGGAAAATCATATGCACTTTGCCAAGATTCGGAGAAGACGATGTAGGCGGGAGGGGGGGGGGGAGGGAGATGAGAGACGGCGATGTGAACTACTGCATCAAAAGTTTTCAAGTGTTCAATCAAGGGGAAAATTGTAATCAAGCAAATTCCCACCTTTAAGGCATTTAATTCACTTCACCAACCAATGGAATTAAATTCCTTCATTTTAATGGAATTTTATCCCAACCAAAGAATCCAATTGCCTCTTAAAACTTGAACCAAACATAGCGTTTCAAAGGAATTGGATTCCAATTCCATTGAGTTCCATCGAATTTCGCCGAATCAAACGGGGCCTAAGCATGTTGGTTTAAATTCTTCGTTCTTTCGCATTTCCGAATATTTACTATGTGTTTATCGGTTATTCTATAGCTGTTTGAAAGAACGATAATGTAACGACCTAAATTTTTAATTTTGTAAGAAATTATGAAGGTAAAATGTGTAAATAAAATTCTTAATATTTATGTTAATGGATACCTTTTTTTTTTTTGGAAACGGCAGAATTTTATAGACCACAGCCTAAAAAGACATTAGGCAGGGCAAAAATGAAATAAAAACAATTACACAATGTTAAAAGGGAGACAACACCACTCCACCCAATTACAATTCTCCATTTTACCCCTATATTTAACCCAACTGAAAACTAAATTTATAACATTATCCGCCAGAGAATTCGGGGACGCACAAACATTGTTGAACCTTCTATCATTCCTCGCCTTCCACATCGTCCAGAAAATACCATAGACGCTAGCAATAAGAATCTTCCTTTTCTTTGGGCAATTACCCCAATATGCAACAAACGCAATAACCTCTCTAACGGATCTGAAAGGGAGTTGATCAATGTTATACCACCTTAGAACACGATTGAAGACCTCGCAAGCAAAGGGACAATTAACCAAGATGTGATCCACCTCATCACTTCCATCCGGACACCAGGGACAGGAGGTGTCGATAGAGTGAACACCACGACGCGACAGAGCAACAGCATTGTTATATGAATTTGATCGAGATGGTAACTTAACATTGTTATATGAATTAAGTAATTATTTGTCGACATATTTACTTTTTATGTTACTAACGTTTAGATATTAGTTTTCAATATCAATAATCAGATTGTTTGTTGAATCTAATGGAGAAAGACTTACATTTACACTGCCACAATAGATATACATATATTTAATTTCTATAAAGAATTGCCATTATACTTGAAGAACGTGCGTATGCGTGCTCATACCTTTACGTGCACATTAATTTCCTTTTAGCATATTTAGATCGTATCTCGTTTTTGCACACAAGTTTGAAGTTCATCTTTAACACCATTTGTAATTTGTTTTCTAATTTATAGTTATCATCGTCGCTTTGTAAACCTTGATGACCAACTCACCAGAATTTTTAATTTAGCAGCAATATGTAATTTTTTTGATCAATTATAAATTAAGATAAACACTAAACTCCATAAAACAAATCGCAAGAGGGTGTGTTTATATATAATATAACAATACAGAAAGCTGAGTACGCACCTTCGCATTTTCTTCCACCTTAATATTAAAAAAAGAATATTGGTACATTAATAATTGAATGGGGGTCTAAATGGCCCCAGGATTGACCTTATTACTAATTTTTACATCACCATCAACCCTTTCTTTATTGACTCTTTAAACCATCCAAATTGTGTTTTTTACCATAAACAAACCATTAATATTATAAAATCACGAAAAGTACACTACACGAAAAAGAATGAGCAATTATGCACAATATAAAATCGCCCATTCTTGCATAGTGCCCTTTTCGCATGTTTATAAAAATAATAGTTAGTTTAAAATCAAAACCACATTCGATGGCTCAAAATCATAAGACAAGTTCTAATCCTCCAACTAAACTCCCATCTTTTTTTAACTTTTTTCCATGTTTACCAACACCGATAAAAACAAGAAAAAACACCTCGGGGACTATTTTCAATTGCTGTTTTTTGTCCCTCTTCACTAGACTCATTCGTTTTCACTATTAAAGTACTCGTACCAGGAGAATCCGGTGAAAATACCGCATTCTGAGAAGCAAAAATCATATGTGGCACAGCTGTGGGCCCCGGTTCTCGTGGCCAATTTTCAGACAAGTAATTATTTAACATCTGTATTATTTGACTGAAATTTGGACGCGCATTCGGATCCTCCTTCCAACAAGATGTCACAATTAAAGCTAAATCCTTCGGGAGTTCTTCAGCACTTGGCCTCACATTCTATATATAATTCAAAAAACAAATCCTAACTTTTTTCCAAAAAAAAAAAAAAAGCATTACTTAAATAAAAAAAAAAATAGAAAACAATATGTACCTTGAAAGCAGCAGCATAAGCCGCTTGGAGATTTGACATACCCTCAAAGGGCAACTTATTGTGTATAAGTTCCCATAAAACAATTGCAAAACTGTAAGCATCGACTTTGTGGTTATAATGTTTCTTCTCACCGTGCCTTAATGTTACAGTACTGTAAAGCTACAATTACATAACAAATTAATATCGTTTTTCAATAAAGGTTATTTAAGTATTTTTTATTTATTTATAGAAATGAACGATTTTAGTTATCACCTCGGGGGCCATCCACCGATAGGTTCCTGTTTCTGCCGTCATCATTTCCGTTAACGATTCTTCTCTCGCTAAACCAAAATCAGCAAGTTTTACCGTTTTGTGATCTGCTGTTAACAGCAAGTTTTCTGAAAAATAATCAGAAATGAAAATTTATGAACATCAAATCATGTGGTTTTTGTTTCTTTAGGAACAAGTAAAGGGATCGAATTATCGAAACTTACCTGGTTTTAGGTCACGGTGAATGATTCCATGTGAGTGTAAGCATTCCATTGCACGAGCTATATCAAGTGCAAAACCAATAGCAACACGTGTATCCAAGCCTCGTGGTCGCATATTCACCATGTATTTTCTTAATGTTCCACCGGTAAGAAGCTCGGTTACTACCACCATTACTGGTTCTTTGCAAGCTCCGATAAACTGTAATTTTACAGAAACGATTTTAAGAAACTTAAGACACTGGAATTAGTGAATTACAATTGTATTGATTATATCGGCGTTTACCTTTACTAAGTTTTTGTGTTGGACTTTAGACAACATTGCAACTTCTCTCACGAATCGGCCTTCGATTTTGGCAATGTTGTCAGGGGTATCGCCTTTGTTTACAATTTTAATTGCAACGTTTTTGTTTTTGTATCTTGGAAAATGCACAAAATCAGTTACAACAAAGTCAGATGCCTCAAATTCAAGGAGATGAATACATGAATCATGATATGCGTCTTCTTTACTAATTGCAAGTTAAGATGGATATGAACAGTTGATGGAAAGACTTACTTGCCCTCGTAGACTTTGGCATGTCCACCTTCACCGATCTTTGGACCGACAAAAAGAAGTTTTGGATCAATCAACCACTTTGCTTCCAGGTTAAACTCCCCAGTCGAGTAAAACCCGTTTCCAGATCCCATTTCCTTCCGCCGTATCTCCGAATTCTCGTTGAGGATTTAACACAAGCACTTTACGAGCAATACTTTTAGGACCGCATTTTAAAGTTGGACCCGCAAAAAAAGGATCAAGGGCAACTTCCGAAATCCACGCGAAAGGACTCTTGAGCTTCAATGTAGGAGAATCATACTGAAGCCTTAGATCATATACAGAACCAGAGAACTTAAATCAGATTGTAAGAGAAAACATTCAAGACCCATTGCAAAGCTTTGTTCCAAGAATCAGAGTATATTAATGGTGACTAGATGAGGTCAAAAGAGAAAGGAGAAAATTGATTGGAATCAAAGAAGAAACCAGATGGGTAGTTGAAGCTACGGAAGAATATTCAAGGTTTAGGCTTTATTTGGGGGTGATCGGCAGAGATTAAGGAAGGGAACTGGGAGTCTTTGTCAGACAAAATTGTGTGAATTATTTGAAGTCATTAAAAATAATTAGGTGAGAAAAGGGCAAAAGCGATGGTGTAAACAGGGAAGATTTGGGCGATGTTACACGTGTCTGAAGATTTTAAACACGTCCGTTTGATATTTCTCTGGTACGTTTATGTATTTAGGTTAAACGGAATGTTTGCCTATGAAACCATCGTCATTGCATGTCACGTAGGATGTCTACGAAAATCATTTTCTATGTCTCTATTGTGGAATTGATGCCTATGAAACCTTTTTTTTTTCTTTTTTTTTTTTAAATTGTTACATTTAATTTTAAAATAAACAAAACTAAAATTAAAATAAACAAAACTAAAATTAAAACTTAAAATAAACAAAACTAAAATTAAAATAAACAAAACTAAAATTAAAACTTAAAATAAACAAAACTAAAATTAAAATAAACAAAACTAAAATTAAAACATTTCATTTCAAATAAAAACTTAAAATTCGATGACATAAAAAACGACATACAACGGATAATTTAAAACCTACGAATTCAAAAAAACGACACACGATACGGATAATTTTAAACCTACGAAATTTAAAAAACAACACATCCAACGCAAACCCACTTCACCTCCATCCTACAAATTATATTTGTCCTTGATAACCCGCTTCACTTCCATTGCCGCTTCGTACATGTCACCCGACAAATGGCTAACGTCCGCAAAAAGCAATTTCATGTCGGACCGGCGCTCTTTGTCCGCATTCACAACCTTCGAGTATTCGATGTGTTCTTGTAAAGTTGTACACAATACCGAAAACTCCGTCCTAATTTGTTGAATCTCGTCGGAATCACATGTAACCGACGAGTATGAGGACGCCGCTTTTGCCTTGCCTTTCCGCTTCATGGCATCTCGACCCATCGGACGACTTGGTCGTTCGATCTCAAGTATGTCGTCGTTATCATCGTTGAGATCCACTCCTATATGCGCGTCGGATGTATCGTAATACGACCCGCTTTCGTCGGTTTTGCTTCGTTTGTTGGTTTTTTTACCACCCTTCCATTTTTCTGTCTTTTACAAGGTTCCAAACGTGCAAAAATTTGAACGGTTTAAACATATCATTTTGGAACACGTAGCTAGCACGTTCCAAAATCGTCGTGTCGCTAGCCCCGCTAGACCATTGCGATTTCAAATTTTTTACGATCCCGTTGAAATGCAACACCTACTTGTTCATATTCACCCACTTGGTGGTGCATTGGTCTTGAGTTTGGTAATCATCTCCTAGGTCCATGCCGACTCGAAAGCAGTTCGTGACGCGAAACCAAAACTTGTCGCACCCTTGGTCTTTACCGGTGGATGCGTCCTCCGATATGTCGAGCCACGACCGTGCCAACTCCATCTCCTCCTGGAGAGTCCATAACTTGTTCTTCGCCCCCCCCCCCCCTTGGGTTTCTCGACCGGTGCTTTTGCCTTCCCTTTTCCCTTTTTTTTTTCCGTTGGAGCGGCATCTCCTCCAGTTCGCTTTCCGCTTCCTCGATCGATATTGGTGTGTTTGGGGTTTGTGGAGTTTGTGGAGATGGCGTTTGGTATTGAGTGTTGAATTATGGAAATGCGGTAAAATTTTGTTGCATCATTTGCAGATTGAATTGTGGAAATGGTTGTTGCGAGGGCATCGGGAATTGGTTGTACAAACTAAACGGATATGACGTTTCAAATTGAGGTCGGTATGGTGGTGGGGATGACGGATCGAACTGTAACGCCAAGACACTCTTTTTATGTAAATATAATAAAAAGGGGTAAAATGGTCATTTTACCTTGGAAGAGTAATTTGGTCTTTTAGACAGAAAAGAATTTAATTTAAAATAATATTTTGAGTTGTGGACTTAAAATGTTATAAAAACTGATTTTGGTCATTTTACCACAAAAGGGTAATTTGGTCATTTGACCATGCGAGGGACCAATGATGTATAAATATTGTTGCTAGTGGCAAAAGGATAAGGAATGAAAGTTTTATTGTAATAAAACTTGATTATTGTGGCCAAAGTTCAAGAAATGGAACTTAAGGACCAAATTTGTAAATTTTGGAAGTATAAATAGAGAGGTTGACTCTCTTCTTTGACTGGCCATTTGTGCAGCAACGGGAAGGGTTTTTGAGAGCAAAAACCTGGAAATCTTTGAAGCTTGAAGCAAGGAATTGGAATCATAGCTTGGAATTGGTGATTCCTAAGTTAAACAAGGTTAGCAATTTGATTTTCTAGCCAAGTTCTTGAGGTATTCTTGATGTGTTTGATAGAAACTGAAATCTGCAAATTTCAGATATGATATATGGTAGAAAGCAGCTTAATACTTCCAATAAGTCATGTTAAAAGGACTTAATTCAAGAAAAATGGAAGTAGGTTGCTATTGTTGATAAATTGAGATTTTGGCTCAAGAACCCTAATTTCTGCATTTGATTGATTGAGGTTGTTTCTTTGGATTAAAACCTTGTATTATTAAAGGGTTTTAGTCAGTAAACAAACCCCATATGATTAAGGACTGGATTAAGAACTTAATGGGCCAAAACTGATTGCTACAGTGCACAAATCGCGACTGATCAGGAGCCTGCCCAGGCGCAGGGCGCAGTGCGCCCAGGATCAGGGCGGGGTGTGCCTAGGCGCAGTGCGCCTGATACCTGGCGCAGTGCGCCCACTAGACAGGGAGTCCAAAATGCTAACTTTTGTTTGGCTTGTCCGTTTTACCTCAAACTTGAACCGTAGGCTCGTTATGGTCTGAAAAGTTTGGGAAAATTTTTATATTGAGTTTTCGACTCCTCGGAGGCACTGTAGATCGATACGAATGCCTCGGTGAATAGTAAAAACTCATGAAAATATGATAAATGGAAAGTTTATCATCTAGGGATGGTTTATAGTTGCATAACCTTGGACTCTTATGTATTAGAGTCAATTGGAATGATTATTAACCTATTATCATTTGGTATATAAATGAATATATAGCTATGGGACAAAATGGTTGTGGTGCACGCAAAGGCAAGAAACAACCGGGATTTAAATGCAGCTAGCCTCCAGGTGAGTAATCTCACTGATATCATATATGATATATGATGATTGAACTGTTACAGGTTGAAACGGCTTCGAGGGACGAAAACGACAAGTGTAAAGATATATGTAAAAGACAAGACCAGATAAGCCGTGAGTCTGATAAAGACAAGAACGGAGCTGTGAGTCAATACATATATATATATAATCTGTGATATGACAAGACCAGATAAGCCGTGAGTCTGTTATAGACAAGAACGGAGCTGTGAGTCAGTAATGCGACAATACCAGATAAGCCGTGAGTCATTGCGATGACAAGAACGGAGGTGTGAGTCCACTTAAATAAGGCAAGACCGGATAAGCCGTGAGTCATTGCGATGACAAGAACGGAGCCGTGAGTCTAGGCAACAGCGGGCAAACCCGTGAGCCATAATTGATTGTGAAATAAGCTGTTAATAGATGGTGCGGCCACATATGGCTATGATATCGGATGCTACATCCAGACGGTGCGGCCTATATGGCTATGATATTATTATATAGAAATGGTGCGACCTTATGGTTATGATTCCGGGTCGTTGAACCCAAACTGGTGCGGCCTTCGGGCTATGATTCATATGCTGAAATTGCTTTGGTGCGGCTTGTATAGCCATGACAAATGATATGACTTATATAGTCATGATATATGGTATAGTCGAATATGACTAAGAAAGATGGGACAGAAATGGTACAGAATGGATTAGATTGGTATGCAAATAACAGACTGGATATGACAAAGTGTACAATTATCGGATGTGATTTGAAAATCACATGATATCACGATTTGGCCGGTAAGGCTATGCAGTAGGATATGAAATCCTAAGATACATATGATTAGCCGGTAAGGCTAGTAGTCTGGGTCTGATATCCAGACAGATACACACATTTGGCCAGAAAAGGCTATAAAATGAGATTTGATATTGACAGATGAAATGATAGATATATGTATCATATATAAAGAATTATATATGGATGTATTTATTGTACACGTTATTTGCAGATATGATTACTCACTGAGCTTTATAGCTCACGTTATTTGTTAATGTCCCTGCAGGTTAGCATGATCCTGATAGGGGAAAAGATAGAGTCCGTGACTAAGCAGTGGGACTCATAGATGCTGTTGTAGCAGCGCGGCTTCAAAGGAGATTTTGGTATTATATACTCTTCTTGATACACTTGTACCCGTTTTTAATAAAATATACCTCTTATGTAAGGTTTTATGTAATGAAACCTTTGTTTTAAATAAAAAATTTTCAGGGGTGTTTTTGTTTTAAAAGTCGGGTGTCAAGAAATTTGGGTTTTGGTTGTTCGGGTTTTGAGCCATGTAGATGAAAGTGTAAAAAAATGTAAAATTTTTGGTTGTGATTTGGCAAAATGTGTTTAAAATGAATAGATGGTATATATATATATATATATATATATATATATATATATATATATATATATATATATATATATATATATATATATATATATATATATATATATATATAAGTAAAATTTTAAATGTAATTTTTTTAATTGAGCCAACGTTCACTTTCCAACGGATATATTCCCTTTCAACGTTCGAAACTCAGCTATGCAAACATGCCGATCGCCAATGCCGCTGGTGGATGCCGCTAAAGCGGTATGGTTGATGCCGCCGACATCAAATGCCAGCTTGGATACCGACGACATCCCTTCCCTCATTCCGTGTAGTCTTATAAAAATATTTATTTATTTATTTCTTTAAAAAGTTAAAGGGTCTCAAGGTTTTATAATCTTTAAATACTTAAGCGCAAAACATAATAACATATATTTATTTTTTATTATAGTGTTTTATTTTTATTTTCTTATTTGATTTAATGTTAAAAATTATATATTAAAGAAGGGAAATTTCAAAAAGCGACATTGATTTTCAAAACATTCGATTTTAATACTGTGTAGTTCGGTATTTCTTCTTGGTTCTTGGTTGAGTGGGGCGATCCCAAGTTTTTTTTATTCTCGAGGGTAGTTCGGTCTTTTTTCTTGGTTATTGGTTGAGTGCTTCAGCCTTTGGAGGGCGATGGTTGCTGAAAGTTCTTCTCATATTTGCTTAAGAGTTAAACTTCATTGCTATTTTCAGACGCATTCTCTATACATTGCCATAGTACATTGCCTTTTGCATAGCCGTATAGCATTATAGCTCCAGTTTTTGTTTTTTTGTTTCTTTCTTGTATTCGTGCCAGCTGCCTGCTGGTAGTTTCGTCTTTCTCAATAAAATTTTATGTTCTAAACAAAAATATGATGAGTCTATTTTTACACTGAAGTGTCATATGCTCCATCCAATAAGTATCTTGTGAGTAGCATTAGTAGATCCACATTGGTTGTCTTATCGTTCAGATGCGAGCCTTCTTAATATGATAACTCAGTGGATTTTGTTCCTTTTTCTTCTGTGTTTTTGTTTAACTATGCATGCAATGAGAAGATTGTATGATTTAAATGTGTGGTGATGGTAGAATATGAAAAATAGCATGCTAGTTTTATTGGGCCAATTTAAATTTTTTTTCCTTAACATCATTCCTAATTGAGAAATTAATATAAATATATCAAAAATAATGCTTTGAAAACAAGTTCTAAAGTTATATTTAGCTGTCAAATATAGTAGCTATGGTTTTTCATTGTTTCAAACAACTTTTTGACTTGTAAGTTAGTCGATAGTTAGTGTGTTAGTTAAAAAAAAGTTTTGCATAGTTGATGAAATAAACCCCTTGAAAATTTATTAGTTCATAGGTATGCTCAAAAATATCTTTTTAGTTGTAAACAATAGTTAAGTCCCAACCAAAATAGATTGAGTTGAGTTTTCAGATTTCAAGTGTACGAGTCCTATGTTATGCTGAAAAAAAAAGCCTCAATAAATAAATGAATATGTGCTAAAATAAGAAAAAATATCAAAAAGTTAAAACTAACAAGTGCTTAAAAGAGATATTAAGTGTAAGAAAATGTACCAAATATGTGAAACTCATGAAGAGAATTCAATATGTGGCCTTTAAATCACGAACTAATAGACTCGTAAAGAGTGTTCTACACTTAATCACTTAAGGCCAACTAGCATGAGATCGATTTTGTAGAATGTTCGTTACACGGGTTTTAAAAAAAAGTCATGGAATACCTTTAGTGGCATTTAGAATATGAATGAATAGACTTTGGACAATGTTGAGTTAAAAATTTGTTGTTAATAGTTCAATAGAAAGTTACGAGTTTCAAAGGTACAAGGAAATGACTAAAATATTGGTAATAAGAAGTACAACATAGGTCTTCTAAATCTAGCACACGAATTTTTAAAGGATGCATAAGCTATTGAAGTTCAATAAAAAATAATAAGAATTGTTAAAACAATATTAAACTGAAAAAATAAGGAAAAAAGTGTTATTGTAATCATATGCAAGTTTCAAACTGAAATGTATGATACCAATGTTAAATCTGAAAATTTGGAAATAAGTCTTGAGGCTAGGGAATTTTTAAAGGGTATATTTCTAAGGTATGCAAAAATGAATGGTTAGCAGATAAAAAGTTGTTTCTTATGGGAAGGAGGTTTATTTGGGACATGAAAAGTTAAAAAGGAACCGAGCGTAGTTATGTATATGATTCCGAGTATAATTGTTGCATTTGTTTTTAATCATTATTTTTTATATCAGTAACTAGAGCTGGTATTTACCTATAAATGGAAGGTGTTAAGTGACTATTTTGCTGGCTTGAATAAAGTCTAGTTTACTTGAGGATAAGCAAAGTCCAAGTGTGGGGTATTTTGATATCACCTTATATATATATATATATATATATATATATATATATATATATATATATATATATATATATATACATACATACATACATACATATACATATATATATATATATATATATATATATATATATATATATACATATATATATATATATATATATATATATATATATATATATATATATATATATATATATATATATATATATAGGGATATGATCAAATATATCCATACAAGTATTGTATAACCTTGAAACTCAATCTGGACCACTCATTTAAAACACATTCTTTTAAGAATGTACAAAATTTAGTTCATTCTTTTAAGAATGGTTAGAACTCATTATGTCAAAAACTTATTCTGTTAAGAATGTGTTTTTTCATTGTTACGAGAATGAAATCTAAAGGCCAGGATTTGATTACAAGGTAACACAATAATTGTCATTCTTATTATAACCTAGCCCTATATAAATATATATATATATATATATATATATATATATATATATATATATATATATATATATATATATATATATATATATATATATATATATATACACCTATACATGGATACATATGTACACATACATACATAAACATGCTTACACATACACATATGGTGGTACATTAATTTACCACAAGCTCTTTAATATATAAGGCCTACGTTGGATCACTCACAATATTTGTAAAATACGCAATGAAGGTAAAGAGTATTGATATGGTGTTCTTAGTAATACTCTCTAATACCTAAGTTAGGACAAGGAGAATGTATATTATGGGAATGTGAGTGTAGTATATAAGTATATCTAATAGTATATGCTTTGTTTTTGTAAGACCCGGCTCCCGGATAATAAAATTTGAAAAATGATAAGGAAGGATTGACATTCGTGCTAAGGTTAGCACTACTATGTACCGCAATTGCAAAACCCTAAGTTTCAGGCCTTGAGCCATATTTAAAGGCACTTCACTCTAGGAAAACGTCTTTTATCAGCCTCCGCTCATTTGTAAAACCCTAGTTCATAAAACCTTGCTCGTTTTGTGTTCTAGCTCTATTTCTTGGACTTTAAGGGTTGCTTAAGGAAGAAAAAGGGAAGCTTTGGTGCCAAGGAGTCTCATACAGCCAATATGCAACATTTTCTCCAGCTTTTGGACCCTTGCAAGTAATAAAGCATACTTCTTGGTGGTCTTATTCATAGATCTAGGAGTTTAGGTTAAGGTATGGTAGTTTTGGGTCAATGGCTGTGGTATCCTTGGAGGTGGCGCTACTCCCAAACCGCTAGGTCGATTTTGTGCCATCTTCTGGAGTTATGAACCTTGGAAGAGGGCATCCTAATCCCCTTTATTTCATGCAAGCATTATTAGGTGGTTTGGACTCCTTTATGACCTAGCTTTTGGGATTTGACATGCATTGGACATGCATGTCGATAAAGTCAACATTTTTATGAATCAATGGCCTAAATTAATGAATCCTGGAAGTTGTTGGCCATCGTCTTAATGGATTAAGAGCTGAATAAGAAATTGCAAAATGTGAGGATAACGACGCTATCATTAGGAGATAATGATGCTATCCTAGGTGAGACCCATTTTTGGATAAGGCTCATAGCGACGCTATGAGCACAGGTAGCGACGCTAACCATTGACCTTGACCAGTTGACTTTTGGTGAAGCTTGGATGGATTAAGGATTTGACTGGATTATGCCTTATGTTGAAATTGGGAGATTCTTCTTGTTTGGCCGTCAAGGATGCAGGTGCAGGTGCCTTCACGACTGACAATTCAGGTGAGACTTCTCATTATAATATATGTGAAAGTTGCATGCATAGGCATCTCGATACCCATAGAGTGATATAACGTGCTTCGACTAGTATAGCGTTGCATGTATGCCTAATGTGTAGTCGTATGATTCGTTCTTACGACTTGTTTGCTGGTGCTTGAGGGATAGGACAGTGCTGACCCTCATTGTAAAACCCTAATCCCGAAAAGTTAAGTTCCGAGTTTAAAGAGTCAAAGTGTAAAGCCCGAGACCAGATATCGAGAGGATGGCATTTAATAAGGAAATAAAAATTGACAAAATGGGAAAAAGAAGATTAGCGCCGCTAATCTTATGTTTGGTGCCGCTAATCTGGTCAAGACCCGGATCAGTCGCGACAGTCTGAAAAAGATGCAAAATTTGGACATATTAGAGGATTAGCGACGCTAACCTTCAGGTTAGCGCCGCTAATGTCGTTTGAGCTGGATAAAGTCACATTTTCATGATTTTAAGTCATTTTTCAGTTTAGAACTCATTTGGAATCCGTTTTTCTTCAGTTCTAACCCTTAGAAACTCTCTCTCAAGCTTCCATGGTTGTTTAAGCTTCATTTGTGGGTTTGTGAAGGTTCTTGGAGGAAGAAGAAGGTAGAAAGGTGTTCAAGAGAGAGTAGTGCTTAGAAGGAGTCAAGTTATTGCTGTCCATGGACCATTGTAAGTGTTTAGAAGCTTGTTTTCCTTAGATAATTGTTGTTAATGGAGTTATAGAGTCGTTTCCAAGTTTTCCAAGACAATGATGGCTCCATATTTTGGATGAGGGTGAGATTTAAAGACTAAGGATGAGTTCTTCTCCTTTTAGTCTCTGAATCATTGAGAAAAACCCAAGCCTAGTCTTAATATGGTTTTGGATGAAGTTTTAAGTTGTTAATCTTCATTTTTGGAACTTGATTTGTCACCATGAACTTGTTTGGTTAGGATTGGTGGTTAAAGTTACGTTTCTATAAGTTAAGGGACTGTTTGTGACAACCCCTAGAAGTTGTAGCTACTGTCTTAATGGATTAAGCACTTAATGGAGTTTTTGACTGAACAGGGGAGTTAGCGGCGCTAACTTCGAGCGTTGACTTTGTTGACTTTTGACCATTGACTTTTTGACCAGTTTGACTTTTGGTCAAACTTGAGGGTTTTGGATGCTGGTCTTATAGGATTACCCCGTTTGGGGTTTAGAAAGTTCTAAGTGGGGTTTATCCTTGTTAGGAAGTACGTATTGATGGGATCTGCGGGCACTCGCATGGAGTGCTGTCTAGCTTAAGGTCGCGAATCAGGTGAGTCTTCTCACTATACTATGGGCGATATTACATGCGTAGATAGTCTTTATTACTTTGTGTAATAATGAGACTATTTGTGCTTTACGTGTTTGCCAACGAAAGTCAATGACTGTTGGACTATGGGCCGACAGTGCCGGCTTGAGAGCCGATGACGATGTTTGCCGGCGAAAGCGGATGACGATGATTGCCGGCGAAAGCCGATGATGATGTTTGCCAGCGAAAGCCGATGACGATGTTTACGCGATGGATCGTGTGGTATTTTGAGGAACTCACTAAGCTTTGTGCTTACCCTTTTACCCTAACTGTTTTTAGGTAATTACTAGCTTGAGCTTGGAGCACGGCGCGACTGTGCCGCATCTGAGGTTTTGATAATTGAGTCTTCCGCTGGATAATGTTTGTACACGTTTTTGATAAATACAATTTCTAATGTTTGAATAACAAGTTTTAATTTAGATGGTTCTAATTGATAACCCGTTTTACGTATTGGAACCATTTTTAAAAGAAAATTTTTATTACTGGATTTGGGACGTTATAGATAAACTGCATTCGGTTCTGTGCCAACCAAGCTCCAACTCGTGGACATTTCACTAGAAGCCTTAAAGTTGGTACGCCACCTGTTCATTTAAGGGGGGGGGGGGGGGGGTAGAGATATCTCTTAACATTAAAGAGATATATGTTAGCATTAAATTGAAAATATCAATTATTGTTGTAATTATTTTTTTCATATTTTATGGTACATTGTGATCTATATATTTGGAATACAATTTCTTTCACCGCTATTGTGACTTTTCAAAAACAATTAAGTTATATTTGACAGGCTAGTTGAAAATCTAGTTGATAGATGATAAGTTAGTCCCTAGCTGAAAATGTAGCTTATAAAAAATGGTGTTTGGTAAGATATTAAACTACATAAGAAATTAAAATAACATAAAAGAGTATGTATACATATTATTATTATTATTATTATTATTATTATTATTATTATTTAATTTACGTGTTGTTTGATTGTTTCATACGGTTTCGATATATAGCATTAGTATTCTGGTTTTATAAAGTTTTGACCATCCAAAAAAACTCAATAACGCATGAAGAAAAGATAGGAAAGACAATCTCGACATGTTCATATGCGTCCACCGTATGAGACTTGTTTCAAGGCAGAGTTATTTCAAAATAAAAACAATGACCGATTCCGGCTTTCACTCCAAGTCATTGAATCTTTGTAGTTTAACATCAGTGGCAATAAAACCGAGTACGATTGTAGACTTGTAGTGGCTTTGTTTGAAAATAATGACAATGAAGTCGAGAGACTAGTTTTGTGTTCACATATTATGTAGAACAGTAGGATCAAGACACTTGTATACGGTGTTGTATATGCATTTACTTAGGTTTCTAATTAGAATCAACAAATCATATACGGAGTATTTTGAACTAGAATGAAGTGATTGAAATTATATCATTTCATCACAAGAGAAAAAGTGTGACTAAAGAGAAAAGATCTACATAACCCAACTAAAGAGCAACAATCAATAAAGACAGCCTAGATGTATCTAAAATAGCCTTAACATGTGCACGAAATGACGAAATGGTAACTTTCGCATCAGGAGAGTTCTGAAGCAAGTAATCTTTCACATTCGAAGGTATTTTATAGGATTCAGAAGGCCCCGGGTGGTCAAAGCAGTTTTGTAACATTTGGTAGCTAAAATCCAGCTCCAAACACTTCAATTTCCGAAACGGTGAACTTCGTTTCACCAACTCATGTTGAAACAAAGAGAGAACATCAACAATATGAAAGAAAAGCCTAAGGGATTTTGCGTTCGGGAAGGCACAGAACAACGAGAGCAGATCATCAAACGTTCTTTTCTCATTCGGTAGCAAACACCGGTGTAACCGATGACCATGGTGTCAAGAACAAAAAGATCCTCATGTAGTCGGAATTAAAAAAAAAAAAAATAAAAAAAAAATTAAAAAAAATAAATAAAAAGAAAAAAATTAAAAAAAGTAATATAAAAAAAAAAAAAAAAATTAAAAAAAAAAAAAAAATTTAAAATAAAGAGTTTTAGTACGGAGAGAAAAGAAAATAAGGAGAGAAAAGAAGGGAAAGAGAAAAGAAAAGAAAGTTATATTTTCGTGTTCCCGAGTCGAAAAGAAAATTAAAGGAAAGAAAGATGTTTTTGTTTTCCCGAATGGAAAAGAAGAAAAAAGAAATATAAATTAAGTGTTATTTTTAAAGATCATTTCCTTTCTCTCAGAATCCTTCCAAATCGGAAGGAAAGTTAGGAGGGAATATTATCCCTCCTCTTCCCTTCTCTTCTTTCCACTTCCTTCCATAAAAAAAAAAAACTCAGGAACATAAAAAAGATCTTTTTCCTTTCACTTCCATCAATTTCTCTTCATTTCTCTCCTTAAATGAGACTCGGAAACACAGCGTAAGAGCCTGCACACTTAGAATTTTGTCCGGTGTGCTAATATCACAATCAACCAATGGCATCTTCTCCAACACCAAGAACCCTGAGAATGGATCAACATCAGTTATAATTGCTCCTTCCAGATGTAAAATATTCAGATTCTTAAATGCGCCTGATCTTGGCCCGAGATACGGGCAATTGATACTCTTCCAGCTTTTCAGTTTCAAATTGGTTAAGGACTCAAAGGAAGTACGCAGACAAATCGGCCATGTGTGGTTTCTACTATTTGAGACGAATGCTTCCAGCTTGACTCCGTGCGAAAACGCATAACCAAAAACATTATTTAAAATCTTGGCACTGCATATACCACGCCGGGTAAAGGTTAACCGGTCCAACTTGGTCGATCGATTACGAAGACGCAAAACCCTGTTGACGAACTTATGGAAAGCATAGAGGTTATTGAAAACATAGGAGTGGAATTTCAGAATCGGAATCCAAGTCCATAAAGAAACCGACGATTTTGACAACATCGATAATTTGACTACGTCCTTGGCATCAAGAGAAGAGAGAATGCGAAGCTGCAAGTCACAGGGAAACTTACTGAGTATGTCTTCGGTCTTCCATTCTTGCTCTCTTCTTCTCCACCTCCCCTTTGATTTCTCCTTTAGATATTTTCCTTTTGATCGCTATGTTTGCGGGTGTGCAGATGCTTGAAGAATAAGGAAGGCGATGGCGCGTTTATATAAGGATCCTGACGGCACAAGATACGTTCGGTTTCGTATTCTTGATGGACAAGGATTTATGATTTTGAATATTGATGTCTATCCTTTTTGTGAACTTGCAATATTTATGTTCTTGGCTTCTTGTTTAGTTTCAATGTTACCATATTTCATTAAAACTTTTTATTATACATGAACAATACATACACACAAATACATTTACGAGAGACGAATTAATGGTTTGTTATGGGATTTTATTGTTTGTCCATAACCCTGTACGAATATGTTGTTTTCATAAAACTTTACTAATAATTTATTTTCTTATTTGTTTACTATATTAAAAATAAAAAATCTGTTTTTTTATTCCAAACTCCAATGCATTTTTACTGGTAAATATTGTTTGAAAAGGAAAACAAATAGAGATGTTCTATATCCTTCTAAAAAATCTTCCTAATTATCTTCCTAATCACATCATCAAGCCAAGTGTCAAAATCAAGAGAACAAATTATGAGAGAGAAATAACGGATTCCACATGTCATAATTTAGTGGGTAGGAGGATGAATTAGGAGGATAAAGTAGGAAGAAATAAAATTTTCCAAACAAATAACATTAGGATTTATAATGGCATTTATGAGTTTCTATCTCATCAAATTAAAGTTTTTTCTTTTGGCAAAAAAAATACATATATATTAGCTTAAGATTGCATTTTTGAGTTGGACTTTTTTGGGAGTTAAAAGCTAACACGACACGATAAAAATACACAAAATCGTGACGAAATCAAAAGTCGAATTTGTGTTCGTATCATGTATATTATATAAGAAACACTATGTCGTGTTGTGTGGTATTTGTGTTCAAATTTTGACACGAAATTAACCCAATTGCAACCCGAAAGCACCATGATGGTAACCTGATATCAACACGAAACTAACCTGATATTTATGTGAAAATAAAGCGATAATGACATAAAAATAATCTGATTTACAATTTATTAAGTATTATACATAAAATTATTAAATTGAATAAAAGTTTTTAATTCATTGGAAACTTGAACAATCACTTTTAGTTCACTATTTCTTTTCAAAACTTAACCGACCTCTAAATTCCATATTCCAATGATGACTTTTACTTTTTTAATCTGAATTGATGCAGCTCAACCTCAAATTGACACCTCAATGCTCTTGTCTTGGTTTTTACTTTTTAATCAAAACTAGTTTATTCTCCTGCTCCGCACGGGTCGGGTCAGAACTTGGTAAGTGGGTTAAACGGCCTTTGCTCGATATTGGTTACCTTTCTGTATTGTACATATGTTTTCCCTTCTTAAATAACAAATTAACAAATACGTGTCTGTGCTTCACTTCACAATTATGCCATTCTTTATTAAATACTCTACAAATTCATCAATTAGATACGGCCAAGCACCTTCAACATCATAATTCGGTAGTGTATAGGATCCACACTCTGTGCATAAATTAAATTAAATTAATATTTCAGCAATGAAAACTTATTAAAGAAAAAACAAAAAAAAATTATTACTCTTACAAATTCAAGTAATTAAGACCAAGTGTCACGAGAAATAACCTTATTATGGCGTGCCTGAAAAATGTAAACCATAAAATTTATAATTTATAACCATTTAATTCGCGTATAAAGAAAAAATAATAATATTATAGATTTTTTGTAAAATTTGGCACCAATGATCAACCAATGGCCACTCTTTTTCTTCAAACAACAGCTGCCACATTCCTATTGTTGTATCCAATGCCACTGAATTTTGACCCTACAATCATGGTCAACTTTACATTCATAAGTGTATTCTTTTTTACTTAATGAGCTTAATGGATTAAGCACTTACACAACACTATATATCATTTTCCATAAAGGACTTAAAGAGAAAAAAAGAAAAAGAAAAAGAAAAAGAAACAGCCCCAATATCTATTTATATGTATATATACCTTCTCCTTTGCCTAGCCAAATGCAAAATCATAAATCTCCTTAAACTTTTCTGGAAAAGAAAAATATAATTTATTAGATAAAAAAAATAACATAATGTGCAAGATTTATAGTATTAATTATGATACAGATGATCATCTTTGAGCTCAGAACGCATAAATGGAATCCGTTGGCGATATTTCTCAAGTGAATCTATCCTGTAATGGAATTTTATAAATGAAACAATTAACTTAATAACATATTGGTTTCAATTTAGAAAATAAAACTAAATAATTAAATCAAACAATACGTACCCAAGAGACTGTAAAGCACCAACAAATTCTTGCTATGAGAATTCACACATGGTAGCAGCTTTCATGTGTCAAGAAACAGCCAACTGAAATACCAAATGTGTCAGAAATTTTTTTATCTGATAATACTTTAAAAAACTATTCTTTAAATATACAACATGACATACCATAGCAATATCTTGAGGATCCACCTGTCAGAAAAGATAACAGGTGTCAGTATAATATTTTGAAGAATTTGAGAAAATGTATGAGGACCCTTCTTGTAATTTAGTTCCAGTATTATTATTAGTACTGCTATGTTTAGGTAACTTTTTCTAGATTATCATGACAAACCTCAATCTTTTAATAAAGGGCATACCTTGATACAAAACTCTTGATCTAAAAGACACAAAACAGTTTACATAATCATACAAAATAAACCCGTAATGTTTGACAACATTCATTTAATATAACTTTGTTTGAACTTACCTGGAATTGTGGAAGGCTCAACAATATCAAGACCATGTTTGAATCTTCAATTTCATTAAACCCACAGAAACAGGAAATTGAACAAAGCTATGTTAGAAGTTAAAATTAATCCTTTTTCTTAATTTTGTAAAAAGTGTAAGTAACGCATACCGTCATGCTCTTCTAAAAAGACAATATGCATAATTCAATAGGGTTAAAATAGTAAAATTTACCTGCTTCTCAATCTCCTCTATTACATTTTCAGAACGATCATAAGTAAGTTGTCCAACTTGCCTCAACTATAAATAAAATCAAATCCAAAGATATGGTTAAGAAATAAGTAGATTGCCTATATTAGTAGCGACCGCAAAATACATTTGGACATATTGATTACCTGAAACACTTTGCAGCCTTTATCTAGCATCAGCTGATGTGGCAGTTCCACAGAAAAGGTCCCCACCTAACGAACTCAATTAGACTATAAAAAATAAGCATAGGGATAAATTTCTTTGCTGCTATGTGTTGCTTCCTTCTTCTTCATCGTTTCTGTTCTTCCTTCTTAACTTCTTCCTTTCCATTAGACCCATTTCGAAAAAAACGAAAAAAACATCATGCCATTCGCAAAAAGAAGGCATCCCCCTTAAACCTCCAAAACCCCCTCCCACCCCACCAATCCTTCTAGAAAAACTTTGTGTTTTAATATATATAGATACAAGTCAGCAATAACCTAAAATAATTCCAATTCAATACTTTTGTAGCACCAAAAATGAAAATAAAGTTGCATACTTAATAAAAATAAATACATATATTTAAAGCAATCAAATGAGATTAGAAATTTATGAAAATTAACTTACAGATGGAAAATTTTCATTAAGCACTTCCAAGCGACCAGTGTAGTACATGTAGGTTACCTGCAATTAAAAAATCATTAAATAACAATTATGGTTATAAAACCATTCACCACAAAATATTTTAATTTTTAATTTATATTTTTACCTTATCCCTAACAGGAAATTCTTCAAAATCAAATATTCGAGCAGTTTCAATGCTTCTTATCACACTTCTACAAAGATGAACAGTGCCAAGCTGCAAATAGTATAATTTTTTGTCTATTATTTTATTTAATCGCCATTAATATTACAAAATAAAGTAAAAGCCCAAAAAATGCATCACCTTGAAATAAACTTTGAACAATTAGCAAGTGACATACAGTGCTCCAACACTTTTTGGTCCTTTTCCCTACATAAATACCACATTTAATCAATACATTATATAACATATAAAAACCTGAAATTTATTTATTATGAATGATTTAAATTTTGCAGGTTAATAAATTGAAATACATACAGCAAGAACTCCAAATACTTTCATAAGGAATGAACCAGCTGCTACCACATAGAACTTTGTTTTATCTAGCATGCATAAGAATGAAACGATATTAGAGTTCAAAATAACAATGAAGTCAATCTAACGGTTTATCTAACAGGGTAAAGCAAGATTCCATACGCAATGTCTGTTCCCCTATCGTGCTACATGTTCACAACAATAACCCGATAAAAAACATCAACAACAGAGATTACTACGTTGTTGAGATGTAAAAGCAATGAATTAACTCGAGATGATAAAGCCAAGATGGGAGTTAAAGATTGCTTACCTGCCCCAATTAATTTCGGTTTGGGCGCTTATTAAGAAATCACTACCAGAACTGGGACAAAGAATCTAAATCAAGAACAAAAAAGACAACAAATTCAGTCCTAGAATCTCGAAAGACTTCAAGTTTGTCCACGTTGGGGGCGCTAGGTCTTACAGAAAAAGAATTGAAATATAAGAATTAGGAGACCTTTACCGGACACAGGTCTAATTGCATCGTTGAAGCTGCTTCTTCTCTTTTGCAAACTTTAACCTGCTTTAATGGTTGTGATCCTTCTGATGTGACGAAATTTTGAGTGTCGGACTCAAAAGGCAAAATTTGAGTCATGGCAGATACCAAGAAACACAGATGTAATTCAAGAAAACCGAATATGGTTATGCCCCTGATATCATCAGGATTAATCGCAAAAGTTATAATTCCCATTATAGAAGAACTGAAATAACCCTAGAACTAATTAAGATGAAGACTAACTGGGGTGAAATTGTAGGAAGGTCTTGGTGCCATGTCTAGTAACGAATGATCGTCTTTGCTAATCTGCCCGTTAGTCCAGGAAAACCTGCAAAACAAACTGACAATCAGATTTGGTGAACAAAGAAAGCTAAAGTAGAGAAACTCATCCAACAAACATGACAATCAAATTACAGAAAAACTAACAGAGGCAGTTGTTTCAATTTATGCCCATTTGATAATGATTTGAATTAAGTATGCCCTCTTCTAATTGATGTGAGAATTCGAAAACAGAATACACCAAACATACCTAACAGTTTCAATAGATGATGGATCGGTTTAAACTCATATGAGAATGAATGAATTACGTAACAACCGGACAGTAAAAATAGAAAGTTTACCCTTGAAAAGTTACCCTCTCAGCAAGAACCCTAATTTCATATACAACAACATACAAAGCTTCTAATGCCCATGCTGATTCCCAGTTCCTGAATTCCTGAATGAAAGCACTGAATAATGCCTCATATTAGCTCATTATCAGTAAGATAAAAGTCAAAAAACTAAAGAAAAACAAAATAGAACTCAAAGAAGTTATGAAAATTACTTGGCAGATTTCTCAAATGCTTGATATGATTCAACAAAATGGCCGACCCTAAAACTCTGCATAGCTCGAAATAAAGGAGCTACTATTTCCCGGTTCTCTTCCTACTTTTACGATTCAGGTACCGCCATGAAAGTGGATGCAGTTCGTAGCAAGTAATTAAAGTAACGATAATAGGATTTGTTAAACGGCTGTTCTTTAGTCAGCGGATCAGGAATTCGTATATGATCGATTCAAAATATCAGACGAATCGAAAATCAACTGTTCCTGGAAAATCGCTGATCGATCAACCTTCTATGAACTCGTTAACCTAGATGAAGAATCATAAAGGGTTTTTTGGGGTTGGTTGCTTACCTGAATAATCATCGCTGCTCTCCTCCAGGTTGGAGCTCGCTCTTGCTTCAGTGATCGTTATTGCTTAAGTGATTGTTGAGTTTCGGGTGTAATGGAAAGGAGATGGCAAACGATGAAGAAGAAGGAAGCAACACGTAGCAGCAAAGAAGGGCAGGTGGAGTAAACCTGGCGGAATGCCATTGGCAAAAACCACGCACCCCGCTAAAAACCCAAACACCCCCGCCACCCCCTATAAAACCTTCTAGAAACTTACGGTTTTTAATATATAAGGTAATTGATGGCTCATTTATGTTCAATTGCTGCAATAGAATCGCTACAGATTGTGTTTAATTGCTTGAATCGCTGCTCATGTTAATTTCTCAATCGTTGCTCTAGAATTGTTTCTCAAATAATAGTTGCTCTAATCATATGTAATTTTTTGCTTTTTTGAACCCATAAGAAGCGTCCAAGCCACTGAGAATGTAGCCAATTAAGGTGTTGTTTGTTTTTGAAGAGGTAAAAGGTCTGCAGTCTGCGGACCACATCTGCAGAGCATCTACAAAGAAGAGGTGGACTAAATGTCTGCAGACTGCAAGAAGAAGTATGTTTGTTTTTAATGTCTGCAGGTTATGAAAATAAACTGAAATTTAAATAAACTATTTTTTAAGTAAAACACATGAGTACGTTCAATTTATAATATTAACGAATTAAAGCAAACATTTATTTTTCTAAATAATAAAGAATAAAAATTACGTAACCAAAGTTGGATTTACAAATAGTTTATAAAGCTAAAAATTTGCGTAAGATTGTGAACCAAAGTTCTAATGTTAAAATATATTTGTATGTTTCAAATAATTTATAAGTATGATTTACAATAAAAAAAACGTCTATTATATGATATTAACGAATTTAAGGATCAAATCAAACATTTCTTTTTTTAGTTTGTGACATTTTTTTAAAAGTTTTACAAATTTATCTTCATTTTATTTAAAAACATAGAAAAATAAATATTATTTATTTCGAAAAACTAATGTTGATAAAAAATCGCAACTATTAGTTAAAAAAATCAAAGTGTTTTTAAAAACAAATATGCGTATTTCTTTTTTTTTTAAATCGAAGGTGGACGCCGGCTGCGGTTTGGTCGACGACGCAAGGAAGAGAAAACGTGAGACCGGTTCGAGGAGAAAACGATATGTGTATTTCTTTGTTTAAGGTTAAAATTGTATTACTTTATTACTAGAAGAGCTCTGCAGACCCTTGAAGACATTGGTCCATGTCTGCCCCAAAAAGAGGACGCGTAGACCTTTTTAGGTCTGCGGTCTTTGAAAAAACAAACACTCTGTGAAGGTCCATGTCTGCGCGCCGTCTGCGTCTGCGTGGCGCAGACAAAAGTGGTCAGGAAGATCTGCAAAGAAAAAACAAACAGCCCCTAAGTCTTCATCATGAACGGGATGAAGATTTTCTGCCAATGAATCCGCGATTGATCTTTTTCGTTCAACATACTCGAGCATAGTCATTGAACCTTTTGCTAAAGTTTGCAATTGAACCTTCAATTGCATTCGACATGCCCTAGTTTGGGCTTGATAAAGAGTTTCAAGCATCCGCCATGCTTCAATGGAGGACTTAGTGCGACCGACCAACGCCGCTGCATGATCCGCCAAGGTGGACTTGAGCCACAACAGAACAAATTTGTCCCTTCTTTTCCACAGGGTATACTCTGGATTAGGACTAGTTGTCGCCGGTATAGCAGCGACGACAGGAGTGGTTGGAGTAGCTGGAACGACGGCGACTGCAGGAATATCGATCGTCTTTGATGGAGGCTTGGGATCAAGAACATAATCCTCCAAATCAAAGGTCTCCAGGGCTGAAATAATAGTTGTGCGCCAGAGAGAGAAGTTGTTTCTATCAAGTTTGATTGAAATTGGTGGTATTTGGAAATTTAGGGCAGCCGAAGAGATGGTGGTAGCGAGATTAAGAAGAGAGGCAGAACCAGATGCCATTTATCGAGAGAGAAGAAAAGAAAGAAAAAAATTCAGAGTTTTGATAAGGGAAGAAGCTCTGATACCATATGGGAATTCAATTGAATCGTATGTTGAATTGTGATCAGTACAATGATTTAAATACATGAAGATACCAAACTGAAAAGAGATAAGATCTCCTATTCCTACTCTACAGGAATTGACTAATTGACTAAATCAAATACAACAATTTACACGTATGAAAATATACTTTGGCTATTACTATTATAGAATCGCTTCTCACCTACTATTTAAAATTTTATGACTTCAATTATTAATATGTTATAGCATCTCTTCTAAACTTATTGAAATAAAAACCCTATGTGTATATTTACCTCACTTTCTATCATTAGTGTGTTTATATTAAATGGTTATCAACAATCATGGGTTTTGGCTTCCTCCCTAACATTGGTATATCTAGAAAAATGTTAACTTGGTTCCTATTACATATGATTACATATGTTCGATCAAATATCATAATTATAGATGTTACTTTTTTAGATAATAACATTTTCCACATCCACCTATGAATCTATGCATACGTGACATATGTTTTGTCAAATTACGCTTTTGAAGCTCTCTCCAATTACACTTATGAATTGATGCATACAATGCATATGTATATATGTTTTATCTAATAATACTAGTAGGCAATCAACCATATCAATAGTTGATTCAAGTAATGATGCGTATGAGAAGACGAATGACACGAAGATTAGTAAATGCACGAGTGACATGTTAAACTAAAAGTAAGAAACTTTTTTTACTTATAAATATATTTTTATTATTAGTTTACCTTATAACTTTTTTTTTTTTTGATAACCGAGGACCCCACCCGACCCATCCTTTGGATGACCCTGATGAAGCAACCTCGGGGCCCACGCACACCTGGCAGCAGGGTGGTCCGGGTCAATCACCTACGGGGGTAGAGAGGTGGCCAGTGGTCATCCCCTGATTGAAACCTAACACTCCCTATGAGGAAAGGGAGGGAGTGAGATTAGAACTTGGAACCTCTTTATGGGGGAAGAGAAAGAGTCCAAAGCCTTATCCAGTAGGCCATCAGGGTGATGGTTAAAAACTTTTTTTACTTATAAATATATTTTTATTATTAGTTTACCTTATAACTTTTTTTTTTTTTTTTTTTTTTTTTACTTATCTTTATAGGAGTTCATGACTTACGAAGCAAAGATTATGGTTTGTCTCAAAATTCACAAATATAGATGCACTTAAATGAGCCAAGAAGTGGCATGGGTGAGTATTTAAATGTTCTTTATTTTAGGAAAGCTAATAAATATCGTTATTTAGAACTTGCTTCCATGGCTCAAGTATTATAAGCACCACAGTCTCTATTGTAACATCTGAATCTACCTTTGTTAATGGTGGTCATATTCTTGACCAATATCGAAGCTCGTTGAAGCAAGACACCATTGAGGCTCTAATTTGTAAATTAGTTGTTTGGAATTAAAGGTTATTGTGCTTTTTATTTCTTTTGTTGAACTGTTTTTAATATGTTTCTATTTTATGTTTTTTGTTGGAAGTGATGAAGAATTGAGTTTATAAGGAAGAACTTATCGATGATATAATGTAATTGGATAGCAAGGATAAACATGAATAAATGGAGGTACAAATTTGGATAAACTCTTTTTATGTCATAAGTTGGAAGACATTTAGTATTATTTTAAGTCTTAAACCTTACTTATCTTTTTAACTTATCTTTATATGCGACTCTTATGTTTAATGATACATTTGTATTATTAAACATGAATTAAGTAAACAAATGGTTGTTTTATGTTACTTTTTTCGTTTTTGTCATGTTATTTGTGTTTGTCGTGTCTTCATTGGTTCGTGTTTGTGTTGCACGACTTCATTAGAAATCTCTATCTCCTTATCTTAACTCAATTAATAAATTTCTCCATTCAATGAGAAAAAATGAGACCAATATAATACTACAACAGAACTAACAATACATATCACATACGACGGGCCAATGCGTTGCTAAAAAGCGAAGAATTAACCAATGTTTTATAACTTGGGTTTTTAGTTGACCCAGTGTGGTGACCGGGTCACGGTTCAACCGGTCCAACTGCCTAGTCAACCCGGTTTTTACAGTTTTCATGTATTTTATATTTTTAAGCATAATTATATATTTATAAAACATAAACAATGTAATTTCACCTTTTTAGTATCAAAAAAGATATTTCGTAAACTTTCTATAGAAAATTGTTACTAAATCTAATAAACCAATGGTGGACAATTTTAAAAATTTGAACATTGAATTCTTTAACTAAGTTTTTAAAGCACAAATTTTATTTTTTTGTTTCAACCGTCCGGTTAACCCGGTTACAGGTCACGGGTCCAACCGGTTTTTTGAAAAAACCGGTCGGTTCAATCTGAGTCGGAAATTAGCAAAAAAAATGATCATAATTGACCCGCTCTATTTACCGGGTCACGGTCCAACTGGCCGGGTCAACCCGGGTTTCAAACCCTATAGGGATAAAGAGGTGAGAGGTTAGGGATCATGTTTTTTGGTTTGGATCGTCTGTGACAAAAGAAATAGATGGCAGGGGTGGTTAGAGGTGATAAATGAATTTTAAAAAAGTAGCGTTCGGGGAATGAAACAAACCGTCAACTAAAACAAACCGTCAGTTTGGAACCGGTTTTAAAATAATTAGAAACTAAATTTTCTCATTTAAAATTTTTAAATGAAATAAAACCAAAAGAGGGCCCTCCTTACTCCTACCCATCTTACCATACCCACACCCGTCGTTTTCAATGGTTATTGTTGTGCACCTCTAGCACAGGGTATGGAGAGATCAGAGATGTATTCGAGACTGGGCTTCTCCATTCCTTTGATGGGCTGCGATGAAGGGTTCAATAGGAAGGGGATGCTGGGCTAAAGTAACAGGGCTAGCAGGATTTTCTGGACGGCTTTAATGGGCTTATAGATATTGTATTGTACAATTTGTGTCAAAGTGCATTGCTCCAGTTGAGTCATTCAAGAATCTACTACACATATTCATATCAATTCTTCCTTCATTATCCCAAATAACATTAATATGATTTAATTATAGTACATCAGTATGAGTCATTGGTTTGATTATCTCATATTGATTATCCCAAATAACATTAATATGATTTAATTTTAGTATTTAATTTGGTTTTATATAGTTTTTTGACAATTCAAAAAATTCAATAACGCATTAACAAAATAAAGATAGGAAATACTAGCTCGATATCATGCCGTAATGGGCCGATTATTGCCCTGTCAATGACCCGGTTCTAAAGAAAATGCATCCTCCGTATCTGATGTTTCAATGCAGGTTACTTCAAAATAATAACAACGACCAATTTGGGCTTTCACACCAAGTCATTAAATCCTTGTAGTTTAATATCAGTAGCAATAAACCAAGTATGATTGTAGTGGGCTAGTGGTTATGTTTAAAAATAATGACAATGAGGTGTTTGTGTTCATAGGTTAAATGATTTTTGGATTAAAATATACATGTAAAAACAGCAGTATATGGCTATATGCATTACTTAGGCTTTTAGGATCAACAATCGAGGCTTTAAACACCAAGACTAACCTAGAAAACATCAGTCAAAACAAATTTAACCGCAGCATTCCGGTGGTTGGTAGGATAAATCGTGGTAACTTCCGAATTAGGAGAGTTGTGGAACAAGTAAGCATTCAAAATCATATCCGAAGCTAATTGTAAGGATTCATCTGACGGCCACTTACGTGGGCGGTCATTATAGTTTTGATACATTAGGTACCTGAAATCCAGCTTCAAACCCTTCAAGTTCCGAAAGGGTGACCTTCGTGTCACCAACTCCTCTCGACATGAAGAGAGAATTTCAACAGTAGAAGAGAAGAGCGTAAGGGATGTGGCATTACCGAAGGTACAAAACAAGGAGTGCAGATCATCAAACGTTCTCTTCTCATACATATGGTTGTAAGTACCATTGAAATCGACCGCCATGGTGTGAAGAACAGGAAGACTCTCATGTGTTCGGATGATTGGGAAATTATACCCTCGGTACCTGAAGACTCTGAGTTTTGGAGTTGTGAGGTCGCAGCAGTTCAAACTATGGCCTGAGATGGTCAACTCTGAAAGATTACGAGCATGTATACGCAGAGTTTCGCCTTCTGTACTAATATCACAGTAAATTAATGTCAACTTCTCCAACACCGGGAACCCTAAGAATGGTTCTGGATCTGTTATTATTGCTCTTCTCAGATATAAAACCGTGAGGTTCTTGAATGATCCTGAACCTGGCCCCAGAAAAGGGCAACTGATACTAACCTCGCTTTGAAGTTTCAAACTGGTCAATGACTCGAAGGAAGTATTGACACAAACTGGCCACGTGTGGTTTCTACTATTGACGATGCATGCTTCAAACTGCTTCACACCGTGCGAAAAAGCGTAATTAAAAACATTCTTTAAAATCTTGGCACTCGATATCCCCCGTCGGGAGAAGATGAGCCGGTCCAACTTGGTCGATTGGTTATGACGACACAAAACCCTATTTACAAACTTATCGAAAGCATAGATATTGTTGATACCATAGCCGGACAGTTTCAGAACCGGGATCGAAGTCCACAAAGAATCCCACCTTTTTGACAACACCGATGTTTTGACCGCTTGTTTCGTGTCAAGAAAAGAGAGGATATGAACCAGCAAGTCCTCTGGCAAATTACTGAACCTGTCTTCCATCCTTGCTCTCTTCTTCTCAACCTCTTCTTCTACTTCTCTGTCACGTATTTTCTTTTTGATCGCCATGTTTGAAGGTCTATAGATGCTTGAAGAATGTGGAAGGCGTTGGCGAGTTTATATAAGGATCGTGAAACGTCGGGATATGGACGATTTCGTATCTTTGGACCTAGATGACGGATCTCTGATTTCGTTTGTTGCTTTCTTTCCATTTTTATGAACTTGCCATATCCATATTCAAGTTAAGTTGCAATGTTTCAAATTTTTATCAAACTATTATCTCAATTAAAAGTTTAAAACCGAGCTTTTAAAAAATAATAATAATACAGATCATTAATCGGTGTACGAACCGTGGATATATTTTATGAACTTGCCATATCCACATATTTTAGAGATTTTTTGAATTTAGACGAATTCTATTTAAATTTACAAATGATAGGATATGTATTTTTAAGGGGTTTTTTGAATTTAGATTGTGATATCCGAAAATCAAAAACCTAACTTATTGAGATTTATTTTGAATTTAGATTAAATTAAACTTAAAGTGTTATGTGGAATAAATGTATTAAAAAAATACCACGTGACACTAAAGTGATTTGTTTATTTTTAGTAGGGGTGTTCAGAAATAACCGAATCCGAATATCCAATCCGATAATCCGATAATCCGATCCGAAATTATCCGAAAATTCGGATATCCGGATTTTCGGATATCCGAAAATCGGATATCCGGATTTTCGGATTCGGATATCAAATTTGGGAATTTTCGGATATTTCGGATATCCGAAATCCGAAAAATAAGTTTTTCTAATTCTATTTTAATATTTATTTGTAATTTGAAATTGAAAATAAGAAAACTTTGAATTTTCTAATTACTTTTTAATATCTACTAGAAGAATAGGGTAATACGTAACTTATGAATCCATTATTATTTTAGGTTATTTGCTAAATCTTGAAAGAAAGTAGCTTATTATTTTAGGTTATTTGCTAAATTTTGAAAGAAAGTTGCTAATCTCATTACAAAGTACATATTAAACACCAATTACACATATTGAATATTTGCAAAATATGAATTTCGGATATTTGAATCGGATATCCGAATCCGAATCCGAAAATTCGGATATCCGAATTTCGGATATCCGAAAATTCGGAAACGGATTCGGATATCAAAATCCACTATCCGAATTTTCGAATATCCGAAATTCGGTATCCGAAATTCGGATATCCGAATTTTCGGATATCCGATTTTGAACACCCCTAAATTTTTTAGTGCTTTAAGTATGAAAATCTTTCAAAAATTATCAAAAATAAAAAATAGCGCCTAGTATTACTATTCTTGTTTTTTGACCTATTTTGTTCATGTGATCTTTCATTAGATGTTAATAAATTAGTCATTAATTAATATCTATAGTTTTAATTAACTGAATTTGTTAGTAATTACGTAAAATGATAGTTCATAGGTAATCAATTTTAAATATGTGTATATAGCAAATTGACGTGGAAATGCTTTTTAAGATAAGTAGACAAAGATAATATCCAAATTCAATCAAAACGTAATTGAAACTAACGTTATTAATATTTCTATAATTTTAATAAAAATATTTAATGTAGATTTTTTGAATTTAGATGAATTCTATTTAAATTTACAAAAGACAGGATATGTATTTTTAGGGGTTTTTTGAATTTAGATTGTGATATCCGGAAATCAAAAACCTGATTTATTGAGATTTATTTTGAATTTTGATTGAATTAAACTTAGAGTGTCATGTGGAATAGAGGCCTTAAAAGGATGTCATGTGGCACTAAAATGCTTTGTTATATATATATATATATATATATATATATATATATATATATATATATATATATATATATATATATATATATATATATATATATATATATATATATATATATTCCTTATGATTTATAAGAACCAAAAGGTAGTGCTTGACCTTTTTCTTGATGGGAAGGTCTTTTTGTTTCAATTACTTGTATTGTTGGTCAATACTGTTTCACTTACTTGACTGATCATTGTAATAATATATTAAATAAATTGTAATTTGATAAAAAAATAAAATATGATAAAATGTTATAACTCTGTTTTAAATGGGCCCTAAAGTTTTTTCCTTACCTTTTAAGGGTATGACGTTTACAATTTAGCGTTTAAAACAAAGTTGACCCCAATTAAAAGGGTCAACCGGTGACCATTCGAGTCATCAGCCTAATTAGTGACTCAGCCTAATTAGCATCACTTCACTTTTAACAACACGCACCTAACACCACCGACAAATCTTGAAGCTTCACATTCGTTCATTTCTGTAAACAAGACCACTGCCCTTTCAACCTCGCAAATGCAGCTTTAGCAACCCTTTGAATCTCGTCGATCTTTTCGTTAAAAGCATGTTGTGTCCGACATTGAACCAGGCCCGTCGGTAAAGATCCCTTGTGGGTCGACGACTCCTTGCACGATTATCGAGTAAGATGTCTTTTGGTTTCTTTCATGGGTCGGTGACTCCTCGTGGGTTGACGACTTTTTAATGGAGGAACATATCTAGACAACGAGTTTGTGGTCAAGTAGAGATGCCTAATCTGAATCGTCGGGAAACGTGGCGTAATGGCTCGTTGGTGGCTAGCCTCCATATGCAGACAACCACCCTGTATCGGACTGGTACTGCATCTCGTAACATGGTGTTTTCTTGTGTGATTACCGAAGCTTTTCAAAACTCTTCTTCTAGGAATTCTGGTATGTTGCATTTATCCAATTATCCCACCAATCTTTTGACACTCGCTTCGATAATCCAACATGGCTTTGGTTTTCTTCTTATGGTTAGCTTCTAACATCATCTTAGATTCTTCTTGAGCTTTATGCCACTCAATTTTTTCTGATTTCTCTTGCTCTTCAATCAAAAGCAAAGATGTTGAAATCTCCTCCAACCCTTTCTCCTTGAATTTATATTTATCCTATTCTTCATCAACTCTTGGTATGTCATTCGTCTGACCAAAAGTCTCTAGAAGCAAACTAAAGTAATAAGAATACTCATCGGGTAAATCTCCTTTTGGTCTAGAAACATCTGATTTCATATATAAGAGTTAAGGAAACACGTATTTTGATGAAATTGGGGAAGTTTGAATGGAGTTCAAGTGTTTGAAAAAAATGCGTAAAAAAGATGTGAACGTAAAAAATAGAATAGGTGAATTCCCTGCCACGTCAAGCTTGGTCCCCTAATTTGGAAGAATTCCCAACCACGTCAAGCTTGGTCCCCTAATTTGGGAGAATTCCCAGCCACGTCTCTACACATCTCTACCTAGGTGTCAATTTTTTCCACATAAGCATCATGACATGGAGGAAGTAACTTTAAAGACAAGTCAAATAAAACTTCATATCCCTAAAAGGCAAGAAAAAAACTTTAAGGACCATTTAAAACACAAAGTGAAAGTTGATAGGGCTACAACGTCCATTATATATAGAGTTAGGTTCTTTTGAGAACTCAAATATTCGTGAGATCTTGAGAACCAAATTTGGACCTTTAGATCAAAATTTTTGATGGCCTAGATCAACAGTGGCAGAACTGTAATTATAATCAAATTTAAGGACATATTAGGTTTTTTAAAAATGAATGCCAGGGTAATTCAGGGATTAAAAATTGATTGAATCCCTCTTATTAGGAAACCCCTACAAATCAGCAGATTATCTTTCTATCTCTCTCTCTCTTCCGTGTTTTCACGCCTCCACTCCATCCCTAATCGTTTAATTGAGCCAAGCGATCTCACCTCCTGATCGATGCCGCCTCCTTCTCCGATCAGCAAGCTACCAACGCTTCGAATTCTCCAATTAGCTCATCTGAAAGTTCTTAAACTAAGCATTAAAGGTACCGCCGTAAAACCCCCTGCGATTGAAGGTGCCGCCTCTTTCTATCACTCAAAAAACTGAGATCGCCTTGAATGGAATCGAGTCCGACCGTCGTATTCTAGATCGCGAATCAACCCTGCATTTCGTCACTAAAAAAATCGAGATGTGTTTCAATGGAATCGAGGCCGACCGTCGTCTTCCAGATCGAAATTCGACCCTGCAATCGGTAATCGGGTAATCTCCTAATTGCTTACTTCTATGTAGTTAACATCCAAAACAAATTCGATGTCAACGTTTTTACTGTAATTTGAGATAGGATGTATATCATTCTTTTTCTTTCTTCCCTGATCAGTGACTTAAAGATTACTAATTGTTTGTTTTGAGAAATAGAAAACATAAGCCTCTTTTGATTTCCTCATAACTATACGTTATCAAATAAGCTGGTTGGAATTAGCCTTTTGGATCATATCTCCATCGCACGAATCTTTCTAGTGACTTGATGCGCCATTTGCAGGTGGAGAAAATACCACTTACTTTCCGGTCTGAGGAACACTATTTTCGTTCCTTTGTATATCTTTTGCTCGAGGAAACACGTACCGAACTGGCTTCCAGTATGAAGATGATGTACATATCGGTGGACACTCACATGGTGTATGTGTGGGTGTTTTTCTCCTAGGCGAAGTTGAAATCCCAGGTACGATTGATTTGATAAACAATTGCCAATGGATTTAATTGTTTATGATCGAAAAGTTTGTTTTGTCTTTTGCTTCATTTATTGCTCCAATAGTTTTTAATTGTTTATTGCTCCAATAATCGATTCTGTATGCTTGATATATTGCTCCAATAGTTTTTAATTGTTTATGATTGAAAAGTTTGTTTCTCTTTTGCTTCAGGTGCTTCTCGTCTTTGTTATTGTCATTTGATTTCTTATTGTGAATGATTCATAGGTTAGTTATTTAGACAAATGATTCTTAAAACATAATTGCACTTGAAAACAGTGATTTATAATCGATGCATAGTGTTTTTCAATTATTTACTTAATCATCTTAATTTTAATCAATTATCAAGTTAGTTGTCATAATCAGGAACCCGTTTTAAAGACACGTATTTGCATATATGCATATGTGCATACACATTTGTGCATATGCACATATACGTATGTGTATATATGCATACACGTATGTACGTATGTGCATAATTTGGATTTTTTGTCCATAGTATTTTGTACATGTGTACCGTTATGCATAGATTTATGCATATGATACTTTATTTATACTCATATCCGTACATATGTGCATATCTGCATATATGTCTAAATACATATATACATAGATGCCACATATGGTCATATAAAGACATGTGCATATATGCATATATGCATAGATGTATTATTGCATATGGTCATCTAAAGACATGTGCATATATGCATATATGCATATATGTGTATATCTTCATGTATTTGCATAAATACATATGTGCATAAATGTATGTATAGTTGCATATATGCATTTTTTGTAAAGGTATACATGTGTGTATATGCATACATATATATGTGCCTATGTGCATATGTGTATATGCATTTAAGTATTTATTTTAATGTTTTTGAATATACATTTATATTAAATTTTATTAATATTTTTTGCAGATTTTGAAGAATTTATCAATCAAATTGAAGAATTGAATAGTGACAAACTAAAAGATGAAGATATCATGAAATATTGTTGTTTTTTATTATATTTTTTGTATGTATTGTTCATTATTTCTAATAAATTTATATGTATCGTTCAAAACAGTTGTATATTATTGTTTTTAATAAATCGATTTTTATTGTTTGCATTCATATTTAAATATAAGCATATGTATATATAAATTTCGAAAATATGCATATATGCACCTGTGAATATGTATATATGCACCTGCAAATAAAACAATTTATGCGTCTTTTAAATTCCAAAAATCTAAATTAAAAAATAATTTTTTAAATTTCGAAAATTTTGACATTATTATAAAAAAACGAAAATTTTATAAATTTTGAAATTTGAAATTGATTAGGCTTATTTTTAGGAAATGATGATATTGTTGCCAAAAATAAAAAAAAAATCAAAATTAAATGAGATGTGTTAAATGACGATCATGTCCTTATTGGATTGGATAATGATCTAATGGTTGATATGGAGTTCTCAAGATCTCATGCTTTTGAGTTCTCACAAGAACTCAACCCTATATATATATATATATATATATATATATATATATATATATATATATATATATATATATATATATATATATATATATATATATATATATATATATATATATATATATATATATATATATATATATATATATATATATATATACTAGCTGCGTACCCGCGCAATGCGGCGGCGGCAAATAGTTTCGTTTCGGCAATTACTTTTTAGGTTTTAGGTTGCAGATGGGAGGGCGAGTTGGCGAATATGAGAGTGATTAATTTCTTTTCGGGTGATTGATTACCTTTCCAATGATATAGGGCACGGAAAATACCCGAGAGTGTGGGACCAAAAATGGAAAAACCTTTTAGAAATCGGTTTGGAACTATAGGGATATTTTGAAATGAAATGATAAATAGAAGTAGAATGCTATAATCTGAACAAAAGACATAGTAAATCGTTTTCTTTCAGTCATAAAATCTATTCGAAAATATATTGTCATATTTCAAACACAACACAATATATGGACATATGAGGTAAATATTTGGTTTTGTATATAGAAAATCTGAAATTATCAAATCAGATGGAGCTACCCAAAACGAATAGAGGGTTAGTCAAACTTGATGCATGTCTATTTTTATAATGAATCGTTTACATCGTAAACTTGATAAACTATGTGTGCTTGTTGAATGTTGATTACGAAAATTAAACCCTCTAAAAATATACACTTACAAGTTTCAAAATTGTTTTAAAATATTTATGTTATACGTTATATAACATAGGTTTAATAAAAGTTATATTTGTGTATAATTTATTTTGTAAGGATATAACAAATAATTATATATTATACAAAAGCCTGCATCGACAAATAGGTGGGCCAGGTTTGATTACATATGTGATATACCCACATTTGATACTATATAATCTTCACAATCAAGAGAAAGTGTCTTTCCCTCCCTTATTTAAGGAACATTTAGCAAAAGTATCATCATGAGGGCATGAAATGGGGCACACATGTTTTAACATTTAAAGCTTTTTCATTATAATATTTTTCTTTTAAAAATATATATAAAAATGATTGTAATTATGACTAACGTTTTCACATAAATAAAGAAAAGGTTAATTAAGTGATAGTCACATTAGTAGTGATAATCTAACCCTAAAAGTATTCACGCCTCTTCCGCCTCCATCTCCTAATCGGCTACTTCATTACCTCTTCAGCCTTCAAATCTAACGCCATCTTCATACATATGATTTTGTTTGACAACACTCATCTGACCATCCAACATGATGTTTCAAATCCGGTTTCAAGTTACTTAAGCGCCTCCTCTTCCTATCCTTCTCCACCAGCGATCACGCCTTCGATCTGCTTCCTAGCAGTTCACTACTCCGGTCTCCTTCCTAGCCATTCACGCGTCAAATCTGCTTCACCGAGACCGCCTCCTCCTCGTCAGGCTTGATTGTCCTGGTTTGGTATGAGACCGCCTCCTTCTCCTCCCACCTGCACAGCTCACGCACCCATATGTTCTCCACCTCCTACAATCTAACCTACTGAGTGCAGACCATCTCCCACCATTGTGCACTGAAAACCATCAGTAAGAACCGAAGGATCCATCACTTCCCTCGTTCTCCTTAAATCTCCCATGACCGGTGACTCAAACAAATCCGCCCATCTGCTGCCGATCCACTATTGTTGATGCTACACACGACCGATGATTCAGACAAATCCGCCCCCTGATAAAGTCACGACCGGTAATGGTTTTAAGAAATTGACTTTGAAATTTTCTCGATCTTTTGAAATTAGTGAAGATTAACCTTGTATTGATTACCAAAGCATATGGATCTGATTTTCGGTATACTTGATTTTAAGATTTTTGTTATAACTTTGAAATGAAATTGTGCTTCCAAAGCCGATGTGTTCTTTGACATCAAATGGATCTGATTTTCGATATAATTGATTGTGCATACAAAATTGATTGTGTATGCAAAAGTTATATTTTTGTTATAACTTTGAAATCAAATGGATCTGATTTTCAATATAATTGATTGTGCATACAAAGTTGATTGTGCTTCCAAAGCCGAAGTGTTCTTTGACCATCAAGTTATACTTTATCTATAGTAGTCCTTAATAATTTTCAATGTTTTCAGAAAATGAACTGTGATCAATAATTGTCGTTTGCAGCCACGTTTTTTATGTTAAAATTCTGATTTTCTTGTTAAAAATGTTTGTATTTAAAGTTTCCGAAAACCTGATACTCATCACTTGCTAGAACTTGGATGAAAACCTGACGCACCCGTATTGTGGGTACCATCATGTTTTGTCAGATAATCCCTTTTATATTTTGGTCTTATTTAAGTTCACATATGTTTGTATTTAGTTTAAATTCAGTAAACTACTACCTTTGTATTGTGCAGAAATAGAAACAAACTACAGATCTAAACAGGTTATTGGAGAGCAAAAAAATTGGAGTAAAGAAGAATGTATGTCACTTCCTGATTTATAACTTGTACTTTCATTCCGTAAATTGATTCATACCTGCAAACAACAAAAACTACAAAGTTTAGTATCTCCATAACACCAACATTTATATAATCAGCTTGTAAAAAGACAATTATCCTAATGTTTGTGTCTTTGTGCAGAAACTAAATGGTCATTATTCAAAAACATGGCTTGAAGAAAATATAAAGCAAAAACAGACATAGAGAAACAATTTTTGGAGGAAAAAAAGATTGGTGTAAAGAATATTTTGGAAACATGGCTGAGTTTTATATTAGAGATTTGAAATTTGAAATTTGAAATGAAATATTTCTATTGGTTTAAAGTTGTTTGTTTGGATCATCAAATATCAAAGGTTAAGATTGATTTAAGAATCAAGGGCTAAAATCAGATCTGATATTGTAATGCATAAATAAGTTGTACATTTTTAAGACATTAAGACTCTTGTGCTTTAAAGTGTTGTAATTTATATATGGTTTATAGTATAGTATAGATATATATATATATATATATATATATATATATATATATATATATATATATATATATATATATATATATATATATATATATATATATATATATATATATATATATATATATATATATATACAAAGTTGAGGCACGTCACAAATCATTCGTGTTGAAATAAGTCGTTAAGATTAATAGAAACACTGCTGAAGAAACGACTAAACATAAGGCAAGATTGGTCGCCAAAGGTTATGTACAAAGAAAGGGGTTAGATGGTTCATCATCTTGATATAAAGTCAGCATTCCTCCATGAAATTTACAAGAGGAGGTATATGTAGAAGGATTAGTTGTATCACGGAAGGAATATATGGTGTATAAATTATTCAAAGCCATGTCTGGGTGGTTATGGTGACAAGCTCTTAGATCTTGGAATACTAGACTCGATAACACATTGAAGAGGTTGGGCTTTAAGAAGTGTCCTCGAGTACAGGCGATATATACATGGCGCACACGTAAGTCATTCAGCATTAATTGCCGGCGTTTATGCGACGGTTTAATTGTAACATGAATAAATGAAGAGGATGTCAAATGTTTCAAGAAACAAATGGACAGTGAGTTCGAAATGAGTGACCTTAGAGCCATAAGCCATTGTCATATTATCTTGAGATAGAAATACATCAAGATGACACACGTTGAAGCAAGTCGAATATGCAAAGAAAATACTACATGAGTTTGGAATGTTAGATTGTAATCCGTCAAAGTATCTAATGGAGCCAAGATACAATTGTCAAATGATCAAATCACGATGCTTGTAAATCAAACGGATTATCAACGAGTGATCAGAAGCTTGTGGGGTCTAGGCCATACACCACTTGCTTTAAGTTTTTTTTGTTGAAGTAGTAAACAGGTATACAGAGTCTCCCAAACTCAGCCACCATATCGAGCAATGAAAAATATATTGAGATACAACTCAAGGGGATAATTCACTACGGAATATGCTACCAGAAGGGAGGTAAAGGAGATCTGATTTGGTATAGTGATAGTAATTATGCAGGTGATACGGATGATGGAAGAAGTACCACCGGTATGACATTCTACTTTGTCAGAGCTCCAGTCGCATGGAGTACTCAGAAACAAAGAACGGTAGCATTATCATCTTGTGAAGGTGAGTTCAAGGTTGCAACATCTGCATCATGTTAAGCGTTACAGATGAGAAGCTTGGTTGGTGAGCTAACCGGTTCGAAGCCAAAAGTGGACGAGTCTTTAAGAGTTACTTTAGTGGAGTTTGTTTTTACTTTTCGTGAGTTTTTGCACGTTATAACTCCCACTATGCTTAGGTAGTATTTAGAGTTCATTATTTATCATAAAGAAAACAGGAATTAGCTTTGTTGATTTAAAGGGTTTCGAATAATCAAGCAACAACCATTTTCATCTATAAAAGTTACCATATAATTCTTATATTTTAGAAAAGGTTGAATTAATCGGTAATGAGGAAGAACGCGTTTGTATTATGAATCTAGAAAGTGCCCACGTGTTCACAATAGATCAACTATATATTTATACACAAAATCTTACAAGTCGCTATTCAGTTACTACATAACTTTAAAAGAATCATGAATATAACCTTCTTCCCTCATCATCACTTCCAATGACCTCAGCAACCCACAGATACTCTCGGATTTAGGGTGAAATCTGTGATTCACAGTAAAACTATGAACCTCACTCTTAACCTCAATTGCACTTTGACCAATCACCTTAGTCAAATTACTTCTTTTAATCATTGATCTAACATTCCATACATTATCCCAATCCTTATTGACAGCATGCATATTTGATAACAAAATCAAGTGCCCAACATGACTGGAATCACACCCAAACAGTTTACTTGCTGCAATCTCTCCCAATTTTGTGTTATGATGAATCCTACATGCACCAAGCAATGCACCCCAGATCTGTGGGCCCACGGGTACATGCATATTACTAATAACTCCAAAAGCCTTATCAAGTTCCCCTATACGTCCAAATAAGTCAACCATTATTGCATAATGATTTAGTTCAGGTGTTAGTTGATAATCATTTAACATGATGTTGAAAAGTTCTATTCCTTCTTTAACCAAACCCGCATGGCTGCATGCAGATAAGATTGAAAGAAATGTCACATTGTTCGGTTTGATTCTCGAAATATCAACCATGTAATTAAACAACTCAATTGCTTCCTTCCCTTTTCCATGAATCCCATAACCTGAAATCATTGTGCTCCAAATGACAACATCTTTATCTTCTATAACTTTGAATACTTCAATGGCATTATGCAAACTACCACATTTAGAGTAAGATTCAATGAGTGAAGCCTTAATAAAATGATTATCTTCAAATCCACATTTTATGACATAACCGTGTAGGCACATAGCCTGTTGAAGAACTCCTAACTCTGAACAAGATGTGAGGATTTTCACCATGACAATAACATCTGGTTGGATTTTAAAAGACAACATTTTAACAAAAAGTTCCATTGACTTGTATGCCATTCCATTTTTGACACATCCATTTAACAAAGCAATCCAAGAAACTGAATCTTTCTTAGGCATCTTTTCAAAGAGTTCCATGGCTTCATGAGGGGAATAACAATTCATGTACATGTCAATTAGAGCTGTAGAAACAAAGACATCTAACTCAAACCCTTTTCCTACAGCAACTTCATGGATCTTCTTGCCTTCTTTTAAGTTACAGGTGGTTTCACATGCTTGAAGAGCACTTATAACCGATATTGAATTAGGTTCAACTCTTTTACACATCATTATATTGAAAAGATTTATTGCATCATCAGCAGCTTTGTTATGAGCATAACAAGAAACCATAGAAGCCCATGAAATGGCATCTTTGTTTTCCATTTTGCTAAATAAGGTAGATGCAGCAATAACAGAACCACATTTTGAGTAAAGATTTAGTAAAGCATTACAAACTGACATAACATTTTCAAAGCCCTTCTTTATTACAAATCCATGAACACAACTTGCAGCCATTAGATCAGGTAATTGTGCATATGCAGAAAGAACGCTAACAAGTGTTATTGAGTCAGGACTTACATGTGCCTCCATTAACATTCGTGAAAAGAACTCTAGTGCTAAATTTGAATCACCATTCTGCTGGTATCTGGTAATAATGTGAGTCCACATAACAGTATCTGGCTCTGGATATTCATAGAAAACTCTTAAAGCTTCATCAATTAGTCCACTTTTTGTATACATGTCAATCAGAGCAGACCCTACAAAGAAATCTGAATCCATCTCATAGTTCTTTTTGACAAATCCATGAAGCATTCTTCCATACCCGAGTTCACACAATCCAGAAGATGCTTTTAAAGCGATAGATATGGTAGCCTGGTCAGGTTTTTCTACAGACATCATATCATGAAAGAGCTGAAGAGTTTCTACATATGACTTCTTCATAGAGTAACATTTCAGGATGGAATTCCATATATACACGGTTGGTTGAAGCGTTTCATCAAACAGCTTGCGTGTGGCTTCAAGCGATGCATATTTGACATAGCAGTTACTCAACTTGGCGGCAATAAAACTATCTTGAACTAACCCAGACTTGATGGTGAGAGAATGCAATTGTATGACTGAGCTACAACTGCTACATAATCTAAAAAGATCAAGAACAAGTTCCCTCCTTTTCATGCGAACAAGTTGAAATTCCAAAATTTAGTACCTCGATCGGATACAAACAACTAAGTTTTAGCTGCTTCTATATGTCGCTAAAATAAAACACCAATGTGCTGACCTGAGCGTCCTTGAACCTGACTGATATCTGAACACTTCTTTTTTCGTTTCAGTTTCTATGTTTGTGTTCCAAAAAATTACAATTCCCCATTCTGTAGCAAGTTCACGGTGCTATTTTGGATTCTTCGCTTGCTGTAAACAATATATTGATTCCCCGGCCAATCATACCTTCTCTTAAGGATTACATGTTGATGTTGTAATTAGATCGTTTCATCTTTGTTTGAACTACTAGCCGAGGATTTTTGAATTTTGATATGAACAAAGCTCTTGAAGAGAAAGAAAATCGGGGGTAATTTTATGTGGTGTATAGAATTTTAAACCATTGTATCGCAATTCGACCCAACTATCGATTAAGAAACTAATTTCTATTTTCTTTCAATCTCTGGACAACTAAACGAAAATCATTAGCAACCAAACTATATATTATTTTTTCGATTTAAAACAGATTATGTATTCAATTTCTAACCTATATTTTACTATTTGTAAGATCATAAAATTTAGGCAATTTGTTTTATTAAAAAAACATAATACATTAATATTGATCTTCATTAATAGACAAAAGTATTTTATATATTATAATATGATTTGTTTATTTTTTTAGTTAGAATAAAATGAAATATATAACGATATATGTTGGTGATTTTAGTCGGGTGTGCTAAAAAATCTGTCAATGATGTGACATGTGTGTAAAGGTCAACTCATACGAGGGATGCACGCTTGTGTAAAACAAGTTTAATCTTGGTTCGACCAAAATGATAGGGGTCAAGGGGGAGCGCCCTTGACGGGGATTATGAAAATATGTGTTTTGATTAATAGAAAATTTTGATTTTTCTTTATAAAAATATAGAAAAAAGTTATTTTTCCTTTATAAAAAACTATTGATTTTCTTTATATTTATTCCCCGGAGTTATTGCTTATGTTAGTGCTCCACCCTGTCTTTGGTACTTTACTATCTTTTTGGTTTATTTCATGATTCATGGATAATGTTTTCCATGCTTAAATGTTGTTTTACGGCCATTTATGTTTACTGGTTCTATTTCATCAATTTCAGTAAACCCTTGAATTTACTGGTTCTATTTCGTCATTGGGTTATTATCACGGTTAACTGCAACTGGAAAAGACTATTTTTTTTATATTTTCAATTCCTTATTTGCTTTAGTTCTCTGATTTGCATGGTCCATATGGTTCCGATTTACTTTCAAGAATGGTCCAAAGATTAGTAAAAAGACTAATTTATCCTTTTTAATTTCTTTATCCTTTTTATTTTAATGTTTTATTTATTTTAACAATTAAAAATACCCCACCCCACCCCCACCCCCACCCCCTGCGTCTCTCTCTCTCTCTCTCTCTCATGTGTTTGTTCCCTCCGCCATAGGTTCAACAACACCCCTTCCCTCATCTCTCAGGGATTTCTCCGACGAGAGTATGCTAACTGGACATATCAAAATAAGCCCCTTCTATTTCTTCACCCGCCTCCTTTGATGCCACCACACTCTTCCCTGTCTGCCTCACAATATAAGCCCCACTCTGACCAACCTTAGTCAGATCCTTCACGGAGAAAACACCACCACCGTGAGTCCCCATCCACTGTAAGTATCAATAATAAATTTCTGATCGGCAAGATCCGTATCATCATGAAAGATCATGTTTTTGTCAAGATATGGAGACAGGATTACAGGTTTGATGATGTGTTCTTTAAGATCTTTAGCAATTTGGTTGTTTGACATAGTCTCGTCATGTCAGTTAGAGATTAGGAGTATGTAAACCCTAATTGGAACCATGGTGTCATTCGGTAGCGAGGGCATGGGTGTGGGGAATTAGTTTAGGAGTTTCATCGGTGGTGTACTTAAACATGTGTCCTTGGTCACCGGTGCTGATTTCTTTTGATTTCTTTTGGTTTCTTGTGATAAGGGCACCAAGGATGCGATGGACGAGCACCCTTTATTCTCGTTTTGTTCATGTCGTTGAACTTCTTGGAGGCCATGAAAGTAATATTCTGAGGAAATTTCTTTGATAAAATTCCTTGTTCGATGTTAGTAAAGTGAATGAAAATTGAGGAATTTGACTTTTGGATTTGTTTAGGGGCGACACCGAAGTCAGTTTTGGAGCTAATGGATGTCAAATATCTCACGCTAGCTCATGTCAAGAGCCATTTACATGTATACGCTATGAACTTGCAGACAAGAAAATGGTGGGTAATTTTCTGCGATAGGGGAGTGAGAGAGAAAGAGAGAGAGAGAGAGAGAGAGACGCAGGGGGTGGGGGTAGGATGGTGATATTTTTTTAATTACTAAAATAAAAAACATTAAAATAAAAATAAAAAAGAAATAAAAAAGAAATAAAAAGGGTAAATTGGTCTTTTACTTATCTTTGGACCATTCCTGCAACCAAATCGTAACATATAGATTATTATGGAGGTTTTTTCAGTAGTTAGATGATTCTTGTAATTTCCTGCATACCACATGGACCATTATTGTAATATACTCTTATTTATGGGGTTCTGTTGGTTTCGGGGTTGTAAATTTGGTTTAATCAAGAATAAAGTCAAATGTGTTTATTCAATCTGACATTGATCTAGGGTTACTGAGCGGTGCATGGATGAATTGAGAAATTTTGTCAATGAGGTAAGATCATTAAAACGATTCATAATTTTTGACAATTACACAAGACGATTTTTTTTTTCGCTCTCTTTCACTGACGATCGACGTTACGTATTTATATACTTGAGTTTTCTAAAAGAGCCCCATCTATGATCACCCTCTCAATTTAATCTGTCAATCGACGAACGTATCCTGTGGCGTCAGGTTCCTTATATAAACTCGCCATCGCCTTCCGTATTCTTCAAGCATCTGCACACCTGCAAACATGGCGACCAAAAGGGAAACATCTAAAGAAGAAATCGAAGGAGAGGTGGAGAAGAAGAGGGCAAGAATGGAAGACAGACTCAGTAACTTGCCCCGTGACTTGCAACTTCACATTCTCTCTTCTCTTGATGTCAAGGACGCAGTCAAATTATCGATGTTGTCAAAATCGTTGGTTTCTTTATGGACTTGGATCCCGATTCTGAAATTCAACTCCTATGTTTTCAATCACGTCTATGCTTTCGACAAGTTCGTCAACAGTGTTTTGCGTCTTCGTAATCGATCGGCCAAGTTGGACCGGTTAACCCTTAGCCGGCGTGGTATATGCAGTGCCAAGATTTTAAATAATGTTTTTAGTTATGCACTTTCGCACGGCGTCAAGCAGTTGGAAGCATACATCTGTAACAGTAGAAACCACACCTGGCCGATTTGTGTGCGTACTTCCTTCGAGTCATTGACCAATTTGAAACTGCAAAGCAAGAGTCGTATCAATTGCCCGTTTCTCGGGCCAAGATCCGGAGCATTTAAGAATCTGAAGATTTTACATCTGGAAGGAGCAATTATAACTGATATTGATCCATTCTCAGGGTTCTTGGTGTTGGAGAAGTTGACATTGGTTGATTGTGGTATTAGCCCATCGGGCAAAACTCTAAGTGTACACGCTCTTAATCTTTCAGAGTTAACCATTAGATGCAATCCGGGATACAAGTGTTGCGAGCTCACAGCTCCAAAACTCAAATTCTTTGAGTATCGAGGGTATGTTTTTCCACAGTTGCGAATACATGAGGATCTTTCTGTTCTTGAAACCATGGTCATCGGTGACAATGGTGTTTGCGACCATTCGATACAGGAGAAAAGAACGTTTGATGATCTGCTCTCCTTGTTCTGTGCCTTCCCGAATGCCAAATCCCTTAAGCTCTTCTCTCGTATTGTTCATGTTCTCTCTTTGTTTCAACATGAGTAGGTGAAGCAAAGTTCACCGTTTCGGAAGTTGAAGTGTTTGGAGCTGGATTTTAGGTACCCGTGGCCTTTTGAATCCTTTGGTATACCTTCGAATGTGAAAGATTACTTGCTTCGGAACTCTCCTGATGCGAAATTTACCATGATATATCCCGAATGTAAAAATTCGTCTACATGTTATGGATATTTTAGATACATCTAGCCTATGTCTTTATTGATTGTTGCTCTTTAGATGGGTTATGTAGATCTTTTCTTTTAGTCACACTTTTTGTCTTTAAATAATTTTCTTCATGCGTTATTGAGTTTGTCTTTCCTATATTTTCTTCATGCGTTATTGAGTTTTTTTGGATGGTCAAAACTTTATAAAATCAAAATACTAATGGTACATATCGAGACCGTATGAAACAATCAAACAACACGTAAATCAAATCATATTATTATTATTATTATTATTATTATTATTATTATTATTTGAGATAATGGCAGGATGAATCATACGAATGTGCAGTAGTTTCTTAAATGAGTCTTAACTGTAGCAATGCACAACCTTTGATGCAAATAGTACAATATATTATTGCTGCTTGCACGTGCGAATATGATATGGGATAGACGGATAGTATTTGTGGGTTTGAGCATACTATCAAGATTGTTAATCGTACATAACTTTTAAGTTTCTGAAACGATACGCCAAAAGTTTGTATTTGGTCGTTCATTATTTTGTTTAAGGCTAAATCGATTTTTAACCAAGACTACGCTGCTTTAGATTGGTTTGTTTAGGGCTGTAAACGAACTAAACGTTCAGCGAACCGTTCGTGATTTGTTCGGCGGGAAGTTCGTTTATATTCGTTTATTTAGTAAACGAACGAACATGAACAAGATTTTTTGTTCGTTTAGTTTAACGAACGAACATGAACATTGGTGTTGTTCGTTCATTTACATTCGTTTATGTTTGCTTATATTCGTTCATTTACATTCACGTGTATATATATATATATATATATATATATATATATATATATATATATATATATATATATATATATATATATATATATATATAGTTAGGATCTTTTGAGAACCACAAGTCCCCCGAGAACTCCCAAACCGATTTTTTTTTTCAAAAAACCGACCCCATAGGCCTCTAAAACGCACACTTTTAAGCATTTTCAAAAAAAAAATCCGAAAAAAAACGACTTTTTTTTAAAAAAAACTTTGCACATGTGCAAAAAAAAATTTTGCACATGTGCAAACTATTTTATACGTACACTTTTTTTGAAATATTTTTTTTACAGAACGCCTTAAATATATGTTAGAAAAACATCCATAAAAAAACTTGAAAAAAAATGTACGTATAAAAAAGTTTGCACATGTGCAAAGTTTTTTTTTTGCACATGTGCAAATTTTTTTCAAAAAAAAAAAGTCTTTTTTTCGAAAAAAAATTTCAGCGTCCCGGCACCTATTTGAGCGTTTTAGAGGCCTATGTGGTCGGTTTTTTGAAAAAAATATCGGTTTGGGAGTTCTCGGGTTCTCGGGGTGAAGTTGGTTCTCAAAAGATCCTAAGTCTATATATATACTAGGCGTATTCCCGCGCGTTGCGCATGAGTAAATTAATATAGTAAAAATATATTGACCAATCAAATACAAACATAAATATTTTAGATTTAATCAAAATATGAAAAACAAAAAATAAATCAAACATATGACATATGTATCAATAATAATTTTTCATCCAAACATCGAACAAAAAAACATAACACCTTTTTTGGAGTTAATTATTATAGATGGTCCAACATTAAAAATATATAGAAATATATTTACATAAATTGTCTCCGAATTTAAAATAAATATAAAATAAAACATATCAGTAATAACATAAATGAGAGTCTAAAGTAATTATTGTATGTTGTCAAGTCGTATTTTCTTCCATCTTATTTTCCAAACTCTACCAAAATAAGCTACCTATCCTATGCGAACTATATATATCTTTATATTAACTAATGTGTCATAAGTAACAATTAAGTATCATAAGTTTAAAAACTTTTGGGTTGTAGTGGTTAATTAGTTGAAATGTGAAGAGATTGTGTATTAAAATAAATTAATGGTGTTGGTAATAGTAGGAAGTTGAAGTGTTGAAAGTTTCAAACATATATTATATATTTATAAAAAATATATCTTCATATAAATATATAGATTGTTAATTGATTTATAACTACCTGTGAAAATTTTCAATTATTATAAAAAATAATTATATATTTTTCTAGTTAGGTTTAGATTTCAATTTAGGTTTTATAATTTACAGATTGAAGCCTTTTAACTATTTTGAAGAAAAAATCATTTGATCATTGTCTAAGTTTAGTTTATATTTTGATTTTGGTTTTGCATTTAGACCATCTTTCGATCAATAAATTCAATGTATTATATTGTCAATTAAAAAGTTTAACTTTTATGCAAATCACCCATGGTACCATCCATTCCCCAGTCACTTGCGTCGATGCCACCGTACCCGATACCTAATGCTTCTGTCGTCGCCTTCATTAATCACCATGTGACACCGCTGCCGATCTTTGTCTCTCTCTAAATCGATGGCACTACGCCTCTCTAAAAACCCTAGACACTACTTTCACTAGATCTGTGAACACAGAGAAATGAACCGAATGTATGATTAATTTCTTTTCGGTTTTGATTTTTCTCTCCATCTCACACAAAATTTGATGCCAGTACCACAGTGTTTGACCGGTTACTTTTTTGTATGATTGTAGGGTGGATGCCTATTAATTAAGATTTTTATCAGAAAGTTGCTCAAATATTACAGATTGGGAGCTGAAAGATGCGAGAAAAGAAACATGCTGGCCTGTGATATCTTGCTTCTACTCAGCATGTTGTTAGTAATCTTTGTTTTGTTCTTTTTTCCTTTTCTTTAATTATATATATTGAAGTCACTTGTGTTTGGGATCGACGGTGGTGATCATACTGTTGTTAGGTGTATTTCTAAGCATGTTTTCATGCCTTTTTATCCTTGTTTCATCTTGCATTTGATTATCTTTATTGCATATTTTCATGATTTTTGGGATTTCAAGAATAGCAATATACTTTCACACTTTGTGGTTGTTTTCAGGTGCTTTTGAAGGTTGATTCTTATATTGGATAACAATGGGAAGCTACACAATAAATTTCAGAAGAAACGGAGCTCAAACGAAGAAGTTACAAAAAATGAAATCGTCCCGAAGACAGTATGTTACACGACCGTGTAACTTTTGCCCTATAAGTTACACGGCCGTGTAACTTTGCTAGGCCACGTGGATGACATGTCAGCTGAAGTGGAGCCCAGGAAGAAATGCAGGATTACACGACCGTGTAATTTTGGCCCAAGAAATTACACGGCCGTGTAACTTTTCCTGGTGACCAGATCTGCTTTTTGGCCCACTTTGAGTTGTTTATTCCTTCTTGTGCTGTCATTCCCATGCTACACGACCAGATCCAGATCCAACCTGATTTTGAGGCCATGTGATGAAGGAAGTGGGACTTGGAATGATGATGTTTGCCATTGTCCATTTTACCATTTTGCCCTTGGTGTGTTAGTATAAATAGAGGTGTCTAGTTAGCCTTAGAACCATCCCATCTTACCATTATTTTCTGAACACTCTCTAGATACATTGTGTTTGTGTTGTGTGCAACTTCAAGTGTGGATTATCTTCATTTTGTAAGTTCTTTTCTCTTTTACTAGTCATGAGTGGCTAGTAACCTTATTTTCTGGTTTTGTATTAAGGATTATGATTGTGATTTAATATAAAGTTTGATGTTTGATTTTATATCTTTCTAGTGATATGATTTTGAGATTTAACAAGTGTTTGGTTTTTATTTATTTCATATTGGCCATTTGATCTTAAATATCAATCAATCTAGTCATACAAATTATAAAATCCGTAATTGTTTTATAAAATGTTATTTGTGATAATCATCTTTAATTAGGTGAAAATCATATCTCATGTTTTAACGCTTCAACGCTTGTTTAGGAGTATTGAACATTGTTGGGAACATTCACATAAAACATAATGCAATCTTTCATTCAAATTCTATGATCTTATCTAGATTTGATTAGTAAGATTAGTCTTAGTTAATGAGCTTCTCTTGACTAAGGTACATTAGGTGAATGGTGTATGTGCGAGCTTTCGGCATACACAAAGTACCAACTTAGAAAGATTAAAGTTATAAACATCATTCTTATTGTTATTTCCAATCATATGACTACAAATGCAAAACCAGAATTTGTCCCCAAATTATAAAAACAATCATTCTATATATTTTGTCCCAAGTTAAATTTGTTCTCAACATTTACATAATTATTGTCCAACTATTCATCAAAAACCCCCCTTTGGTTACTTTCTTTACAATTTTAACTTCCGTGAATTCAAGGTGTAATCCATTAGACCATCGCTCCCTGTGGATCGACCCTGCTTGCCATTTATACTACACAGTTAGTATTTATAACAAGTAGTGCAATCACGAAATATTGGTAATTAATAAATCATTTCAAACCATATTTCAACTCTTTTATTTTGTTGATTACGACACTCAACAAATTGGCGCCGTTGCCGGGGAGCACGGTATTACTAATATTTTATGCCAAGATCTTCACGAACAGGTACGCCTCTTGAACTTGATTCGGAGATTGAGAAAACCGCGAAAAGGCTAAGGAAGCAAGCTAAACTTCGCAAGAAGCAGCAAGCTTCCCAAACCGCTTCTTCATCAAACCCTCCTATCATAGACATTTGGCAAGACCTTTCTTCATCCGAAACTGAAACAGAATCCGAATCAGATAACAACGTCCCACATACACCTCCCTCTCAAACAAACCATACTCCTATGGCCGAAAATCCACCTCAAGAACGAACGCTTCGCCAATGGGCAACCCAATATGTTACCCAACAACCTCTCTGCATAACTTACCCGCACATGACGAACTTCGAATTGAAATCTGGGCTCATTCATTTACTACCTCAATTTCGGGGAGTAGAAAATGAAGACCCGCATAAATTTTTGAAAGAATTTCACGTCGTATGTGTAGGAATGAAACCACATGATGTCTCGGAAGACCAAATCAAGTTAAGGGCACTCCCCTTTTCATTACTAGACTCAGCCAAAGAATGGTTGTATGACCTACCACCGGGGTCGGTCACGACATGGAATGGTCTTGCAAGGTTATTCCTTGACAAATATTTTCCGGAGACGAAAGCTTCAAGTCCGAGAAGGGAAATAATTGGTATCAAGCAAGGGAAGAGAGAAGCTTTACATACGTATTGGGAACGATTCAAAAAGTTGTGTGCCCGATGCCCGCAACACGGTATTTCCGATTACCAATTGTTCCGATATTTTTGTGAAGGCCTAACACCAATGGAGAGACGTTTGATAAACGCTTCAAGTGGAGGCTCATTAATCGATCAAACACCGACCCAAATAAGAGCATTGATCGAGAAAATGGCGGAGGAGTCCAAACATACACAAGGAGAGGACGAATGGTATGTAGATCCACCCCGAGGAGTAAAAGAGGTAAACACTCCTTATCTTGAAAATCAAATTTCTGAACTAACCAAAGCTGTGATGCAACTAACAAAAGAAAAAGGAGTTGAACCAACGGTTAGAGCATGTGGAATTTGCTTGCAATACGGACACCCAACTGACATGTGTCCCGAGTTACAAGATGATCAAGAGCAAGCGAAAGCAATGGGGGGATTTACCGGGCAAAATCAGAGACAGTTTGATCAACCTCGGAGCAACCAAAATTGGAACTACCAGTCCAATCAAAACCGTAACCAATACCAGGAGAGACCAAAACAATACTACCAAAACCCTCCGCCACAAAATACAGCAAGCACGAGCATGTCCTTGGAAGACATTGTGAAAAGTCTAGCCACAAGCACGCATTCATTTCAGCAAGAAACAAGGGCTAGCATCAAGAATCTGGAGCAACAAATGGCTCAACTAGCCACTTCTGTCAACAAGATGGAATCTCAAGGTAAGTTACCCTCTCAATCTCAAGAAAATCCCAAACATAATGTAAATGCTGTTACTTTAAGAAGTGGGAAAAGCTATGATGGACCAAGCTTGTCAAAAGAAAGACAAAGAGAGATAGAAATCGAAGACGATACCGATTCAAGAAGCGAAGCTCCCAAGGAACCATCCAAAGTTGAGGTAAAAATCACTCCTCCTCCTTTTCCATCTAGACTTAAAAACACAAAGAAAGAAAAGGAAAATCAAGAAATTATGGACATGTTTCAGAAAGTTGAGGTAAATATTCCTTTACTAGATGCAATCAAACAAATTCCTAGATATGCCAAATTTCTTAAAGAACTCTGTACCTCCAAAAAGAAACTAAAAGAAAGCGGAACTGTTACAGTCGGTGAAAACATCTCGGCCGTTTTGCAAAAACGACTACCAAAAAAATGCAAAGATCCGGGTGTTTTCACTGTTCCATGTAAAATGGGAAATCTCTACATTCCAAAAGCCATGCTAGATCTTGGTGCTTCAATTAATGTCCTACCTTACTCTATTTTTAAATCACTAAAAGTAGGACCATTAATAAGCACCGGGGTGATAATTCAACTTGCCGATCGCTCTATAGTACACCCAAAAGGTGTATTAGAGGACATTTTGGTACAAGTTAACGAACTAGTATTTCCCGCCGACTTTTACGTTTTGGATATGGGTGGAGACGAAACATCAAATTCTTGTTCTATACTCTTGGGAAGACCTTTCATGAGCACCGCAAGAACAAAAATTGATGTTTTCAATGGAACACTTTCCATGGAATTTGATGGAGAGATCATAAATTTCAATATTTTTGATGCTATGCGTTATCCACAAACTGTTTCGTCTTTAAATTTTCTTGATGTAATCAACCCATTAGTTGAAGAATGTTTTGAATTGTCTAACACCGATTTATTAGCTCTAGTCTTAAACAAAAATTTAGACAAGGAGAAGACAAAGGAGCTTATCGAGAAGTTCGATCTAAGTCAAGAAATCTTGGAAATCGCATCATACCTAGACCACCAAAAGAAAGCAAGGTATGATTTGCCAAAAGTGCCATTGCAAATTTCTAACGAAAAACTTCTTCCTTCCATTTCACAGGCACCAAAGTTGGAATTAAAAGATCTCCCCAACCATTTGAAGTACATGTACTTGGGAGAAAAGGATACCTTACCGATCATCATTTCCAACAAACTGTCTGAAGAAGAAGAAAAAGAATTGATGGAATTGCTAAAGAACTACAAAGAAGCTTTCGGCTGGACAATAGCCGACATCAAAGGACTTAGCCCATCGATGTGCATGCACAAGATTTTCATGGAAGATGAGTACAAACCGTCAAGAGAAGCCCAGAGACGACTAAATCCACCCATGATGGAGGTGGTGAAAAAGGAGATTCTTAAGCTATTGGACGCAGGAATGATTTACCCAATATCAGACAGTAAGTGGGTAAGTCCAATCCTGGTTGTCCCAAAGAAGACCGGAATCACGGTGACAGAAAACAAGCAAGGTGAGTTGGTACCCACCCGTGTGCAAAACGGGTGGCGTGTTTGTATCGAAAAGATCATTTCCCACTACCCTTTATCGACCAAATGTTGGAAAGGTTAGCGGGAAAAACTCATTATTGTTGTCTAGATGGATATTCAGGTTTTCACCAAATACCCATTGCGCCAGAAGATCAAGAGAAAACAACGTTCACATGCCCCTTTGGCACGTTTGCGTACCGGCGGATGCCTTTTGGGCTTTGCAATGCCCCCGCCACATTCCAAAGGTGCATGATGAGTATCTTCTCCGAGTATGTTGAAGAAATTATAGAGGTGTTTATGGACGACTTTACTGTGTATGGAAATTCGTTTAAGGAATGTTTGAATAACTTGACAAAAATTTTGAAAAGATGCATTGAAACCAACTTGGTTTTAAATTATGAAAAATGTCATTTTATGGTTGACCAAGGACTTATATTAGGTCACGTTGTTTCAGCAAAAGGGTTAGAGGTTGACAAAGCAAAAATTGATGTTATTAAAACTCTACCCTACCCAAAATGTGTCCGAGAGGTCCGTTCTTTTCTTGGTCATGCAGGTTTTTATAGAAGATTCATCAAAGATTTTTCAAAAATCTCAAGACCAATGTGCGAACTTCTACAGAAAGACGTAGAGTTTGAATTTTCCGAAGCCTGCAAACAATCCTTTGAAACTTTGAAGAACCTGTTGGTAAGCACGCCCATCATTCAACCACCAGATTGGAGTCTACCATTCGAGATTATGTGCGATGCAAGTAATCACGCGGTAGGGGCGGTGTTGGGGCAAAAGAAGGATAAAGTACCCCACGTCATATACTACGCTTCGAAAACATTGGACCCCGCCCAAAGCAATTATTCAACAACAGAGAAGGAGCTTCTTGCCATTATATTTGCTTTGGAAAAATTCCGACAATATTTATTGGCAACTAAAGTCATTGTTTTTTCTGACCATGCAGCATTAAAGTATTTGATGACGAAGAAAGATGCGAAGCCTAGGCTCATTCGTTGGGTCCTACTACTTCAAGAGTTCGATCTAGAAATCCGGGATAAAAGCGGAAAGCAAAACTTAGTTGCAGACCATCTAAGTAGGATCATCAACAATGAAGATCCAACCCCGCTAAACGATTCATTCCCAGACGAACAATTGCTTACCAACCAGACGATCACACCATGGTATGCTGACATGGTAAACTATTTGGTCACCAAAAATTTCCCTTCAGACTACACTCGAGCTCAGAAAGACAAGCTGAAGAAAGATTCAAAACATTACGTGTGGGATGAGCCTTACTTGTGGAAATTTTGTCCCGACCAAATCATAAGGAGATGTGTAGATCTCCGTGAGGTACACTCTATTCTAAACTTCTGTCATGCTGAAGCCTGTGGAGGGCATTTTGGTCCTAAGAGAACGGCCCATAAGGTCCTTGAATCCGGATTTTATTGGCCCACTATTTTTGCCGATGCTTACAAGTTTTGCAAATCTTGCGAGCAATGTCAAAAAGCTGGAAACCTTAGACCAAAGGACCAAATGCCACTAACCTCCATACTCTTCTGCGAAATATTTGATGTATGGGGTATAGATTTCATGGGCCCGTTTCTGTCATCCTTTGGAAATATGTACATAATTCTAGCTGTGGATTATGTCTCTAAATGGGTAGAGGCAAAAGCCACACGGACTAATGATTCCAAAGTAGTTGCAGATTTTATAAAAGCCAACATTTTTAGCCGCTTTGGAATGCCGAGAGCTTTTATAAGTGATCGATGTGACATCTGCCTAAAATGGATTCGGGTCAACCCAACCCAATTGGAAATCTAATAAACCCTAATCGAGATTACTTGACGCTAATAGGATCAAAACTCATACACTACGTTATAAATTGATGTGATTAGCAATATAGCATTGTATAATGTTATAACTATAATCAAATTAAATTATGATACCATATTATAATCAAATAAAAGTATAATTCTTTAATTAAATTAAAAGAATCAAACTTGAATGCTATAATTAAACTTCAAATCAAAGTAGATTGTTATAATCAAATAATAACCTATTTCTTAATAAAACTCTATTTTTATAAACACTACATTAAATTTTATAAAACTCTTAAGATGCTTGTGCTAGTGGAAAATTATGAAGACCACCAAAAGTCAAAAGATATTCCCATGGTCTCCCACTCACACCTCCCATCATCTTTCCTTTCCTTTTCCTCTCACCACATTATTCTCATCACCACTCAAACCCTCTCTATTCTTTCTCTCACTCTCAATCTCGAAATTTCTCCAAGAAAGCTTCATTTTCCAGCCAAGAACAATCCCTCATACTCAAATCTTCATCCCTCTTGAAGCATTCCTCAAGGTATGTTGTTAAAAGTTTCAAATTCATACATGAAACAAATTAAATCCACCAAAATATCTAAAACTCATTTTATGTATAAACCTGATTTTTCTCAGAATCCCATTAATAAAATAAGAAGTTCTGGAAATTTTCAGAAATTAACTCATTTTTATCGAATTATTATAATTATTGCACTAAAATAGGGCAATAATTCATATAAAATACTTTTTGTATTCAATAAATTCTGAGAAAATTATGGGATGACCCATAAACTGAGAAAACATAATTTATGAAGTTTCATGCATTTATATTACAGTTTTATGGTTATTTTGTATTTTATTTTGTTGAAGATAAATAAATAGAAAAATATAGTTATGTATGTCAAAAACACGATTTTATATTTTTCGCACCTTAATACCATTATAAAGACCCCATGCAAAAATTTACAGATTTTTGTAAGAATGTTTTATTATTTTTCCAAATTTAATGATTGTTTAATGGGTTAAATTGTTAATAAATAGCTATACAAGTCCGAAAATTATAAACCCTTGTCACAATATCATATATGACATATTAATCATAGATAAAAAGTTTAATGAATTTTCCTTAATAGTTTACTATTATTTATGATTTTATTGATTAGTTAATAATGAAAAACATAATAAATACTTCCCATTGTCCAAAATATCCAAAATATTTACAGTAGGCTCAATATAATGTTAGAAAACTATGGTTAATTTTCCAGAAGTTTTGGGAATCATTTATTATTTTTCCCGAAATTTGTTGTGGTTTAATTATTAAAATACTAAATAAATACTAAAGCAGTTAATAAAAATATGAAAATTTTACAGTAATTACTATTTTATGAAATAAGGATTTTCTGATAATTTCAGAATGTTTCATTACTGTTTAGTATTTAAAACCATTTTCCTAAATATCTAAGCATGTAAACATGCATTTTTAATGATTATTTCATATAAATAATTGTTTATAATATATAAAATCTGTAAATACTTATAATTTGACTAGTTATTATTTTAATAAGAAATTATTAAAATCTTGCCTAAAGTGAAAATATAAATTAATTAAGCAAAGTAATTAATTCAATTTAAAATTCATTTAACATATGAATACATTAATATTCAAAACAAAATTTGGATTATTGTTAATTCATCTAATATCAGAATATATGTCTAATTATTTTTATTAATACTATAATTCCGTTTATCGATTCCTAAGCCAAAACTATTAATTATATTAGGTTCTACGTCATTTTGACCCGAGCCGTCTTTCGTACGACACGCGTATTCCGTTTGGACTAATGTGAGTAATCTACCCCATATTTTATAATTTTCAATACTTTTGGGGTGTATCATGTGGTTCTAATATGTTTTCAACTTCATTTTATTATTTTATCACAATTGAGACATTGTTGGGACATTTATACTTGAATCATTATTTGTATAATTATTGTTTGTTTACGCTACATGTACTTGTAGTGCATTATCATTTTTAGTCTAATCTCCATGACTATGCCCGTATTCTTGAGGTACGTTATGGACAATAATAGCGCTATTGGGTTGACCACCCCGCCTTGGGACGCTAAGGTGATTGATTGCACGTGGTTGAGTGTGTATGATGATTAGATGCTCCATCCTATATATATACATATATATGTATATATAGGGTGAGGACTTATTGTTGTTGTTATCATTTGTTAATCAAATTTTGATTTATAAATTGTTATCTCAATAACACTTGCTTGCCAACTTCAAAAGAAAACAAATTTCAAATTATTCAAACTCACAATTTTCTTTAATAAAACTAGATTACTCACCAACTCTCGTAGTTGACCTGTTTTTACCCATGATGCAGATTTGAAGAATGAAGTTGATGAAAAGTAGGGTGTACCTTAGAAACCCACAAGACTATTTAAATTTGATGTAATAAATGTTGTTTGTATTTGAATTTGTATTTGTATGTTGTGGATCTTGTTTGCCTACTTAGTACTTAATTGAATCTAATCATATTATAACATAGTTGTCATGAGACTTTGAACAATATATCACTCCTTGATCAATTCCGCCAAGGATCGGGGTGTGACAGATTGGTATCAGAGCCCTTGACTATAGGGAATTAGGTTAATTGCCTTGACCTAGTCTATAGCCTCTAGGGTCCTCTCGTATGCTAGTTTATAAAATGCACACACAACTGCATGCAATTCGCACTTAGAAAATTCTAGGAATACCTTTGTGTGCTAATTGCTCCCTTATGTGCTTACGTATTACTCATGACACTTATATGTGTGCATACACTTGTAAATTTTCTCTTCTTTCTCTGAAAATCACCCACATACTCAAGTGGTTTCAAAAAAAAAAAATTATACGTATATAATCCTTAGAACTCATACGAAATTCCAAGTCATCCACTCTAGTTGGGTAGGATCATAGTAATGGACGCGTAGTAACTGGAAGGGGGAGGTGCCGGTAGCCCGAAAGTCCTGACTAGGTAAGCATTCGTATACATCCCAATCAACCGAGGGACCAGTTTGCTTACCTGGGGACCAAAGGCGAGAGTTCCCAAACCTATAGGCCAAAGCGCGTCATTCACATTACTTTTGAGCCATCAAAATACCCGACCTTATCAAACGTATCCGAAAGGATACACTCTAAAATGGCCAACTCATTGGACTATTAAGTTCCCTAATGGTCCTAGAAGTGGGAAAACATGTGAAAACTTAGTATTATGGGGGCCCACGCAAATGCTACATGATTCACATTTAATACCCATGGAAAGCCTAGAAGGTGCCCAATACAATGATATTTTTATAAAGTATAAGTACAAGTACATACATACTAGAACAGTGTCATAACCAAAACAATACAAGAGTAATAAGACGAGTTGAACACTACGAGTAGGCCTAGATAGTTATGTAATCATATCTAGGATAAATAGAGCCTGATCAACTCTATTGGTCCAAGGTATGACTAACATGTGTTTAGGAATAATTGTAGTGAACAACAAGTCTAAAAAAACTTATCAATAACCATATACAAATAAACTCTAAAACAGAATACAAATCTAAAATACTATAGGAGTATTTTATAATACTATAGAACCATACATCTAGACATTTTATGTACATGTTATACCCCTACCCTTACACAGTCGATAATATCTGACCAATAACTATTATCGAAAACCTACAATCATTCCATCTTTAATCTCAATAGCACAAGAATGCCACCTTGTCAAAGTAACCAACATACCATCACACCATCAACAGATCGACCGATGACTCCACTGGTGGACACCGTTATATTTCATGTCGTTGTGGCAGCCGCCATGACAAACATTAGCATTAATGGCATAAACGGAAACAGGAACGGTACCAACGGTTTCATTAGACTAATGTTGGAATTCAATCTGAACGCTGAAAGCAGGCTATATCACCTGTTAAGTCTTCTGTTTTCTCTTCACTTATGATCTTGAGAAAGTCAGGGTTAAAACCACTCATATCAGAATTAGAAGGTACTTGACTTGGACCTTCCTGAAGAATAGGAATGGTCATACCTTCTATCATAGGATGTGAAATTTCATCATTTACATTCTCAAGTAAATCAAGATTCATATCTTCCTGATCTAAGAAACTCCAATCTTCATCAAAAGGTATTTGACTTGGACCTTCCTGAAGAATAGGAATAACCATACTTTCTATTATAGGATGTGATCCTTCATCATTTACATGCCCAAGTAAATCAACATCTATAGCAGAACCGGATGGCAAAGATTGCTGCTGTGCATGGGTCCCTGATGAAGTTTCCTCCATCTCCTCGGCCTTTCGTTTCCTGTAAACATCTCTAAAGACAGCTTGCCTAAATTTCTTTGTGGTATCAGTCATCTTCGAACTGGAACCCTCGAATATTGCTTTTTTCTCATTTTCTATACCAAGTATTACGTCTGCTTCATTAGCAATATTATTCAATTCCTGTTACATAAATACCTTCAGTCAATACAATCTCATGGTACTAAAATTTTGAAAAAAAAAAAAATACAATTTTTAACCTGAGTATTGTTAATAAGAGTTTCTAGACTCTTAAGCTGTCTTCGAGGCCATTTTGGTATGCCTAACTCCCTACAACGATTCTTCAACTGGGTTGATCCAACGTTGAGTTCCTTTGCAGCTTCCAAAAGAGGCTTGTTAAAGTGCTGAGTTATTGCTTCCTTACTTAATGGCTGTCTAGAACCACTTCCACTGCCAACTACTGTGGTTCTTGGACTCAAAGAATCAAATCCGGTTGTGCTATTGTCATTCTGGATCAATTGAGCATGATCCTGACCAAAGATAAACTTTGGTGCAATAACATTAGTATCTGACGTCGGCAGTAACTGTTGATTTTCAGCTATGAACCCAGGGTTTTGAAATCCCTCTAGATTTCTTTGAATCATCTGAAGATGATTCTGGTATTGAAAACCTCCCTCAAACTCAGGATTCATTCCAACACTGTCGTTATGAATCACCTGTAGTTGATTGTCATTCTGTATGCTAGCCATGAATCCTTGATTCATGGGGATAATCTCACTGTTCGTTAAGTGCTCGTCCATGAATGGATTGTAATCTGTTAAACTATCCATTAGTGGATCTTTAAAAAAAAAAAAAAAAAAAAAAAAACAAATGTTAGATGATAAAAACCAAACTGACATAAAAGTACTAGAATTCAACCTGGAAGTAAGTTTTGAGATTGCTCATAAGCAAAGCCCAAAGATGAAGGCCCTAGATCTTCTGAGATTATATTCATCGGAGGAAAACGAAAAGACTTTTAAAAACCTTTCGATTACCCTAGATGCTATTTTTCAACATTAACTGCTTAACTTGATAAGGACAGGAAAACGAAAAGACTTTTAAAAACCTTTCGACTACCCAAAGTGCTATTTTTTCAACATTAACTGCTTAACATGATAAGGACAGGAAAACGAAAAGACTTTTAAAAACCTTTCGATTACCCTAGGTGCTATTTTTTCAACATTAACTGTTTAACTTGATAAGGACAGGAAAACGAAAAGACTTTTTAAAAAAAAAACCTTTCGACTACCCAAAGTGCTATTTTTTCAACATTAACTGCTTAACTTGATAAGGATAGGAAAACGAAAAGACTTTTAAAAAAAAAAAACCTTTCGACTACCCAAAGTGCTATTTTTTCAACATTCACTGCTTAACTCCGATAAGGACAGGGAAAACGAAAAGACTCTTTATAAAAAAAAATTTATATCTCCTGAAAGTGGAAATAATTCAAAGAACATTTAATTAAATAATATCATAATAATGAATTAGAACCTACTCACCTGGCGTATATACAGCTCGTGGTCCACCTGTATCTTGTATATTTTATTCCTCTTATGCGTATCAGCTATAAAATGACATTACATACATACATACATATACATACATATATACATACATACAGTACCGCCTATCATCCTCAGACCGATGGTCAATCTGAGAGGACAATTCAAACACTCGAAGAAATGTTGAGGGCGTGTGTCTTAGATTTCGGAGGAAAATGGGACTCTCAATTACCGTTGGTAGAATTCTCCTATAATAACAGTTATCATTCAAGCATCGGGATGCCACCATTTGAGGCATTGTATGGCCGTAAATGCCGATCTCTTATTTGCTGGCATGAAATTGGGGAGTCTCACGTAATTCGCGCAACCGTGGATTCTCCAATCGTTGGTCCTAAGCTTATCCAGGAAACAACCGACAAAATCACTCAGATTCGCAATAACCTTCTCACAGCTCGTAGCAGACAAAAGAGTAATGCCGACAAGCGACGCAAACCGCTTGAATTTATCGTGGGTGACATGGTCATGTTAAAAGTGTCCCCATGGAAAGGTGTGGTTCGATTTGGACGCAAGGGTAAATTGGCACCACGCTACGTAGGCCCGTTTAAGATTCTGAAAAGGATCGGACCAGTAGCCTATGAGTTGAATCTACCAACAGAGCTTCAGAAAGTTCACCCACTATTTCATATAGCTAACCCCAAAAAGTGTTTAGCAGACGAGAACCTTCATGTTCCTCTCGAGGATATCCAAATTGACGAGACAATGCAATTTATCGAGAAACCCTTGGAAATTGCCGACCGGAAGGAAAAGCAACTCAAAAGAAGTCGCATTCCCCTAGTCAAGGTCAGGTGGCAGACAGCACGTGGACCCGAGTATACATGGGAGCGTGAGGATCATATGCGTACCAAATACCCGTATCTTTTCTCTTAAGGTACTTTCTTATTAAATTTCGGGACGAAATTTCCTAAAGTAGGGGAGACTGTGACATCTGCCTAAAATGGATTCGGGTCAACCCAACCCAATTGGAAATCTAATAAACCCTAATCGAGATTACTTGACGCTAATAGGATCAAAACTCATACACTACGTTATAAATTGATGTGATTAGCAATATAGCATTGTATAATGTTATAACTATAATCAAATTAAATTATGATACCATATTATAATCAAATAAAAGTATAATTCTTTAATTAAATTAAAAGAATCAAACTTGAATGCTATAATTAAACTTCAAATCAAAGTAGATTGTTATAATCAAATAATAACCTATTTCTTAATAAAACTCTATTTTTATAAACACTACATTAAATTTTATAAAACTCTTAAGATGCTTGTGCTAGTGGAAAATTATGAAGACCACCAAAAGTCAAAAGATATTCCCATGGTCTCCCACTCACACCTCCCATCATCTTTCCTTTCCTTTTCCTCTCACCACATTATTCTCATCACCACTCAAACCCTCTCTATTCTTTCTCTCACTCTCAATCTCGAAATTTCTCCAAGAAAGCTTCATTTTCCAGCCAAGAACAATCCCTCATACTCAAATCTTCATCCCTCTTGAAGCATTCCTCAAGGTATGTTGTTAAAAGTTTCAAATTCATACATGAAACAAATTAAATCCACCAAAATATCTAAAACTCATTTTATGTATAAACCTGATTTTTCTCAGAATCCCATTAATAAAATAAGAAGTTCTGGAAATTTTCAGAAATTAACTCATTTTTATCGAATTATTATAATTATTGCACTAAAATAGGGCAATAATTCATATAAAATACTTTTTGTATTCAATAAATTCTGAGAAAATTATGGGATGACCCATAAACTGAGAAAACATAATTTATGAAGTTTCATGCATTTATATTACAGTTTTATGGTTATTTTGTATTTTATTTTGTTGAAGATAAATAAATAGAAAAATATAGTTATGTATGTCAAAAACACGATTTTATATTTTTCGCACCTTAATACCATTATAAAGACCCCATGCAAAAATTTACAGATTTTTGTAAGAATGTTTTATTATTTTTCCAAATTTAATGATTGTTTAATGGGTTAAATTGTTAATAAATAGCTATACAAGTCCGAAAATTATAAACCCTTGTCACAATATCATATATGACATATTAATCATAGATAAAAAGTTTAATGAATTTTCCTTAATAGTTTACTATTATTTATGATTTTATTGATTAGTTAATAATGAAAAACATAATAAATACTTCCCATTGTCCAAAATATCCAAAATATTTACAGTAGGCTCAATATAATGTTAGAAAACTATGGTTAATTTTCCAGAAGTTTTGGGAATCATTTATTATTTTTCCCGAAATTTGTTGTGGTTTAATTATTAAAATACTAAATAAATACTAAAGCAGTTAATAAAAATATGAAAATTTTACAGTAATTACTATTTTATGAAATAAGGATTTTCTGATAATTTCAGAATGTTTCATTACTGTTTAGTATTTAAAACCATTTTCCTAAATATCTAAGCATGTAAACATGCATTTTTAATGATTATTTCATATAAATAATTGTTTATAATATATAAAATCTGTAAATACTTATAATTTGACTAGTTATTATTTTAATAAGAAATTATTAAAATCTTGCCTAAAGTGAAAATATAAATTAATTAAGCAAAGTAATTAATTCAATTTAAAATTCATTTAACATATGAATACATTAATATTCAAAACAAAATTTGGATTATTGTTAATTCATCTAATATCAGAATATATGTCTAATTATTTTTATTAATACTATAATTCCGTTTATCGATTCCTAAGCCAAAACTATTAATTATATTAGGTTCTACGTCATTTTGACCCGAGCCGTCTTTCGTACGACACGCGTATTCCGTTTGGACTAATGTGAGTAATCTACCCCATATTTTATAATTTTCAATACTTTTGGGGTGTATCATGTGGTTCTAATATGTTTTCAACTTCATTTTATTATTTTATCACAATTGAGACATTGTTGGGACATTTATACTTGAATCATTATTTGTATAATTATTGTTTGTTTACGCTACATGTACTTGTAGTGCATTATCATTTTTAGTCTAATCTCCATGACTATGCCCGTATTCTTGAGGTACGTTATGGACAATAATAGCGCTATTGGGTTGACCACCCCGCCTTGGGACGCTAAGGTGATTGATTGCACGTGGTTGAGTGTGTATGATGATTAGATGCTCCATCCTATATATATACATATATATGTATATATAGGGTGAGGACTTATTGTTGTTGTTATCATTTGTTAATCAAATTTTGATTTATAAATTGTTATCTCAATAACACTTGCTTGCCAACTTCAAAAGAAAACAAATTTCAAATTATTCAAACTCACAATTTTCTTTAATAAAACTAGATTACTCACCAACTCTCGTAGTTGACCTGTTTTTACCCATGATGCAGATTTGAAGAATGAAGTTGATGAAAAGTAGGGTGTACCTTAGAAACCCACAAGACTATTTAAATTTGATGTAATAAATGTTGTTTGTATTTGAATTTGTATTTGTATGTTGTGGATCTTGTTTGCCTACTTAGTACTTAATTGAATCTAATCATATTATAACATAGTTGTCATGAGACTTTGAACAATATATCACTCCTTGATCAATTCCGCCAAGGATCGGGGTGTGACAATCGAGGATCACATTTCTGCAACCGAACGATAGAGGCGCTCTTCAAGAAATACGGAGTCCTACATCGAGTTTCCACCGCTTACCATCCGCAAACAAATGGACAAGCCGAAATCTCCAATCGAGAAATCAAGTCCATTTTGGAAAAGACGGTAAGTACGAGTCGTAAGGATTGGAGTATCCGTTTAAACGATGCTCTTTGGGCATACTGCACCGTATATAAAACACCAATAGGTATGTCTCCTTATCGTCTTGTATTTGGAAAAGCATGCCATTTACCGGTTGAAATTGAACACAAAGCGTATTGGGCCATCAAACGATTAAATCAAAACTTTGTAGAAAATGGAGTTCATAGGAAACTTCAAATCCAAGAATTGGAAGAAATAAGAAACGAATCCTATGAAAATTCTAAAATCTACAAAGAAAAGACCAAAGCCTTCCATGACAAAGTCAACACCCGAAAGAGCTTTGAAATAGGCCAAAAAGTGTTACTTTTTCAATCCCGTCTAAAACTTTTTCCAGGAAAACTTCAGTTCCGATGGGCGGGACCATTCATCGTAACTAATATTTCTACTTATGGTGTAGTAGAAATTAGAAGCGACACGACTGGAAAGATTTTCAAAGTAAATGGCCACCGGCTAAAACCTTTCTACGAAAATTTCGTCGAGCAAAATGTTGAAGACGAAAAATTAGACGAGCCGGCCCGCTCCCAATAGTCAAATTTTGGGAGCCATGCGTCGAGCCAACGACGTTAAACAAGTGCGCTAACCGGGAGGCAACCCGGGGGTAATTTTGTCATTTTTTCAAAGTGTGATTTTTTTTTGTTTTTGTAATTTTTTTGTTTATAACTTTCAATTACCTACATGAGAAAACAATCGGAATCGAAAACGGACTACCGAGGCTCAAGATACGAAAAGCGAAAAACGAAAAAATGAACAGTGTGTTACACGGCCCGTGTAACTTTTTACCCTATAAGTTACACGGCCGTGTAACTTAGCAATATGGTCAAAATCAATACCGGTCATAATCGCACATTACACGACCGTGTAATGCTTACGCCTTAAATTACACGACCGTGTAATATAGGCCAGGGGTAATTTCGTCATTTTCGCATACTATAAAAGCAAAGGACTTCATTTCTTCTCTTCACAAGTCGCGATTTTGCTCTCTTGCTCCTGCCGAGACCGTTTTCCACCAAGAACATTTCTATTTCCTCAATTTCTCTTCCATTTGCTTGTTAATTTCTTAAACTCCAAAGGTTAGTTCCACTATTTCTTATCTTCTCCTTCATTTTGACCAAAAGAAACATCAAATCCATGGGTTAATTTCGGATTTCTTGAAACCCTAGAAAATTAGGGTTTCGAATTTTTGGTGTTAGATTGTTGAATTTGTTTAGGTTTAAGCTTGGGGAAGGCAAAGATAGAAGGAATCAAGGTCAATATCACCATTGTCAAGCTTCAATTCGGTAAATTCTTTCCAAAACTCAAAATCTTCATAATTTTTGATTTTTGGCTAGATAATTGGTTCTTGGCTTTGAATTGTGAAACCTTTGTGTTTAATTTTGTGTGTTTTATTGTTTGAGTGTTGTTTTTGTTCAAATTTCTTTGTTAAAAAAAATAAAATAAAATAAAATAAAATAAAATAAATATGGCATCATCGTCCCGTACTTATTCTAGAGGTAATAAAAGGCAAATTGTGTATTCGGCCTCTAGTGGCTCTTCCGATGAAGAGCCCGAACAACAGGACTATGACATGGGCGATGCGGGAATCTCATTCATGACCGATGCCCAAGAGGCACGTTTTTATAACTTCTTGGAAAGAACTGGACAGGCACAAAAATTTGTAGATATCCCAACATTACGAGACTTACACATAGAGGCAGGAGTACGCAAACTCCTGTCCAATATTGGTTGGGAAGGGTTGATGAATATAAGCGAGAAAAGCTATTCCAACCCAACTATTGAATTTTTATCATCTGTCGAATTTAACGTTCATACAACAGTTTTGTCTTTTAGAATGTTCAACAGGTCATACAAAATCACACAAAACCAATTGTGTGAGCTCATTGGCACGCCGGTCGCCAACACTTATGACCAACGAGGCAAACTAAACAGACAATTCCACAGTGAAGTTGGCAGTTTCTGGAAGAAAATCTCTACTGAAACCACTTACCGCCCCAGCTCCGCCAAAGCCTCTAGTATAATCCACCCCGTCCTCAAAGTCACCCACCGCATCATTGCCTCTATCTTCTTCCCACAAGAAGAGATAAGCAAGGCTGGCCTAAAAGAGCTTGAGCTTCTCTACTGCATGATCAATCCAGGGTCTCAAACTCCAAATTTTGGATCCTGGATCATGCACAAACTACTTAAACTAAGTAGAAGCTCATCTGGCCAGCTACATTGCGGTGGCATTATCACTTTAATAGCCAAACATCCAGCCCTGGGCATCAGATTTCCTGATAACCTTGAGATAGTCAGAGGTGAGCGATACCTCACCTCTGATGTTCTTGAGGGTATGAGGTTATTTCGACGCCCCGAATCTGACGAAATTTGGCAAGCCGATGGACGCGATTATCTGCGGGTCAACAACCGAAATGCCCGAATCCTTCGATTAGCCAACCCAGTCTCCACCACAAATTGGAAGCCTCCTTCCAACATGGGCCTACAACTACCCGCTCCCAACCTACCCCCTCGAGAGCCCAGCCCACCACCGAGACAGCCCCAGGAGCCTGGCCCTTCAAGTTCTGCTAGCTCATTTCCTCCAGAGCACAGTCTATACATGGAGCAATTTTCTAGCATCAACTCCCAGCTTGCGGATATTCGCCTTGATTATCAAGGCATCTATGATAATCTTGGTGAGATTGATACACACCAAATGGAGCTACGCCAAGACTTTGAGCAGTTTAGAGAGAACCAATATAAACATAACCAAGATGTTATGTCTATACTCTCTGACATACAAAGATCCGTTGCCTTCAACCCATGGCAACAGCAGCAACCACTACAGCCACCGCAACAACAACAGCAGCCAGGCAGCCAACCACCCCCGCCCCCTCAATTCCCACCTTACCCGTATTTCCCACCGTACCCATACCCTCCATTTCCGCCACGGGGACCCTTCCCCGACCCTCAGTAGGTTGTTTCTTTCTTTCTCCTTCCCTAATGCATTATGGACATTGCATTTATTTTAAGCTTGGGGATAGGGGAATAAATCCCTAAAAAAAATAACAAAAATAACAAAAATTCAAAAATATTTTATTTCTTGCATTTATTTTAAAATTTTTTTCATGCATTTTTGTTATCTCTTAATTCTCACCTATGTGACACCTTTAAATTGCAACTATAATACATCTCATAGTTGAACTTCTTGTATTTTTGTCCCCTATCTACATGCAACATCACCATCTTTTGAAACTTTAGATCTTCATTAGGAATTTTTTTTTGTTAATTTTCTAGCATAGATACGTTTGGGTGAACTATAAGAACACACATGAAAGTGAATCAAAACTATTCTAGCAAAGGACGCTTTATCCACCCGTGAGTTCATTAATGTGTGTAATCGACTAGGAGAAGTACTATGGAAGTTGCACTAGTCCCCCCTCACGACCATACATTTGCATATTGTCTATTAAGCATAAGGTTTATCTCAAAAATCGCGATTTTTCCAAAGTCATGGACAAAAATATTATTTTCTGCATTTTTTGGTCTTGTGTGGTACTAGGTGTTTATAGATGTCATATGACCTTGTTTATATTATTTTGGTCATTAGTGTTTTTTTTTTTTGAGTTTTTCATTTATTGTTTACAAAAATATCATAAAAATTATTTTGTCTAATCATTTTAGCAAAAATTTTGTGAAAGTATTTTTGTGGTGAAAATCCAGAAATCATTTCACTTGGTTCTAAAAGATTGGTCAAATAAAAAAAATAATAAAAAAAAAAGACCGAACCAAGTGATCACTCAAGTCATTTAAAGTGAAAAGTTTCTACAAAAATACAATAAAGCGGTTACTTGTTTGAAAGCCTCATTTGTTTTCAACAACTAAATCTAATTTTGATCTAGTTACAACTTCAAACATTGACCATGTTTTAAAAGTCTTCATACATCTTGGGTCAACTTGAAGTTTAAAAGATTTAGTTGTTTCGGTCGTCTAGGTATCTATCATTTGTAAATAGGAATCGAGTTGTAAATTTTTGTCCCTCTGTTTTGAAAAATCATGTGTTTAGTAAATAAATATGCAAATGAGGTTGGTTGGAGGACTTGAGCAAAGTCAACTTAGTATAGCTTCCTAGATTCGATACCCGAGCGCCCCTCCTATAAAAACAAGTGTTTATAGCCAAATATTGAAAACAGAGCTTGCAAGGTCACACATCTTGTGACATAAGTAAATAAACACGAGGGGAGTGAACAATTGTGAGCACGTCCTTTGCTTGCGAGACGCTTCGAATACTTAGTGAAAGTTTCATGTGTGAATTTATATTTTGTCCCAACGTGAGTATGCCAAGTATTTGATAAAAATTTGTTCCTTTTAATGGTCTTTTGTTTTGAATAGATGGTCTAACTTATATGTGTGTAGGGTCCAAATTGACATGATTTTTTTAGCTATGATTGATGTTGTCTTGGTTGCTACCTAAGTTGTCTATTTTTTTTCTATTTTGTAGTTTGTTATCCTCATTGTTTTGATCCTTGTTTTTCTTGAGGACAAGAAAAGTCTAAGCTTGGGGATATTTGTTAGGTGTATTTCTAAGCATGTTTTCATGCCTTTTTATCCTTGTTTCATCTTGCATTTGATTATCTTTATTGCATATTTTCATGATTTTTGGGATTTCAAGAATAGCAATCTACTTTCACACTTTGTGGTTGTTTTCAGGTGCTTTTGAAGGTTGATTCTTATATTGGATAACAATGGGAAGCTACACAAGAAATTTCAGAAGAAACGGAGCTCAAACGAAGAAGTTACAAAAAATGAAATCGTCCCGAAGACAGTATGTTACACGACCGTGTAACTTTTGCCCTATAAGTTACACGGCCGTGTAACTTTGCTAGGCCACGTGGATGACATGTCAGCTGAAGTGGAGCCCAGGAAGAAATGCAGGATTACACGACCGTGTAATTTTGGCCCAAGAAATTACACGGCCGTGTAACTTTTCCTGGTGACCAGATCTGCTTTTTGGCCCACTTTGAGTTGTTTATTCCTTCTTATGCTGTCATTCCCATGCTACACGACCAGATCCAGATCCAACCTGATTTTGAGGCCATGTGATGAAGGAAGTGGGACTTGGAATGATGATGTTTGCCATTGTCCATTTTACCATTTTGCCCTTGGTGTGTTAGTATAAATAGAGGTGTCTAGTTAGCCTTAGAACCATCCCATCTTACCATTATTTTCTGAACACTCTCTAGATACATTGTGTTTGTGTTGTGTGCAACTTCAAGTGTGGATTATCTTCATTTTGTAAGTTCTTTTCTCTTTTACTAGTCATGAGTGGCTAGTAACCTTATTTTCTGGTTTTGTATTAAGGATTATGATTGTGATTTAATATAAAGTTTGATGTTTGATTTTATATCTTTCTAGTGATATGATTTTGAGATTTAACAAGTGTTTGGTTTTTATTTATTTCATATTGGCCATTTGATCTTAAATATCAATCAATCTAGTCATACAAATTATAAAATCCGTAATTGTTTTATAAAATGTTATTTGTGATAATCATCTTTAATTAGGTGAAAATCATATCTCATGTTTTAACGCTTCAACGCTTGTTTAGGAGTATTGAACATTGTTGGGAACATTCACATAAAACATAATGCAATCTTTCATTCAAATTCTATGATCTTATCTAGATTTGATTAGTAAGATTAGTCTTAGTTAATGAGCTTCTCTTGACTAAGGTACATTAGGTGAATGGTGTATGTGCGAGCTTTCGGCATACACAAAGTACCAACTTAGAAAGATTAAAGTTATAAACATCATTCTTATTGTTATTTCCAATCATATGACTACAAATGCAAAACCAGAATTTGTCCCCAAATTATAAAAACAATCATTCTATATATTTTGTCCCAAGTTAAATTTGTTCTCAACATTTACATAATTATTGTCCAACTATTCATCAAAAACCCCCCTTTGGTTACTTTCTTTACAATTTTAACTTCCGTGAATTCAAGGTGTAATCCATTAGACCATCGCTCCCTGTGGATCGACCCTGCTTGCCATTTATACTACACAGTTAGTATTTATAACAAGTAGTGCAATCACGAAATATTGGTAATTAATAAATCATTTCAAACCATATTTCAACTCTTTTATTTTTTTGATTACGACACTCAACAACTGTAAAAATAATCGATTGCCAAACTCGAAAATTTGAAAAAGTTCTGATATCTTGCTTCTACTCAGCATGTTGTTAGTAATCCAGTTTCTGATATGGGTACTTGTTCTTTATTATCATTAGTTGCATTCTCAAGTGTTGAATTCTTTTATGTAGTTATCATGGTTGAATACAGAATGGAGCTGCATTATGAATCGTGCACAGTCACATATGAACCTGTTAGAACCATTCATGGCATTTAGAAGAGTTATGCTTCAAATTTTAAGCTGTAAGGACTGTACAGTCCAACATCTTCTGGAATCTGTATCTATTCTTCGTAAGGTATGTCCTAAAATCATTATCATTTTATAAATAAAAAAACAATTCTTTCCGCAATATATATATATATATATATATATATATATATATATATATATATATATATATATATATATATATATATATATATATATATATATATATATATATATATATATATATATATATATATATATATATATATATATATATATATATATATAGACACACACAAACACACACATGTATTTACGTATACTTTAGTGTTTGGATGCTAATGGTCGTTTATCAATATTTATCTTCATTTAAATTGCTTTTTATGTTCGTTTGTTTATGTTTGTTTACGTCCATTCATTTTCGTTTGTTATGTTCGTTTAGAACCTTAATGAACGAACATAAACGAACATTAACAAAGGAATATTAGAACAAACGAACATGAACAAGGAAATTCGTTCGTTTATGTGTTTGTGTTCGTTCATTTGTTCGGTTAAACTTAAACGAACGAACATGATCATGTATCCATTCGTGTTCGTTCGGTTCGTTTACTGTCCTAGGTTTGTTTTTTAATTCCGCCTTTTTTATTTTTCGGTTAGGTCTTGTTTGGTCCGGTTCCATGATCGAGGACATGATGAATCAAAATGGGCCCTTACTATCCACTGCCGAAAGCTAAAGACCTAAACAAACCCACATGAGCCTTTATCGGGCTCGGCTTCTGAAATATCGATTTACAAGTTAAAATGTTGCATTTTATAGTCAAGCTCGCCTCATACAAGCAAAGATTATGTAAGTAAACAAACAATTAGTTAAACAAATTAGTGTTGAATCTGTTGGATGAGTTTCGAATCTGACCTAATACATAAACATATTTGAAACTAAAATTCAAGACCGAATTATGGGTTCCATTTCATATAAACATCTTTTCACAATATAAAAGACTATATCTAAGAATTATACACTTTAGAAACTATCCTACAATTTTGAACAAGACAAGAATAATTTGAAACAGGTCGTCGAGTTTTTTTTAGGGGAAACTTCAATAAGGTTGTATACTTCCGTTACCCGCTAAGACAGGTAATCCCCAACCCGTTCGGGTCGGATCCCCGCGGGTAGCGGGGAATCCCCGACCCATTTGCATCCCTAGTGCCAGATATCGAATAAAATATATGTATATAGAAGTGATATCAATCTCAGTCAAGAAATATATATTTCGGGCCTTCTTGAAGGTAATGATCTTAGTGGTTGCAAGCCACTTCCTACTCTAAGTTTTCCTGGGTGGCAACTGTCTAAATATCCAAGCAGTTCTATAGATAATACATACTTATATTGTCGAAGTGTAGGTGCATTATAGTACTTAGTGCTCACAAGGCTAGGAATCATATGTTGCAAGCTAGGTCTCCTAATTTCTTTAGACTCCTATCGCCCGCATTTGGCATAGAGTGAGGCACATCTTTGGCCTCTTTCAGGGACGAGTATGCATGGATTAGTAAACCGAATTTTGTCTAGCCTCTCTTTGCTTTTCAGGTGGCGATTGGGCTGATTGTCCTGTTGATTGGATGTCTACCTTTGCTTACACCGTTGTATTGGTTGTAATCTTGTTTATTATAGCTAGACCTAGTGCTAAACCAGTGTCTTGTATTTGAGCTCAATCTACAACTAAACTTTGTTGGCTTATTTCTCTACTTTGTGCGTTTAGGCTACCACTAATTCATCCCTCGCCTTGTTGTGTGCTTATTTAGTCGCCAATCTTGTGTTTTGTCATACGACGATTAATTGTGATATGATGCTATGTCCTACCATTGCTCATGTTGCAGAATTTCTTACCAAAGTGCTGCCTACTCTATGTGAACATATCCTTCCAAACTACTCATGAGTACTCTCTTCGACTTGATTGGAAATATTAAGAGTAGAAACATGTGTGGAACACTTTACATATTACTCTTTTTAGGTAATTCTTGCCATATATATATATATATATAGGCTTGCACCGGTCTCGTGTCTTGATAATAACAAAAATACAACTCTACTACTTTCTTTCCTTTTCTCTAAATTCAGTTAAGTTTCAGAACCAGAGACTTGCAGTAATAATGGTTAGGATGACCTCTAAAATACCATTTTCAGGACGAGTTTCTACCTAAATAAAGGAACGATATCTTATGATATAGCAAACACGTATATGTACAGTTTATGGTTTGGTTCAATCTCATTATTGTTTTGATACAGTCCGGTTCGGTTTCCAAAGGCCCAATTTCAAGAGAAGAAAGTCGATTTTTTTAGTGGTGTGTGCAACTGTGCACCGCTTGGCTCAGACTCCATCCAACCACACAAGCATACACTTGACTGACTACAACACACAAAAAGATGTATTTTTCCATGAGGTTCTTTACACAATCTCAATCTTCCTAACCTAAAAGAAATCAATCTCTAAGTAGCTACCAGTAGGCTTCATCTCTACTTTCTCCGGCGACGGAATCGGTATATCCGGTGGAGTGGCACACCGGATCAACGCCCAATTCACACTCTGAAAAAACGGATGTTGTTTAATCTCCGTCGCCCCTCTCCTATAAGCAAGCCGATGTTGTGGCTCTTTTACCAATAAACCCCTGATCAAATCCCTCGCTGCAAAGCTGACCGAGGGCGTTTCTGGAAACCTCAAAGGATGCCCCACCACATTGAACAAAGTCGCCCGATTACTCGCCCCTTTGAACGGAGTTTTCCCAAACAAAAGCTCATAAAGAAAAATCCCAAATGTCCACCAATCAACAGCACTCCCATGCCCTTCGCCTTTGATGATTTCCGGTGCCAGATACTCGTGGGTCCCCACAAACGACATTGACCGCGCATTCGTGGGCTCCGCTATGAGCTCCGGTAACGGAACTGCTTGGTTGTAAATCTCTGTTTTTGGTTTCGATCTCTTTTCTTTCTTGGGTTTGTTCAAGAAACGGGGACTGAAACAAGAGGGTTGCATACAGGATGGCTGGACCATGCAAGATGGTTCCATACAAGCGGACTGGTCATTGGAACTCGAGGGTTTTGGTTCCACTACGGTTCTCATGGATTTAACCAGTTTTGGGTTCACTACACATCTCAAAGAGAGATCGAAATCTGAGAGCATTATGTGGCCGTCTTCTCTTACTAACACATTCTCTGGTTTAAGGTCTCTGTAAATGATCCCAAGCATATGTAGATACTCCAAAGCAAGGAGAACTTCTGCTACATAAAACCTACATAAAAAATTAAAGATTTCGAGGCTTAATTTATGAAAGATTTGAAGTCAAAAGTCAAAATTGGAAGACAATTAGTAACCTGACAGCGTGCTCAGGGAAGAACTTTCCAGGTTGTTTTTGGCGGAGAGCATGCAAATCGCCACCTGGGCAATACTCCATGACTAAGCAAGACAACTTTTCGGTGTCAAAATGTGCGTATAAAGTGGGGAGAAACGGGTGATCGAGAGATTGTAAGATTTCCCTTTCTGTTTGTGCCCTCAAGAGCTTATTCCTGCTTGCGAGGGCAGTTTTATCCATCACTTTCATGGCGAAGTAATTTTGTGTACCGATTAACTCAGAAAGATAAACAGTTCCGATGTCCCCACATCCCAATCTCTTTAGATGTCTAAAGTTTTTGATTTCTATCATACCCGTGTTGTTTTGGGATCGTACGATTTGAATTGCTTCCCATCTTGTGTCGTTTTGCTTGTGGGGCTTGAAGATGGCGCTATTGAAACTACTTGAGGTGCTGTCATCGCTTAGATCGCTACCGGTGCTTTCTCTATATATACTGCTTGTTTTGTTGCTTTCAATATAGTCGCTAGTTTGACCGCTTTCAATATAGTCGCTGGTTTGACCGCTTTCGTCACCCTTGCCTACAGTGCTTGCAAACTCGCTCACTTCTGTGCTGGTGAAGCTTTCTTTGGCTTCTGAAAACTGTGTGACCGAATAGAAACTGTTTTGGGGGCTTGCGCTTGAACCAGGACCAGGACCACGACCACGATCTGTGTTCATGGCGATTGGTGCATTCATGGGCTGTTTGCTTCCAAATTTAGCTTCCACCTCTAGAATATGGTTATGGAAGTAATCTCTCGCAGATCTACCATCTGGTTTCCGTTTGTCGGGTGCAGAATTAGGTTTTGAGTGGGTAGATTGTATGGCTTCTTTTTCGATGTAATCGTAAGTGGATTTATAAGAACTGGCAACAGATTTTGTGGAAGCATCTGCTGCGAACAAATGGGATGAAGATGAAGATATTTCGCGGTTTGTTTGTTTCGAAGAACGCGGATGAGGAGGTCGAGTTCTTGACCGTAGATTGAAGGTCATGGTGGCAGCGTTATGACTGGTTGGCAAAGAACCAACCCCATCGATAATTGAATCCATCTACACCGATTCAACCACTATCCGACTACACACAATCACCTCCTGCAACAAAATTTAACTTTCTTGAATATCGATACTATAATCGTTTCTACGTAAGCCCAAGGAAGATATAAATTTGGGGAAGAACACGTTATAAATTCGACATTTGCTTACTGCGGTTTGCATGTGAATTATCTCAGGTCATTTCAGTTTTTCTTCAAGTGATCAATTCAGTTATAGTTCTTTACGCAAACCCTTGAAAATTTAACCGCATTCAAAGATTTATGAACATAATTGGCAAATGAAAAGATGGCCCAGAAAAGAAAATCAACAAATTCATGTAAGACTGATAAAAATAAACTTGAATCGACAGTTGAAATCATCCGATCAAGAAGTGAACATAATGGGATCAAAATACGTACCTGGTTAAAGATTCATAACTTCATAAAGAATGTGAAATAGACGACTGATCTTTGTACCAGAAGGGTAAATTTATAATATCTGAGCGAACCAAGAACAAGATCAGGACCCAGAATGTATTTCAGTTATAGGTCGTCGAAGCATTTGGGGAAATTCGTGGGAGGAAATCAGAATGTGGTCACACTCGTGATCTTTCCGTTCTCTAGACAAGAACTTCACTAGCAAGCCCGGTAGGAGACGAAGCTGTTTATATATATTTGCACAATACCTCCCTACTTTTTCTTGTTGTCCAACACCTCCCCTTGCTTATTTAAAAATCTTGGTTCTTAACACACATTGCGCTTGTATTCGTGTCTTTTTAAGTTGTGGCACCAAACCTTTAAGTTATGGATTATTTTTTGGGATTTGCACGAATGTGAACACATGATTTTTAGCATTATTAGATATATTCAAAATTTTGGCCCTTTACAGATACGACCACTTATTGCAAAATGGATTACTTGTCTATTTATGGGGTCTTCCTATTTAAGAAAAATTTGAAATGTGATACCCACCACATATTCGTATTTTCTCAAGCATTTCAATGGGAAGCAATATGGATTTGGATGTTAGGAATCGGATCGGGTACACGCAGCGGAAACACTATCACACACACACAAACGAAATGAGAAAATAAAGCAAAAGATAACACAAAGATTTTTACGTGGTTCGGATTCGGTGCAAATCCTACGTCCACGGGCCGCAACTAGAGAAATCTTATTAATACTCACAAGATTACAATTTATAACTCTTGTTTTGAGCTAAGTGATGCAATTTTTCCTTGAACATATGAAGGCAATTTATAGCCTTTGTACAACAACTCTTGTTTGAATAAAACAAGCTTAACCACCTAATCTTTGACAAAGTTTGCACCTACCAAAGAAAATAAGTCTACTAACTTTTGTTTGACAAATAAAATCTACCGTCCAAACAAAGTCATTAATTTGACTTTCTAGAACAAGCCTTCATTTACCTAACAATTTCCCACTTGAAGGCTTGAACAATATAGTCCGTCTCTGTCATCCAATTCCAGTAATCTTAAAACAACCAAGTCTTCCAAGTCTCCAGTTCCCAAGAACAAGCTAAACTTAGTCCAATTTCTCTAATTGCAGCCACCCCCCCCCCCCCCCCCATCTTCAAGTACTAGAATGGCCAGTTGAAGCTCCCACTAGCTCCAACTCAGCCGTGGCTAATCCCACCACCGACTCATCCTCTGTCTCAACAGGTTTGGACACTCCACCAGCTCCAGAGATACACTGAGGACCACTAACACTCTCCAAACTTTGCAAACTTCCAACAGGAGAGAATTTTTCAGTCTTAGTCTTCAAAACCCAACGGCTCTTTGTAACTGTACCCGGAACACACCCCGTGCTCCCACTGTCACAAAATCCCCTGAATGGTTTAGACTTTCCGACTCGTTCAGCTAACATCCCCTTGGCTCCAGAATTCATGTTTGCAAAATGAACTCTCTTAGCACTAGATTTAGCGAACCAGATTTTGTCATGCTTAACCGGGACGGTCATACTTCCCTCAGCAGGTACCTCAACCATATACAATGACTCACGCTTCATACCTTGAGCAATCACCGAATTACCATTGATCGCCCTCCATTTACCACCACCAAACCTTACTTCCAGTCCTTGTTTATCCAGCTGACCAACAGAAATCAATTTCTTCTTCAGCTCCGGAATCACCCTGACTTTCTTCAGGTTCCATGTAGTTCTCAATGAAGTAACCAGATCAATATCTCTCATGCCCGTTACTTGAAGCATCTCGTCATTTGCTAATCGTACCTTCCCAAAATCTCCTTCTTTTAGATTCACCATCGTTTCTCCGTTGTCCATGGCGTGAAACGAAGCCCCTGAATCCATGACCCAATAGTCTATAGAACTTTCCATACTTAGTATCAGTGCATCATCCTCAGACACACTCTCAGCACCAGCAATGTTCAATTCTTTCTTTGGACATTGACTCTTAACATGTCCCACCTCTTGGCAATTCCAGCACTTCACATTCTTCCAAGTTCTAGATGAACTTCTTCCCCGACTCCCACTGCTCCCACTATTCCTGTTATTCCCTCTACCTCTTCCAATATTTAATAACTCAAAAGAAGACGAGCCACCTTGATTCTTGTGTCTGGTATCCTCGCCTAGAACCAAATCTCGAACCCCTTCAAACGTCATACCACTGGTCCCCACTGAACTTGTAACAACGGTTACTGTTCCAGACCAGCTATCAGGTAGTGAAGCTAGTAGCAGTGAAGCTTGAGTCTCGTTATCAAATTTAATTTCCACAGATGACAATCTGGACATAACTGAATTTAGATTGTTAATGTGAACAGTAACTGAGCCTTCCTCATTCATCCTTGTAGTGAACAATTCCCTCATCAAGAACACCTTGTTAGCCGCCAACGGTTTCTCATACACGTTCGTCAGAGCATCCATCATACCACGCGTCGTGGTTTACTTCATGATGTTGAAAGCGACGCTCCTTTCCAACGACAATGTAATAACTGCCTTAGCTTTCTTGTCCTTTGAGTTCCACGCATCTTCAGCAGCTTTTTCCATTTTCTCCAGTTTGTCTCCAAGTACCACGTCCAAATCTTTCTGACATAGCAATGCTTCTAATTGCATTTTCCACCAGCTAAAGTCAGAACCGTTGAACTTCTCGATTACAACCTTGTCTTCAGCCATTACGACAAACAAGAGACAAATATTTTATAGTACTTTTGTGTGACAGAACCGTACCCTTCAAAGTACCGAGATACCTTTAATACGATTAATAGAAATTAGTTTCTGATGTGGAAGATCAGACAAAACTGTAACCACAGAGCATACTTTAATTTCTAAAACCGAGACCTCCTCCAGAACCCAAAGCTCTGATACCAGTTGTTAGGAATCGGATCGGGTACACGCAGCGGAAACACTATCACACACACACAAACGAAATGAGAAAATAAAGCAAAAGATAACACAAGGATTTTTACGTGGTTCGGATTCGGTGCAAATCCTACGTCCACGGGCCGCAACTAGAGAAATCTTATTAATATTCACAAGATTACAATTTATAACTCTTGTTTTGAGCTCAAGTGATGCAATTTTTCCTTGAACATATGAAGGCTATTTATAGCCTTTGTACAACAACTCTTGTTTGAATAAAACAAGCTTAACCACCTAATCTTTGACAAAGTTTGCACCTACCAAAGAAAATAAGTCTACCAACTTTTGTTTGACAAATAAAATCTACCGTCCAAACAAAGTCATTAATTTGACTTTCTAGAACAAGCTTTCATTTACCTAACATTGGATTCGGAGATCATGATGTAGTAGGCTACTTATTTATAGTTTTCATGTCCATATTAGTTTTGGATTATCTATTTTGTCATTTAAATAACATGTTTGAAATTAAAACTCTTCTTGAAATCCGAAAAACTTGTCCTTGATGCAATTATTTTAGCTAAAAACTAGGTTTTTAAATGTGTTGTGCAGTAGTTAGGCTACATCTGTCTTGATTAATGGCTTATTTAAGTATTATGTACTTAAAAAATTGTCTGAAATTAAAACATTAATCTGAAATCCGAAAGACCGATCCAATGTGTAGTCATTTTGCCATAAAAAAAGTTTTAAGTTTGTGTTTTGTAGTAGTTAGACTTTATATTTATCATGGTTATTTGCATAATTTGGTGTAATGTAGTTAAAAATCTTTGTATCCAACGATAAACTTAATCTGAAATCTGATGAACATGTCTGAAACCCCAAATTCATTTTTAATTTGTGGGGTCGTGTTATTGTCGATTTATTGAACTTTGTTATTCCACATGACCATTTGTGTGATGCGTCTTTAACCATAAATCTAATCTGAAAACTAGCAGTATAATTCTATCGAAGCTTTATTGTACCCTGACGCGTGATGCACATTTTAAGGGCACGTGTTTCGGTTGATGGCTTAATATCCCCATCGCAGAAGGGACCAGATGTTTATGCACTGCCTCTTTTGTAACGAGGTGTGTGTAGATTTCTACGTTCCAATACCCAGCAAATTATAATTTCAAGTAGGTGAGTACGAGCTTTATTTCAACAAGAGATAATTCTACTTATGCATTACCTCTGGATATGAGTTTACACCTAACATATTATCTAAATTGATTGTATTAATGTGTGTGTTCTTTCCACAACATATTATGATGTGGACAACACCCTTGATCAAGCGTAGACCACAAAATACATGTCAGACAATTACACCAACTATATTTAGTACCCAGGATCTAGATTGGAAAAAGATTGTTGATGGTAGTAGTTAACCATCTTGGTGTAACTTTGACTTGGTAAGTGTGAGTCTAGATCACATAACTTCTTATTATCACTAATGTAATATACATATATTAAGACCTTCCTCGAATTATACATGTATACATGTGAGAGCTTCACATCGAAACTACTAGGGACCGCTGGGGTATCACGACAATCCAACATGTAGGGGATTATCGGGGTTTTGCATGTCATAGCGTTACATTGTTGGTTGGCGTATGCTATATCCTTGTGATCTTGTTCAATCTTTTGCATCTCTAATCGTCTTGATAATTTTGTTTAAGTGCATTTGTCGAAGTTCTTAATCCTAACGGGTAGAGCATCTTTTTACTTTTTTTTGTCATGTGGTTTCTTCCTCTAAAATCAAAATTTTCATTGGTAGCAGGTGGATTTTCCTAACTTTCACGCGATTGTCGAATGGATGACTTGGGCAGATTTTCGGGTTTTAGCTGGCTCAAAGTAGATGTCTTTATGTGATTATTCTCACTATTTTTGGGGTAATCTCGACTTTTCGAAATGCATGGATCTTTAGAACGTAAAAACCAACAAAAAAACAAGTTGTCAATTTGATAAGATCATCTTACAATCCTTTATTGTTTTTGATTAAAAGGCAGTAAGAGGAACGTAAATTAGGTTTGTTGGTTTCAAACCTTACTGCTAACACTTTTGCTATGTAATTTGTTAATTTTTTTCTAGCATTTTTGTAATTTTCTTTTAATAATTTTTCGTCATTTCAGAAGAAAAAAAAAACTATGAGCATTATCATGAAAATGTTAGCTTAAAAAACATCTAGAAACAAGATAAAATAAATAAAAATATCATTTTGTATGTATTGTTTTCACTTTTTCTCTGGGACGCAAATCAACTTGGACCGATCCTGATTATAATTTTGCTTTTGGTGTAGGATTTTAACTTGGTTCAGATTATGTGGTTTTTGAAAAACAGTATCGATTTGAATTGTTCGATCAGATCAAATTGAACTTATTCATTCATATGAACACACTAAATGAAATTCATGTAGGTCTTCCGTAGCACGTGCTTTCGCACACAAAAACAGTATCATTTTAACTTGTGTTCGCTACGGAATTTTCATTTCGTGGCAAATGTCGTAGCAAATTTGCTACGGAAAGTCATTCTGTAGCATAAACCGTAGCAATTTGGCTACGGAAAGGTCTTCCGTAGCACCTTTCCATTGCTATTTGGCTGTTTTCTTGTAGTGCTCACATTACAAGCATATAATCAAATGTACGAAAGGATCAATTGTTGTTGAGGCCTGGTCGACCAGTGGTGCATTCGTACGTGTAGGACGTGCTTTCGCACACAAGTTCAGTAAACAGCTTACAACTCCCAGTTTTCTCGGCAAAAATAGAATTAATAATTGGGAATTCTTGCTAGTAGTAGGCATCATAAATCCAATACACTGTGTTGCTAAATCCTACTAATCTCCCTTACGCTTCCAACTATCTAACTTCATGTACCTTGTGACATTTTTTCAATCACTAAAACGGATTAATGTTCACTTGAAACCACACAAGATGTATAAACTCAAAATTAAGGATGAAATTGATCAAGCCTATAGAATTAATTGGAAATTCTTGCTAGTAGTAGGCATCATAAATCCAATACACTGTGTTACTAAATCCTACTAATCTCCCTTACGCTTCCAACTATCTAACTTCATATACCTTGTGACATTTTGTCAATCACTAAAACGGATTAATGTTCACTTGAAACCACACAAGATGTATAAACTCAAAATTAAGGATGAAATTGATCAAGGCTATATAATCAGTAAACATAATCACAAAATATAAAGTCAGCACATGTCGTAAAACTATATTATAAAGATTGAAGGGATGCGTACCATGAAATGTCGCAAGCCAGGTTGTGGATGAACTGTCAGCATTTAATGGCAAAAAAAAGGTCCTACCGAGATTTGAACTCGGGTTACTGGATTCAGAGTCCAATGTCCTAACCACTAGACCATAGAACCACTTTGTACTTGATTTTTCTGCATTTCTTTATGATCTATCAATTATGCACGTTTGGAAGAGCAATCCGACGGCGTAGATAGGATCTGTTCGCGAGGTAGTTGTCCAATCGACGGTGATCCATTAATCCCGACGCTAAGCAATAGCGTGAAAAAAAAATAAAAGGTCCTACCGAGATTTGAACTCGGGTTACTGGATTCAGAGTCCAATGTCCTAACCACTAGACCATAGGACCATGTTGGTTAGGTTATGCTCAAGTATAATATAAGATCTGTAACCTTCTTGTACATATTGTCTTTAGTCTTATACATATTGTCTTTAGTCTTATTTTGTTAGACGTTAGCTTATAACGAAGTCTAATAAAAGTATATATAAGAAGCCATAGGACATTTAGAAAACTGAAGCATAATATATTTATAGCAATTTTATAAAAGGTTAAAACTTAATAGGAAACCCTTTTTTTATTTTTATTAAGTTGTGTTTTCTGAATTAAGTCAAAAGAATTACTTAATTTTGGATGTTTGTGATTTGCTTATTAAAAAAATTGTATACTTATTTTTAAAAATGTTTATCAACTTATACGGTATTGTTATCAAAATAGAGTTTTAATAAAAATGTTTAAATTAGTTTATTAGGCAACAAAACGAAATAAATTTATAAGTTATCTTTTAATATTTGACTATTTTAGCTTGTACATATATAATGACCAAAAATGACATCATTAGGCTATGAGATATATTTCTTTTTCACCCACACCAAAAGTGACGCACATTACTGTCACATCATCTCCACTTCCCTACCGCACTACTTAGTAAATACACACCACTTTACATCCCATTTTCTCTTTGGTTTTTTAAATTTTTTTAATGTAATAAATTATTAAATAGAGAAAACGAGAGAGATAAATAAAGAAATAGAGCGAAAGAGTGGCGTTGTCGGATATCTCTTTACCCACGCCTAACAACGCTCATGTGGTCCACACCACCTAGGGAATGGTGTTCCACTCCACATCATCATGCCAAATCATACTCACGCCAATGGCGTGGGGGTGCATACCGTTTAGTCTTATATGTTATTGAATTATTTGTTTCTTTTCACATATAACAGTTCTTTTTATATTATGTAAAATAATACTTTTAACAAAAAAATTTAAATTGGTAACTTTAGATAAATATATTTTATAATTCTAGCAGTTATTTATATATTATATAATAAAAAATATTTTATATACACTTGACATTCACGTATGTAAGCGATTCTTGGGATGTTGACCCTTAAATACACAAACAAATATTCTTAAAATTTAGTAAAAAAATGTTAAAAAAAGTATTCAACCGTATTTTAGAATGTATTTCAGATGTTGACGTCGTTGACCCTTGACCCTTAAATATTTTAGAATGTATTTCAGAATTCAGAAACATGTAGGGAACGACGAAGGTGTTTCGGAAATAAGATGGGGGTGACGTTTAGAGTTTCCATGGGAATCAATTACAACATTTACCAAAGCAATGATTATGAGTTTAACCGTTAGATCTTCAATATATGCGTCTACCTTGGAAACGGGAAGTTGACGATGCGTTGGAGGATTAGGTTTGGCACTTGATGAAGTGATTATGTATTTGGGATAGGCTTAAAAAATGGGCTAACACTATAATACCCAATATAACAATTAGAAAATATAGGCCTTTTGGTATTTTGGGGGCCCGAGGCGGTCGCCTTGCTTGCGCAGGCTTACGGGTCGGCCATGCTTATACACCACTTAAACCTATTCTAAATTTTGGCAATATATTTCTTTTATTATTTAATTATAATAAGGGGCATTTCCCCTGGGTCTATAGTATGTTTAGACCGGCCCCGAATACATGAGAGAGAGAGAGAGAGAGAACGTGTATGACAAAAACTGAAATAGTAATGTACTTTCAATTTTTGCTACAAATACACATCCATATACACACACGTCAAAGCCACACACATACACGGTCACACACATAACCACAAGCACATACACGGTTATAACATTGTATTTTGAAAACCCCACTAACTAAGTAATACATAACTTACTGTATGATTACAAAATTTTAAATAAAAATTCATATTGGTTTGTGAAAACAAATATTTTAAAACACTAATTTTTATATGTTTTTATAACCTATATACATGAAAACATGTAGAAAATAAAAAAACAAATTTAAAAAAAATCTAAATAAGAATATACATAAAAACGAATATGTAAAATTGTAATTCTATAAAAAATCAGTTTTGAAAAAACAAATCCGTAGAAACACAGTTTGTAAAAAATGAAAAAGAATTTGAAAAAAAAATTATTTATCAAAACAAATAAAATTTTAAAAACATATAAAAATAAAATTAAAATATTTATATATAGAATGCTTGAATCAAATTCAAAAAATTAAAAAAGAACCTAAAAATGAGAATTATGAAAGATGGGTAAGGCCGGACGGAGTAATGCTCGGGAAAGCGATAGATGGACATCGGGATGGGGCGGTACACCCGGTACCTCCGGTACCGCTACCCCCACCCTTGCAGTTTCAAGCGGGTTCGACCATGGCGGGTTGGAGATTGGATTGGTGAAGCCGAGTGAACCCACTCCATTTTAAAAAAAAAAACTTTTAATCTATTAAAAATTACCCTCCCCTCATCCTATAAATACCACATCTTCACTTCTTAAAAAATCACACATTCATCCTTCTTTCTTCCTCTCAACATTAACTCTCTTTTACCCATTTCCAAAAAACCCCTCATTTGTTATCCCAATTTCAATTTTATTTTAAATTGAAATGAGTTCTTCTGATTCTGCCGATTCTTCCAGTTCTTCCAGTACGTGTGTTCACAGCAAACTACTGGATGAACCTACGCAGTTGGTATCGACATCATCTGATTCATCAACCGATGCGAATACGATCGCGACTATTGTTGAAGCTGCACTTTTCATGTTCCAAAATACTGTAAGTTCTAGCACTCCTCGTCATAGAACTTTTCTCCACAAAAATCGAGAAGCTGCTGAGCAGCAGCCTCTTAAAGATTACTTTGTCCCCAATTCAAAGTATGGGGATGTTCTTTTCAGAAATAGGTTTCGGATGAGTAGAAGCCTGTTTTTGCGGATTGTTGAAGACTTGGAAAGGAATTATCTATATTTTCACACATCTTATAATGCCGGTGGAGTTAAATGTTTCACTGCATTGCAGAAATGCACATCGGCGATCCGCCAATTGGGGGCAGTAGCACCCCCGATTCACTTGATGAGTACTTGAATATGTTAGAACGAACTTCCCGTGAAAGCCTCTACAACTTTTGCTATGGTGTTGTTCAGTTATATGGTGCATAATTCATGCGTAGACTAACATCCAACGACATTAAACTGTTGTATGCTGCACACCAAGATAAACATGGATTTCCTGGTATGTTGGGTAGCATTGACTGTACACATTGGGATTGGCGGAGTTGGCCAACGTATCTACGAGACTAGTACATGAGAGGTGATCACATGTATCCTACAATTATACTTGAAGTAGTAGCATCATATGATTTGTAGATATGACATTCATATTTTGGTGTTGTCGGGGGCAACAACGATCTAAATGTGTTGTACCAAACACCCATATTCAATTATACCATCCTTGGTACAGCACTATCATGTTTATTTGTTTTGGAGGGGGTAGAATAGAAGCATGGGTAATATCTTGCTAATGGGATATACCCTAATTGGACAACATTTGTGAAATCATTTTCACACCCGGTTACCCCCAAAAAAAGCGTTTCAAGGCGGCCTAAGAAGCAGCAAGAAAGGACGTTGAACGAGCGTTTGACGTACTAAAAGCAAGATTGGCTATTATCAGACAGCCTGCACGGTCCGTCACCATCGATCGATGTAAAGATATCATGTATGCTTGTCTAATTTTACACAACATGATCATCCAGGATGAAGGTAGGGCTATATGTCCAGTACATGATCCAGATCTCCCAACCGAAGTAGAAGTTAGCGATGACATGATTCTCGAAATACGCAATCAAGAAATTCACCAAAAACTTATTGCGGATCTTGTAGACCACATCGAGCATACCTACATAGCTACTTTGGATCACTAGGTTTTTTAACGTATTTAGGATTTCATTTCCGTTATTTAGGTTTTAATATTCCGTATTTAGGATTTCATTTCCAGTTATTAGTTTTTTTTTGTAATGGTGTGGTTTTTAAATTTAATGTTATTTGTGATTTTTATTTTATTAATTGCATTTTATTATTATTTATAATATTAAATTAAATATTAAAAATCATTTATTAAATTAATAAATGAATTTAAAAATCGAAAATCTGATGTGGCATCGTGGGTTCGGTGGGTTCAATGGGTGGGTACTGGGTACTGGTTTCATGTGTGAAAGATTGGGAAAGATGGGGGAAAGATTGAAGTAAGAGGTAAGAGAAAAGCTGACGTGACGTGTGAGATGTGTGAGTTCAAAACTCATTACTCCCGCCACTTAAGGCTCTTATGGCTATTTCTAAAAGAATTTACAAATAAGGACTATTTCTATAATTGTTTTTACATAGGTATCAATTTTGTATACTTAAAACTATAGATATCATAAAAAATAAAAAATAAATAAAAAAAAACACTGATAATATCCCATCCCGATACAAAATTTTGATATTTAATAATAAGATTAACAGGTATGGTAACTCCTCACACCAAGGGGTTCTGGTGCCATGTAGGCGCCACCTCACTTTCCCCTCACCTCTTCAATTCTAGGAAATGGTAACCCCTCACCAACCCCTCACTTTTTTGTTTTAAATAAAAATAAATTAAACAAAACTAAAACAATTAATTTTTTTAACTAAAACATTTCATTAATTTAAAAATTACAATCGGAAATTAAAACGACAAACGCTAAAACCATAAAACGATAAAACGACAAACTAAAAACGATAAAATGACAAACTAAAAAAAGACAACAAAAACGATAAAACGACAAACTAAAAAAATTAAACGACAACCTAAAAACCATATTTCGCCATAATATCCGCTTTCATTTTTAAAACCAACTCCCGTTGTCGCCCCTCGAGACCCTCTTCCGGATTGGACGTTAAAAACTTAATATCTTTTAAATGGATGTGAAATATGTGTGTAGAAGATTGGTAATTTTTTGTGAGTGAATGTATATATTTATAGTTGGTAAATATTTAAAAAAAATATATTAAAATTTTTTTTAGCCGTTGGGGGGGTTTTTTTGCAACTTGTTCCATAGTTCAGGGGCCAAAGAGTAAAATTCAAGGGAGTTCATCGCGTGGGGTTGGAACCCCGATGCCTAACCTTCCCCGCACCTAAAACCCCAACCGGGGCGGTGTTACCGGGCGGGGTCGGGATCCACCGTGGCCCTTCCCCGCTCTCATACCTCTTTGTCTAACAATATGGCCTAATAGTATGTAAGGTTTTCTTCTAAGCAAATATATTACCTAAATTACTGTGTTGCAGATAATTTATATTAATATTTTTATTGCGATTTAAATTACATTTTAGGATGTTTTGGTGTTTGTTTGAAAAGTAATTATGCAATGTTTAATAATCAAAATTTAATAGTAATTGAATCTTTTTCGAATACTAATTATCTACAGACCTATATATTTACCCAAAATTAAAGCGGAAACGCATATGATAAATTAGAAGTAAAAAATGAAATTAAAGAAAAATAAGCATTTATATCTCACCTTTCAATAAATAATTGTAGAGCTTATATGAAATCGATTATCCAAAAGTAATTACGTATTTAATTACTAAGCAACAATCAAATGCAAAATCTTTATATCCAAAATTTGAAAGTTGGTTATTACGATTTAAGATAATAATTATCATACAGTCATTTTCAAAACACACATCCAATCCTCCTCCCCTACGCATTGTTGTACGATATCAGTAACTTTGACTGTCATATATCCTCTTATTTTTTGTACTTATTATTCAATCTACAAGTTTTTGTCAATCAAAAGATCAACAAAGTAACAAGTTAAACATTGCAAAAGATTAACATTGCAACTTGAATAAACGACAAAGTAATCTCATTGCCTTTAAAAAGATGAAATTTCAACCGATTCATATGTAAACACTAAACAAGTAATCTTGCGTTTAATGGACGCTGTATTTTTTTTTGCAAAACTCAACTGAAAATGGTTAGATTTTTTTCAGGACGAGAAAAGGTTAACGAATTATCATGAAAACCAAAATCAACAAGGATAATAACATATGAAAATTTCACTTTATTCATGGTCATATACATATAATCTGTACATGGTGATGAACCAACTCTTTTCCAAACTATGATTATCAAAACAGAAAATAAAGATTCTTGGAAAACCCAGAAACTTAAGAGCGGTACTTGGCTCTCTCAGCATTTGCAAAATTGTCGAAAAAGGAATCCAATTCTGGTGAAGTGAAAAACTCAATGTCACCTTTCTTCCGAGAGCTGGATACCGTCCGACGCTTCCTTGGTGGTAGTGGTGGACATGTGAACTTCTCCGGCAACCTCGATTCCTTTCCTGTCGGAGTTGTTGAACCAGAGTTTGAGTCATCATCAGCTTCTCCGTTTGCTTTATTAGTCGATATAGGCCTCAAGGGAGCACACATGGTGTTTCCAGAAATCACCCATATCTTACCTTCGATCGAATCTCCATCTACTTGATGCTTTTTCGAAAACCCCATATCAAGAACTTGAAAAAGGTAGCTTTTGTAATATAAAAACCAAGTTCAGTAATCACACGATTTGGTGTCGAAATCAAATGAGAAGGAGAGTATAGAGGAAGGAGAAAGAGGGATTTAATTTTAAGGGAGCTTTGAATGGAGGCGGCAAAGGATAAATAAGAGAAAAATCGAGTTAAATTTTGGGAATTTTGGCGCCACTATTTCGCAACGGCTCTCTTTCCCGCGCTTTTGAATTTTCCAGTATTACCCTTCTGGGGTTTGATATATAGTATTTACATGTTGTTGGACCGGTAGTGGTGCGTGAGCCGACGGTGGGTTTAGCCATGATTACCGAGTCAGATATGTGGCAGACCGGGGGCCCAAAAGATTCCCAGAAATTCTGCTTGTTGGCCCATTTTTTAACGATTTATCTACGATTTTGTTACAGATTAAGAGATTTATCCTTTTTTTTTATTTCAAAAAACGGTACAAGGGTTATTTTGTTTGATGAGATAAAACCATATAGAAATAAATTAACGCCAGGATAAAATAAATTATCATGTTTAATTATCTTATTATATAGTTAATTACTCATGTATCTTGTTTGATATCTATTAATAAACATCCGCATTGAAGTCAAGTTTTCAAATAAAAATAAAAATTAAAAGTATTGCAAAAATATCATCTACGAACTAAACTAAGCAAAATGAAAGATCCCAAAAATCTCAGATAGAGTTATAACAAAAAGAAAGGTATTCTAGCAATAAACTTTTATTTGATTAAAGTTATGAATTATTTAAGAAGTTTTCTTACTTCATTGTAATAGTTTAGTATATTCTATTCTGACCTCTGTTATTATCTATCTATTTAATTCCCGTTCTTTTTTTGGACGGGATGTACGTTTTTTTTTTGGGGTTGTTTTTTTGGTGTAACACACACACTCCCAAAACCCTTTCCCTTCATTGCCTCAACGGAGATTTATTCTAGAGTTATCCTCTCCACCGCCTCCTCCACTATTTGCTCTCCATCTACGTTGATTTCGCGTCACCCACCATTTGCTCTCCACCTCCTCGATTTGGCGTCGGTGATTGGATCAGCCCCCAAATAACGCCACTAAGCGACCACCATCGTCACTGTTAGTCGCTCTCACTGCAATCGAAGCCATCTACGAATACACATGTTTGGTTTACTACAATTGACGCCATCTCCCCCAAACCGACGTTTAATCGTGGCAACCCTAATCGGTAATCGTCAATATCCACTGAACAATGATCAAAGAAGGAGATGCAAAATAGGTAATTTTCTCTCCTGATTTACAAAATTTATATCGTCAATATCGTTCCGCGCTTCCATTTTTTAGACTTCTAGGTGTTCTTCCTGCCTCCCTTTTCTCCCTCTTCCGTTATCTGATGTACAACATTTGCTTCCAGTAGAAATCAGTATGCGGTCATGGAGCTTTCCGCTTCACTTCGTCATCTCCGACTCCGCTAGAAGAACGGTACGACCTCTCAAGTCCTCAAAAAGTATAGTGCCGGAAGTAATTCGTAGTAGGATATTGAAACGTCAAACCCTTTCTGCAGAAAAAAAGATTTCTAGGTTTGTCTTCTGTCTCTTATTACTCACATGATCCTTAATCCTGCCCATCGCCCTCACCAAAATCGTCGCTGCTACAACCAAATACTGCTTTGCTCACTGGAGACTAAGGTACTCATTCTATTTCATGTCTGTTTTTCTAAATCATGGATTAACTTTGGATCTTTTTCTTGACCAGGGCCATGGTTCCGCTTCTAGGATTTAAGTGAAGAAGATGGAGTACGGATTTACAGTGGTAGGGGCTTGATTTGGTTTCCACTATCGAATCACTGGGGATAATAGGTACCGATTTACAAGCTACTTAAAAACGACAACATATTGAACAAAACCAAATTTAATTTCGCTTAATCAGCCACTTGAAACCCAGCAACCTTCATCTTCTCTCTTTCTGACCAAATCTTCAGCACCTTTAACCATCTCTACAAAACCGTAGATGCCTGTCAGTGTTCTCTTTTAAAATCATCGTCATATTAGCCCTCCTTACTGCGGTTACAACCATCCTCTGCTATCACCGAAAATGTTCAAAGAGTGAAAGTTCTATGAAATTTCTCACAATGTTAAAACAAATCGTCTTTGTTTTGAGATTCATACTGTTACTTCCCTCACAGCCAACGTCACCCACCACCACCACCTTCGTCGTCTCTCTCTATAAGAATGTAAGTTTTGAGTTTCATATTCGTGTTATTAGGAAATTTTCTAAAAATGTTGCTGATTTGGGTCCAGATTAGGTTCATATATTGTTAATGTCGTGGTATCTTCTATAAATCACGGATCATGTTGCAAATCTTATGGTTGTATTATACGTGAGGCTTCAAATACCATTAGTATCTATGAAATATTAAACAACTAGTTCTGTCAACTGGGTTCAATTAATATCTTCAGATTCAAACCTTATGATTTTACTAACAACTGGGTTCTGTCACTTTTCCTATAATCCTTTAATATATTGGAAAAATTAGAACTTATAAATGATGAACATTAGAAGCTAAGTGTGGCGACTGGACAACTGGCTTTAGTTTTGCACTTCACTTGATTTGAGTTTTGTCAAAGTTATTTTTTGTTATTTTCAGTTTCAGATTGATTGGTATCAATATGTTTTTCATATATCGTTTTTTCTACGATTTCAACAGGTCGGAAATCAAGCTGAGATGCAGCAAGTCAACCACTATTAAACATAGTTTTCATGTTTGGTTTAAAGGAAAATATACTGTGGTGAGTTTAATTGAAATATCAAAAAATAAAAACAATTAAACAAATTTGTGATCAAGACTGGCTTAATTTTACTTTGTATTTACTTATTCGGAGCAAAAAAAAAAAAAACTATTGTACCAATAATCATCTGAGCTTTAGAATCATGTATCAAAAGGACCATGGGACTGATTCATCTTGAAATGTTGATTAAAATAAAAAAGAATTGAAATGTGATTATTTGACAAGTTGATTTTTTCATGCGGTATAAAGACAAAAAGGAAGGATTAGTAAAGCTAGAGAATGATCTCGAACAAGATTAGCGGACTGTCTTTGCATATCAGGTAATATATAAAGGTATATATAGCTATTGTCGACACTTTGTCTCGGAGAAGAGGAATGCTCCCTAGCGAATTTACGTCTCTAATGTTCAACAACCGGTAATAATTTCATCTCTTTGAGTATTTATAAGCTATGGGTCGATTATCTCTTTTGTTTTTATTATTTTCGTTGGTAATCTAAAGCATTATGTGTTTATACAAATATTGATTTATAAAAAAAATTAAACAATTAAAATATAAAATTAAATACATTTGATGTTATCTAATTATATGGGTGTCTTTCCTTATTCATTCAAAATGCATTAACTTGAGTACGAGAGCAACTTCATTTCAGCAGCCGTCCCTCCCGGTGTAACCGGTATCAAGTTTGATGACATTGGTGCCCTTGAGGATGTGAAAACCGCATTACATGAACTTGCCATTCTTCCAATGAAAAGACCCGAACTTTTCTCTAGTGGAAACCTATTGCGGGTACTTTTGGTGCATTATTTCTTCTTCTTCAATCTTCACTTTCTGTAGCTAACAATAAGCCTTTGTCAGCCTTATAAAGGAATTTTGCTTTTCAGGCCCACTGGAACCGGGAAAACACTTCTTGCCAAGGCACTTGCAACTGAAGCAAGTGCCAACTTTATTAGCATGACTGGCTCCACACTTACATCTAAGGTAGTTGCCCATTCTTTAACCCCAAATTTCTGAAAAATAGCAACCTACTTTCTCTTTTTTTTTCATTAATTTGCTAATGTTTGTGGTTGTTTCCTGTGATATTTAGTGAGATGATTCCTCTATTGGTGCTAAAATTTTGATTTTGATTGTTATTTTTTATGCAGTGGTTTGGTGATGCTGAAAAGCTTACAAAGGCCCTCTTCTCCTTTGCCAGCAAGTTGGCCCCAGTAATTGTTTTTGTTGATGAGGTGATATTTAATTTCCATATCGAAAATATCCCTTGAAGTAACATCCTTATGTTTATGTTTTCTAATTTGGTTGAATGTTATTTGGTGGATGTTGAACATGTTGATCGTTTTCTTGGTGCCCGTGGTGGGGGCTTTGACCATGACGCTACAAGAAGAATGAGAAACGAGTTCATGGCAGCATAGGATGGATTGAGATCAAAAGATAGTCAAAGGATTGTCATTCTTGGCGCCACAAATTGACCCTTTGATCCTGATGATGCTGTCATCTGATGGTTACCAAGAAGGGAACATATAATTTTTTACAATTGACGTGTTTTTAAAAACTTTGGTGTAATGCTTACGAAGTTTGGTTTTAGGATATATGTGGACTTGCCAGATGCGGATAATAGATTGAAGATACTAAAAATATTTTTTGCCAAAGAGAACGTAGAACTTGGTTTTGATATACGAAGTCTTGCAAACGCAACTGAAGAATACTTGGGGAGTGATTTAAAGGTAATATTCCCATTTACTATTACGGGGCTGTTTATTTTTCCTTTTTTCCCATTTAAGCCCTTTATGGATAAAGTAACCGAATGGGTTGTATTGCTGCGGCATATAGACCTGTTCAAGAACTTTTAGATGAAGAAAAGAAAGTAAGCTTCTTTCAGCCTTATAACTAATTCATCTTTGTGTTATGTGTTTCTGTTTTTATTTTACCTGTCTTGCTAAATCATTTTTTACAAAAAAAAACTCATTAATCCCATTTTTCAGGGAAAGAAAAACAATATAACTCCAGCATTAAGACCACTTAATTTGGACGATTTCATTCAATCCAAAGCCAAGGTAAACTTTCATGATCTTGCGTTTATTATGTTTGCTAGCCTTCCTTCCCTAAAATTCAAATAAACACACGTTTCTTTTTTGATAACTTTATATCCTCGGATGATATAGGTGGGCCCATCTGTTGCTTATGATGCAACAAGCATGAACGAACTCAGGAAATGGAATGAGCAATACGGAGAAGGTGGAAGCAGGGGAAAATCACCATTTGGCTTTTGATGAACCCGTGCTATGCACGGGACCCCACTAGTTATATAAAAAAAACATGCAACATACGTTTAAAACAAATTACTATAATCATTAGATATATAGTTTCATTACAAATTACAATACAAAATTATAAAACAATCCACTCTCAAAACAATCAAGTGTTTTTTGTTAATTTCAAGAGTCACAATACTTTTTAACGAAAAATCCAAGTTTTTTAATCCGTTAAACCCATCCTGTTTATGTAAAATTGGAATGAAACTCTATATACATTTTCGATAATGTTTCTATCCCATCCTTTTAGATATATACTAAAGTTTGTTACAAGATATGATAACACTGATTTCGTTCTACACGAAAATCTATTTTGTTGGAAATTCAAATGTGCAACTGAAATATTAATAATATATATTTTTTCAGATTATGTTTCCATCTGATATTTTTGGATATGTACAAATATTTGTTACAAAATATCATAACACTATATCATTATCTACTTTGTTTAAATTTAAAATACATTTAATACCACGTTAACATTGCGTACAATAGCAATCTGATATGCAACTCTGTATAATACAAACTTACAGATATAATTAACATTACAGTTTACACAGTACATACATAGTGTCAACCAAACACAGTACATAAATTTTAGTCTCTTCTCTATGACTTCTCTTTATTAAGTCAAAAAAAAAAAAAAAAAAAAAAGTTACATGATTATTGGATAATGTAAAGCTCTTGTTTAGCAATAGAGTAACGACCAATAACATTTCCAGCTTCCATAATAAACTGTTCTTGAAAAGTTCCCATTCTTTTACTAGGAATATCAATATTTAAATCTTTAAAATCAGGCACATCTTCCGCTTGTATACCGTCCCCACATATCAAAAACTGATTTCCAACAATAAAAGATCCCGACACACGAATTGCAACCCCATCTTCACCGTGGGCCCTACATTGTAACTTCTCAACAACATGCACCAGTTTTTCTGAAGGCCATTCGCCAGCTAATGTACTCCGAATATTTGATAAAGTTGTGAAAATATCATTTGGCCCAGTACATTCTTTCCCCGAAAAACTGAAAAAAATAATAATATTTGTTATCATCAAAATAATATTCCAAAACAGAAACTTTAAATCACATGTACCTGAAAGTTGATGATTCGTTGTAAAAGCTTTTTGCGTATTGCCACAGTTCATCTGACCCATCAAAAAGTAAATAGTAATGTACCGCTAGCATCTGATAAAACAAAAACACGAAAAGAATAACATAAACATTATGGAAAAATTGACTGAAAAATATAGGAGTAGGGGTAAATTCGTCATTTTACATCTGCTAAATCTTTCATTCGCTGTGTTGGATCGAAAATGCTACGAACAAATGCGGCTAAGTCGACTTTGGCGTTCTCATATTTTGTGATAAATGGATGTGAAAGAAGCTGCATAATTAGTTTTGAATAAATTAAAAAATATCCTTTAAAAATGTCGATGATGATGATTATTTAAATACCTGTTCTGCTGTTGGTCTTGCATCAGCATCTTTTTGTAGACAAGCCTCAATAAACGAGCAGAATTCTGGAGAAAAAATGTCTTTTGGTGGTGATGGAGATGGATCCTCCAGGATCTGTTGACACGTGGCAAAACAAAAAACAAAAGAAAATTCATCAGCAAGAATAAAGGAAAAAAGTATAGTTAGGGATACAAATACCTGCAACATAAGATTAACAGGTCCTTCATTTGCTGTATATGGAAATTCACCAGTGCCACATTCAAAAAGGGCAAGACCAAGACTCCAAATATCAGCCGGATATGAATAACTTTCATTTCTGATTCTTTCAGGTGACATGTAGGTTACAGTTCCCACAAATGTAGCACACTGAAAAAATGATCTAGGAATATTACAGCTACAATTATTAATAACTCTTAGCTTTTTTCATAACAAAAAAAGAAAAGAAAAAAACACATACCATTGCCATGGAATTTTCTAAGCCAGCACTTATTCCGAAGTCTGTAATTTTTGGTTCTCCCTTTAAATTCACAAGCAAATTTGCAGGCTTTATGTCTCTGTGGACTAAGTATCTAACTCCATGCAAATAGCTTAGTCCCTGAGGAATAAATATAAATATATTACTACAGTAAAAAGACCCGTGAAACTTTGAGACAAGATTACTGACTTGCAATAGTTTTTGAACCATCAAAGAAAGGACTGCTTCTGGTATACATCTTTGTCGTTTTATAACATCAGCTAAAGAACCACCATCCATGTACTCTAGAGCGATGCTTATTTGTCCAGAATCAGGAGTGTAAAAAGCTCCATAAAACTCTACAAGACCTTGATAACAAGGTGCCTCACATAATGTTCTTATCTCTGTAAGAAGCTGTTGCCTTTTCTCCTTTTCAAAGATGTTGATTTTCTTCAATGCAATGATTCTGTGAGTGGGAATATGAATAGCTCTTTGAACTACACTGCTTGCACCGCTGCCTATGGCTCCAAATATTCTCATTTCATGTGACGCACATCTGTAAGTTCTTTCTCTTTCGTCCACATCGTTTGTGAGTCTTGATGTGCATTTTTGTAATCCAAGTTCGTTGATGTTGTATACTCCATAAGATCGACTGAGTAGGTTGACCGTCCCACCATCTGATAGCTTCATGGAAGTAAAAACAAAATCAGTAAAGTTGATGTGATTAAGTTTAGAATTTGACTCTGACCGTGAAAGTACCATATATGAATCGGAAGGATCCATGGTTGATCCTGAAGAGAAGCCCTTTTCTGCATCGAACAGTGGTACGAGCTTCTTTTTCAATTCCTCTAGTCCTGCCATGGTAGATAAATTTATTGCAGCGCTACCACATTCTTTTATCCTGTCAAAGAACGTAAACATACACATCAAGAGTCAAAGTGTGAGCTCCAAATTAGGTTCAGAACGATGCAATTAGCAATATGCATTTACTCAGCCTGACAAGGCCTAATCAGATCAACATTATTTGTTCTCGCTGTATATGACATAGTGACCCAATTTACAAGAATTAATAAATTATTTCTTTCTCTAGGGTTTTAATCATTTAGGGTTCTTCGTATATGATGGGTTTTTTAGATATACGAATTGTAAATTTGAGGTTTGTGGTACCTGAATTATCTCCCAGTGAAAACAGAATGTTTATGAACATAATCCAACCAGAGACGGAGGTACTGATGAGCGATGGTCAGACAAACAGGCCGGAATGATGGGCAGGAGACGACGGTGGTCAATTGACTATAGGGGTTTTGTGTCTGAACGAAGTCTAGATTTAGAAACTGGTTGGCGCAGTATCCAATTTTGATGAAATTTAGGTAATGTCGATGGATCAGGAAGAACAGGGAAGACGGGATTACAATTTACAAGGTGAAGAAAAACTCAGAGACACGTTAAAAGGGTCGAAAGTTTTGGTGGTTTTGTTTAATTTTTTGAAGAAAAATTTCAGTATTTCTTAATTAGACCCCAAGGTTAACCTTTTCCATATGAAGCTCCTATTTATAAAAAGAAAATGACAAAAATAGTTTAATGTCTTAAGCTTCTGTCAAAAAACAGTTAAAAATTAGTCAAATGATTCAAACATCCATGATTTTCGCAAGTGATAGAGATCACCTGCAAAAATGTTGTCGTGGCACACAGCCAATTGCGAAAATGATGCATATCATAATGTACTAACTTATACGCTCATATGGTATCATACGGGTTATTTAGAAATCAAATTCCTCCAATTGTTCTTTGACATGGCGAAAAGCCATGGTCATCAATAACACGTGAGTATCAACAAGTCTTTTTATACGTTCGTCGAGCTTTGTCAACTCATTATGTATGTCATTATCATGGCTTGTATCCTGATATAAAAATAGAAAATTACTAGACTGAAAACCATTTTGAGATGTAACAAGATTTAAACAAATTAAAAAAGTAAATGAATATTGATAGCTACAGCTCTGCTTGAGGAACCCCTTTCATGATCCATTTAACAATATTACTTATTCAACAAATGAGAAATTGATGAATGACATCCATTCGTAGTTAGTGTATATATAGAGGTTAGTATGTATATGTTGAGTTATCATTTCAACTATTCCATCTCGCCAATTTTTTATACAGGGGTGTCATTATTAATGAGAACTCGTTACAGAGTTACATTATGTCTGTAAATTGCATATTTGCAGTATATAGAGTAGCATGTTGTATATGTTGAGTTGTCATCTCAACTATTCCATATCGCCTGTCTTTTATACAGGGGTGTCACTATTAATGATAACTCATTACATAGTTACAGTACTTATGTAAATTGTAGTAAATGGTTTTGTTGAAGCGTCAATTCAACAAATAAATTGAGATATAAAATATAAAGCGCAAATCTTTTGTTCTCTGCTCAATTTACTAATAAGTAGTAAGGGTTAAGCATGGTCGATCCTCAGGGACGCGTGTCTAATATTACGCCAGATTTATCATATAAGATACACTAGACGTAAAGAGGGGGGTTATGATACACGAAAGTTATAGAACTAATTAAATTAAACATACAACTAAACTGAAAGATAGGAAAACACAATGAAGTAAAAGATCTTCACGTACAGGTACACCAATTCCAGTTGATTCGGAGATTGAAAAGACAGCAAAGAAGCTACGAAAACAAGCTAAGCTTCGGAAGAGGCAACAGCCGGGTTCCAGAACTTCTACATCATCAAACCCTCCAATCATTAACATTTGGAAGGACATCCCCCTTTCAAGTGAAACCGAGACTGATACACAATCCTCACCTACACAACCTTCATCAAAAGAACCCTCACCACCACTTTCACCAATCCCTATTATACCCGAGGTTGAGATCACCGAATCTCCTACCCGAGACCACCACATGGCCGCCGAGAGAACCTTACGCGATTGGGCGACTCAAGATGTCACCCAACAACCTTTATGCATCACCTATCCCGCTATGATGAATTTTGAGCTGAAGTCGGGATTGATCCATCTGCTACCGAGTTTTCGTGGTCTGGAGAACGAAGACCCCCACAAGTTCCTAAAAGAATTCCATGTAGTTTGCGTTGGTATGAAGCCGCACGATGTGACCGAAGACCAAATCAAGTTAATGGCATTCCCCTTTTCACTTCAAGACGCAGCCAAGGAGTGGCTATATGACCTACCACCGGGGTCGGTCACTAGATGGAATGACCTTGCGCGACTCTTCCTTGACAAGTATTTTCCAGAAACAAGAGCTTCAAGTTTAAGAAGGGAGATCATTGGTATTAAACAAGGGAAGCGAGAAGCCCTTCACACGTATTGGGAACGTTTCAAGAAGTTGTGTGCCCGATGCCCACAACATGGAATCAACGAGTATCAATTATTCCGATACTTTTGTGAAGGTTTGACACCAATGGAGCGAAGGTTGATCAATGCATCGAGTGGAGGGTCTTTAATTGACAAAACACCGACTCAAATTCGAGCTCTTATAGAGAAGATGTCCGAAGATTCAAAGCACACGAAAATGGAAGACGAATGGTATGCCGACCCGCCAAGAGGGGTTGAGGAAGTGTCAACCCCGCATATGGAAAAACAAATTTCGGAACTAACGAAGGCGGTGATACAGCTAACAAAAGATAAAGGTTTGGAATCACCAACTGTCCGAGCTTGTGGGATATGTTTGCAATATGGGCACCCAACCGATATGTGCCCTATGCTTCAAGAAGACACGGAAAAAGTACAAGCAGTTGGTGGGTATCCCGGCCAAAATCAAGGAAATTTCGATCAACTGAGATCTCAACCACAACAAAGACACCTATACCAACAAAATAACCCTCCATCAAATTTTCAACATCAACCTCAACACACCTACCCCCTCCCCAAAATCAAAACCAAGGGAGTAGTAGCTCGGGTATGTCCTTGGAGGACATAGTGAAAAGTATCGCAACAAGTACTCAAGCATTTCAACACGAGACGAAAGCAAGTATCAAAAGCTTAGAACAACAAATTTCACAACTTGCAAACTCAATGAGTAAGCTAGAGGCCCAAGGTAAACTCCCAGCTCAAACCGAGAAAAATCCGAAGCACAATGCACCGTAGCAGACTCGGGAAAAGTCAAGCCAACGACTTTAAATGAAGGCGCTGACCGGGAGGCAACCCGAATTTTTATTGCTTTTTGTTATTTATTTCAAGACTTTCGCATTTTCGCTCTTCGTACGATTTCTTTTTCATTTTAAATGTTTCCAATGACTTTGTAACGCAAATGTGGAAAAACCGAGCACATCTAATCCATGCGGGTCGCCAAGGTATGTGAGCACGAACGAGAGAAGTGGAACGTTTGAAAATTTTCAAAAATAAGGAACACGGGTCGTGTAATATTTTACACGGTCGTGTTCGTGCCAGTTCAAAAAAAAATCATTTTTGACCCGTGAGTTACACGGGCCGTGTAACGTTTTACACGGTCGTGTAACGTGCTGTGCAGACTTTTTAAAACCCGATTTTTTCACACTTTACCCACATTCTCTTCCACTTTCACGCACGGTTCTTCCCTCTTTCTCTACCCTTCGCGATTTTTAACCCTAATTCTTGCAAGATCTTGCTTTCCATTGTTCGATTTCTTCATCTAAGGTGTGTTTCCTTACTCTAACTCCATCTTCTTCCCCATCTTGAAGCTTCAAAGGGCAACAATGGTGAAAAAGGGGTTTTTCAAAACCCTAGATCCGATTTTCTGCACAAACCTTTAAATTCTTCCATGTTTTTGCAGATTAAGCTTGGGGAAGGCAAGGATTAAGGAAGAACAAGCTTTTCAACGACGCCAATTTGTTGAAGCATCAATTCAACAAATAAATTGAGATATAAAATATAAAGCTCAAGTCTTTTGTTCTCTGCTCAATTTACTAATAAGTAGTAAGGGATAAGCAGGGTCGATCCTCAGGGACGCGGGTCTAATATTATGCCAGATTTATCATATAAGATACACTAGATGTAAAGAGGCGGGTTATGATACACGAAAGTTATAGAACTAATTAAATTAAACATACAACTAAACTGAAAGATAGGAAAACACAATGAAGTAAAATTCTGATTCCATTTTCACATGTTTGACAAGGATTCTCAATCAAAGACTAGAAGTTCTATTCATTTCATCTAAGATAGTTTTAAAAGCATTAATAAGCTCTAATACTTTTGGTTCACAAATTGATTTAATCAAAACAAGCTCTTTGAATTAAACCTATTTCTCTTAACATAATCCAAACAAGCTCTTGGATTATATTAGAGAAATGCATTAGGATTTAAGTGAACAACTAATCAACGTTTAATACTTCTCACAAGCTCGGAAGCGTGAAAACGTGTTATTCAAATTACATCCAAATAATCCTCAACAAAAGATCAATTCGGGTGTTGTTACAATATCTATTCATAAAACAATTACGGATTTCACAAATAGATTAACAATCATGACACAAACATCAATTCAATTGGCCAAAATGAATCAACATAAGAATCAATTGAACATTAAACACATAATTCAAACAACTAGATGAAAAACATAGATAAACTTCTAGCCAAATGATTTAGAACACTAAATCATATGTTTAAAAGAATCGGAAAGGGTAGAGATCTAGCCACACATGAGTGGACTAAGATCTCTACAATGCAAACGATAAAAATTAATATAAATGCACTTACAAACAATGTTCAAACCACAAATTGATGTTTTCCAATTGTCTAAGATGATAGGAGTCTCCCAAAAATCGTCCTTTCTTTCTCTGGAATGAAGAATGTGTCAAATGGAGGGCTTTAATCTACTCGGTCTTTTGTTGAAGCATCAATTCAACAAATAAATTGAGATATAAAATATAAAGCTCAAGTCTTTTGTTCTCTGCTCAATTTACTAATAAGTAGTAAAGGATAAGCAGGGTCGATCCTCAGGGACGCGGGTCTAATATTACGCCAGATTTATCATATAAGATACACTAGACGTAAAGAGGGGGGTTATGATACACGAAAGTTATAGAACTAATTAAATTAAACATACAACTAAACTGAAAGATAGGAAAACACAATGAAGTAAAATTCCGATTCCATTTTCACATGTTTGACAAGGATTCTCAATCAAAGACTAGAAGTTCTATTCATTTCATCTAAGATAGTTTTAAAAGCATTAATAAGCTCTAATACTTTTGGTTCACAAATTGATTTAATCAAAACAAGCTCTTTGAATTAAACCTATTTCTCTTAACATAATCCAAACAAGCTCTTGGATTATATTAGAGAAATGCATTAGGATTTAAGTGAACAACTAATCAACGTTTAATACTTCTCACAAGCTCGGAAGCGTGAAAACGTGTTATTTGAATTACATCCAAATAATCCTCAACAAAAGATCAATTCGGGTGTTGTTACAATATCTATTCATAAAACAATTACGGATTTCACTAATAGATTAACAATCATGACACAAACATCAATTCAATTGGCCAAAATGAATCAACATAAGAATCAATTGAACATTAAACACATAATTCAAACAACTAGATGAAAAACATAGATAAACTTCTAGCCAAATGATTTAGAATACTAAATCATATGTTTAACAGAATCGGAAAGGGTAGAGATCTAGCCACACATGAGTGGACTAAGATCTCTACAATGCAAACGATAAAAAGTAATATAAATGCACTTACAAACAATGTTCAAACCACAAATTGATGTTTTCCAATTGTCTAAGATGATAGGAGTCTCCCAAAAATCGTCCTTTCTTTCTCTGGAATGAAGAATGTGTCAAAAACCACCAAACCCCCCCCCCCCTTAAAACCGTGTACAAAACTGTCATAGAAACAGTTTTTCAGGATTACACGACCGTGTAAAACATTACACGGGTCGTGTTCTTCAAATGCATATAGAACTGGGTATTACACGACCCGTGTAACTCACGGGTGGGATTTTGGTCAATCTTGCAGCTCTACACGACCCGTGTAAAGGTTACACGACCCGTGTTATTCAAAAAGGCTCTGTTTCTTCATTTTTAAGCTCCAAAATGACTCCAACTTCAATTCCATGCTCCCAAGCTGCTTCCAACCGCTTCAAATGCTCCATTTATGCTCCTTTATGCTCCATGCTATCATCCAAAATTGCTCCAACGCATCCAACTCGCTCCATGCTTCCATTTACCCTGAAAAGTACACCAAACTTATGAAGTATTGAAATTCCCGGAAAATAACTAAAAATGCATGTAAATGGCTAACGAAATAAATAAAATAAAGGAAAAAGGGCTTAGAAAAGATGCATAAAATGCATCTAACAAATCTCCCCAAGCTTAAGACCTTACTTGTCCCCAAGTAAGAGAATCAATAAGAACGAGTCAGGAATAGATTTGATGACTAAGATTCTAAGCCAAAACGCAGAAAGAAATCTAAATGAAATGAAAATGCAAATGCCATGATGAAAATAATGCAAAATTATTAAACTAAAGAGAAAATAAACTAAAAAAAATAAAAATCTTTTTGGCTGTTTAATTGACCCAGTTTCTAAGTTTATTATCCACTGTCTCACATCCCATGTAGCTTTACCATATATATAGATTTTTCATTAGAAACACATGGTTATTTCTTACTCCAAATTAGCTTCAACGGAATCACGGAAAAAAGACGTTCTCCTACAAAACTCCTAGCGTAAAGTCAGCCCTTACAGTTGGAAAACTATAAAATTTTTGACCAGGCCTTACCAATCCAACTTTTGAAACATTAAACACCTCCTTAAGGCAAGCTAACTCATAACAAGGAAACATCATATTGTAAAGGGTTCATCTCGACCTAAACCCCCCAAATAACCCCTCAGTTTAAATCTCGCTTTTTGTTATTACCCCTACCTATCACCTCACTCAGTCTTGGCTTGCACACTTCACTTGAATTTGACTTTGACTTGATTTGATTTCTTGAAATGTACTTGCTTGTAGGTGTAGTTTTTGTGTTACACATTCTTCAATCTTTAATCTTTGAATTTTTGATTTCTTCATTTGAGTTTACTTGATTTGATTGAATTTTTCTTTGTGATGATTTGGACTCTCTATCTTGATTATTTGTAAAGGACTTCTTGATTTGATTTTGACTTTGGTTTCTTGAAATCCTCCTTGACTTTGATTGCGGTTTAGAGAGCCCACCATTTGAACACTTCGGGAAGACTAAGTGAATGGACAAGTAGGGTCCAACGAGACTTTAAACTAAGATGTACAATGGGGAGTAAAAGGATATGAACCTTGTTTACAACTGGGTCGCCCCTTCCTAGTCGTTACTTTGCTTCAAGAAAATGTTTAACCCTTCTCGTTTTGCATCAACAAGGCTTGTTCAAAAATTTATAATTGTCACATTGTAAAAACTACTTTTACGCCTAGAGAGATGAGGCTAACGTTTCCATCCCTATCATTTTCCGTCTTAACGAAGCATGTTGGAGTAAGCCCAATTTTCATTTATGTCGATAATAATGAAAATACAAGCATACCGGGACGTAAAACACTAAACAACAAACTCTATGAAAGGTCAACCAAACAATTTTTTTTTTTTTTTTGTTTTTTTTTTGAAATGCATGAAAATATGGAAAATGAAAATTAATTTGAAAATAAAAAATCTAAGTATTTACAAAAATTCTAAAAAGTTTGTACAAAAATGCAATGCATGAATGAATGAAGAAATGCATCCCCCTCCCCAAGCTAAGATTGAGCATCGTCCGCGATGCTTGGAAAGGGGAAACGCGCCTAAAATTCCGGGGGTGGAGGTGGCGGGAATTGGGGCGGAAAAGGGGACCAGCTTTGAAACATTGAGGACATTTCTTGATATTGTTTCTGCTGTTATTCCCAATGTCTCGCTTGCTGCTCCCAATAGCGTTCTTGTTGGCCCCAATTGTTGGTGTACTCATTGTGGAAGGTATTTAAGCGGGTATCGATGGAACGTACAGTGGTGTGGAGGGATTGATAATCCGTACTAAGGTCGGAAAGAGTATCCTCAATGCGGGATAACCGGCCGTCAACAGAAGACGGATCATCATCCTCCTCATGGTGGGTAGTGGATGGGCCCGCATCATGAGTGGATGGTGGAACAAAGGTCGGAGCAGGCTGGTCGGGATGAAGGATGTCGTGCAAGAGCCAATCAGTCAGGCTCAAATTATCGGGGTCAAGTTGGAGAAGATGAGCATTATGATGACCGATCCTTAATTCGGCAGCATTTAAGGCACTGGGGATAGACCAAATAAAGTTAGTGTATCTCCGACGAAATAAGTGCATGGTCTCAAGGACCGAGGTTGTCAGAAAGTGACCGCCCGGGAGGATGGGCTCATTAGGAGAAAACTCAAGACCGATGAAAGGGCTTTCAACGATAAGAGTTAGTAGTCCACCACCATAGAAATGGCCAGCATTGATACGGGCCAAACGCTGGAGCCGATTAACAACACAATGCCCAAAATGAGGTCGTTGGGGAGTACTAGAAATCATGGCCAAAAGGATTTTTAATTCCATGGCAGTGACCGTGCTAAGTTCCTCCCGAGGAAACACAACCGAGGCAAGGATGCGGTGGGCAACTTTCAAGACGGGATGGATAATCGAAGAGGCTTTGGCTGAACTGGGGGCGTATACCTGATTGGAAGTTATGGCGGACCACCCACGTCGGAGCACATCATTATCCGCTCGCCTGGCCCGGCACGCAAACGGATCTAATGTACCGGCAGTGTCTTGACCCACTAGTTCAGCAATTTGGTCGACATGGATGCTAAGAGAACGATTGGCTAACCGAAACGAAAGGACATTATTTTCAAATGCTAGGGAGGATAGAATTTCCCTAGATGGACGTGCATATGACGGAGCATTCAAATTTAAGATATTGTCCCACCCGATGTTTTGAAAGAGCGCCTGCACCTCATTAAGAATAGATAATTCACGGAGGGAATCGACATGAGCAAATTTTTGCGCCACAAATTGGCGTTCTAAGAGACCCTCAAATCGAGTGCGGTGGGCTTGATCCACAAATTCAACTTCCCAATGGTCGGGAAGGAGGGGAGACAAATCTGGAGTCGGGGACCTATGGCGTCTAGAAGATTTTTTCTTATTCGCAATGGTTTTGGTGCGTTTACGAGAAGAGCCCTCCATTTGCAAAAAAAAAAAAATAAAGATTAAAGGGCACGTGGGAAAAAGTCAACAGAAAAGTCAAGATTGGGCACAACGGGACCACAATGAACAATTCAAATATCCGTTGACAAACGCGGGAAAAAGAGTTGAAACACCAAAAACGGGTGTACAAAACTCAAAAATCCCGATTCCAAACACCAACTGTCACACCCCGATCCTTGGCGGAATCGATCAAGGCGTGATATATTGTTCAAAGTCTCATGACAACTATGTTATAATATGATTAGATTCAATTAAGTACTAAGTAGGCAAACAAGATCCACAACATACAAATACAAATTCAAATACAAACAACATTTATTACATCAAATTTAAATACTCTTGTGGGTTTCTAAGGTACACCCTACTTTTCATCAACTTCATTCTTCAAATCTGCATCATGGGTAAAAACAGGTCAACTACGGGAGTTGGTGAGTAATCTAGTTTTATTAAAGAAAATTGTGAGTTTGAAATATTTATAATTTGAAACTTGTTTTCTTTGGAAATTGACAAGTATTATTGAGATAACGATTTATAAATCAAAAATTGATTAACAAATGATAACAACAACAATAAGTCCTCACCCTATATATACATATATATGTATATATATAGGATGGAGCATCTAATCATCATACACACTCAACCACGTGCAATCAATCACCTTAGCGTCCCAAGGCGGGGTGGTCAACCCAATAGCGCTATTATTGTCCATAACGTACCTCAAGAATACGGGCATAGTCATGGAGATTAGACTAAAAATGATAATGCACTACAAGTACATGTAGCGTAAACAAACAATAATTATACAAATAATGATTCAAGTATAAATGTCCCAACAATGTCTAAATGGTGAAATAATAATAAAATGAAGTTGGAACATATTAAAACCACATGATACACCCCAAAAGTATTGAAATTTATAAAATATGGGGTAGATTACTCACATTAGTCCAAACGGAATACGCGTGTTGTACGATAGACGGCTCGGGTCAAAACGACGTGGAACCTATTATAATTAATAGTTTTGGTTTAGGAATCGATAAATGGTAATATAGTATTAATAAGAATAATTAGACACATATTCTTATATTAGATGAATTGACAATTATCCAAATTTTGTTTTGAATATTAATGTATTTATATGTTAAATGAATTTTAAATTGAATTAATTACTTTGCTTAATTAATTTATATTTTCACTTTAGACAAGATTTTAATAATTTCTTATTAAAATAATAACTAGTCAAATTATAAGTATTTACAGATTTTATATATTATAAACAATTATTTATATGAAATAATCATTAAAAATGCATTTTTACATGCTTAGATATTTAGGAAAATGGTTTTAAATACTAAACAGTAATAAAACATTCTGAAATTTTCAGAAAATCATTATTTAATAAAATGGTAATTACTGTAAAATTTGCATATTTTTCTTAACTGCTTTAGTATTTATTTAGTATTTTAATAATTAAACCACAACAAAATTCGGGAAAAATAATAAATGATTCCCAAAAATTCTGGTAAATTAACCATAGTTTTCTAACATTATATTGAGCCTACTGTAAATATTTTGGATATTTTGGACTAAGGGAAGTATTTCTTATGTTTTTCATTATTAACTAATCACTAAAATCATAAATAATAGGAAAATATTAAGAGAAATTCATTAGACTTTTTATTTATGATTAACATGTTATATAAGATATTCTGATAAGGTTTTATAAGTTTTGGACATGTGTAGCTATTTATTATCTATTTAAACCCTTAAATAATCATTAAATCAGGAAAAATAAGCAAACATTATTACAAAAATCTGTAAATTTGTCCATGGAGTCTCTAATATGTTAATAAGGTGCGAAAAATATAAAATCTAGTTTTTAACATACATAACTATATTTTGCAATTTATTTATCTACAACAAAATAAAATACAAAATAAGCATCAAACAGAAATATAAATGCATGAAACTTTATAAATCCACTTTACTCAATATAAGGGTTGTTCCAAAATTTTCCCAGAATTTATTGACTGCAAAAAGTATTTTATGTGAATTATTGCCATATTTTATTGCAATAATTATAGTAATTCAATAAAAATAAGTTATTTTCTGAAAATTTCCAGAACTTCTTATTTTATTTATGAGAGTCTGAGAAAAATCAGGTTTATGAATAAAATGAGTTTTAGATATTTTGGTGGATTTAATTTGTTTCATGTATGAATTTGGAACTTTTAACAACATACCTTGATGAATGCTTCAAGAGGGATGGAGATTTGAGTATGAGGGATTGTTCTTGGCTGGAAAATTGATATTTCTTGGAAGAATTTCGAGATTGAGAGTGAGAGAAAGAATAGAGAGGGTTTGAGTGGTGATGAGAATAATGTGTTGGGAGAAAAACAAAAGGAAAGATGATAGGAGGTGTGAGTGGGAGACCATGGGAATAACTTTTGACTTTAGGTGGTCTTCATAATTTCCCACTAGTACAAGCATCTCTATGTAATACACTAATTAATATAAGAATTTTATAAAATTTAATGTAGAGTTTATAAAAATAGAGTTTTATAAAAAAAATAGGTTATTATTTGATTATAACAATCTACTTTGATTTGAAGTTTAATTATAGTATTCAAGTTTGACTCTTTTAATTTAATTAGAGTATCATACTTTGATTTGATTTTAATATGGTATCATAATTTAATTTGATTATAGTTATAACGTTATACTATGCTATTTTGCTATTAACGTCAATTTATATCGTATTGTATAGGTTTTGATCCTATTAGCGTCAAGTAAATATTGAGTAGGGTTTATTAAATTTCCCAATTGGGTTGGGTTGACCCGAATCCATTTTAGGCGGATGTCACAGTCTCCCCTACTTTAGGAAATTTCGTCCCGAAATTTAAGAAGAGAGTACCTTAAGAGAAAAGTTGTGGGTATTTGGTACGCATTTGATCCTCACGCTCCCATGTATACTCAGGTCCACGTGCTGACTGCCACCTGACCTTGACCAGGGGAATGCGACTTCTTTTGAGTTGCTTTTCCTTTCGGTCGGCAATTTCCAAGGGTTTCTCGATAAATTGCATTGTCTCGTCGATTTGGATATCCTCGAGAGGAACATGAAGGTTCTCGTCTGCTAAACACTTCTTGAGGTTGGCTATATGAAATACTGGGTGAACTTTATTAAGCTCTATTGGTAGATCCAACTCGTAGGCTACTGGTCCGATCCTTTTCAGGATCTTAAACGGCCCTACGTAGCGGGGTGCCAATTTACCCTTGCGTCCAAATCGAACCACACCTTTCCATGGGGACACTTTTAACATGACCATGTCACCCACGGTAAATTCAAGAGGTTTGCGTCGCTTGTCGGCGTAACTCTTTTGTCGGCTACGAGCTGTGAGAAGGTTATTGCGAATCTGAGTGATTTTGTCGGTTGTTTCCTGGATAAGCTCAGGACCAACGATTGGAGAATCCACTGTTGCGCGAATCACGTGGGACTCGCCAATTTCATGCCAGCAAATAGGAGATCGGCATTTACGGCCATACAATGCCTCAAATGGTGGCATCCCGATGCTAGAATGATAACTGTTATTATAGGAGAATTCCACCAACGGTAAATGAGAGTCCCAGTTTCCTCCGAAATCTAAGACACACGCCCTCAACATATCTTCGAGTGTTTGAATTGTCCTCTCAGATTGACCATCGGTCTGAGGATGATAGGCGGTACTGAGATCGAGGCGGGTTCCCATGGCTTCTTGAAGTGATTGCCAGAACCGAGAGAGAAATCTCCCATCACGATCTGAAATGATGCTGAGAGGGATGCCATGCCGAGTAACTATCTCGTCGACGTAAATCTGAGCAAGTTGTTCGACCTTGAAATCTTCACGGAAGGGAAGGAAGTGAGCAGATTTAGTCAAACGGTCAACGATTACCCAAATGCTGTCATGTCCCTTTCTGGTACGGGGAAGTTTGGTTACGAAATCCATGGCGATCGCTTCCCATTTCCACTCGGGGATTTCCGGTTGGACCAATAGTCCAGAGGGTCGTTGATGTTCTGCTTTGACTCTGGAACATGTAAGACATTTGGCCACGAATAAAGCAATATCCTTTTTCATTCCCGACCACCAATAATTGGTTCTCAAGCCATGATACATCTTGTCAGCGCCAGGATGAATGGAATATCGAGTTTTATGGATTTCTTCCATCAGGAATGTTCGAAGATTGTCGCGATCTGGGATCCAGATGCGATCTCGATAATAGAAAATACCATCAGATTTACTTTCCAACTCCCCATCAATTCCCGTGGGCATGTCATTTTCGGTAATTGCCGAGTGTTGGGCTCCTCGAATTCGGTCACTAAGATTGGACAAGATAGGAGAACATATTAGATGAAATGCTTTGGCATGTTCTTTTCGGCTTAACGCGTCGGCTACGACGTTCGCCTTGCCCGGATGATAGCGTATTTCGCACTCGTAATCATTTAGGAGTTCGACCCATCGTGTTTGCCTCATATTGAGTTCCTTTTGATTAAGAATATGTTGCAAGCTCTTATGGTCGGTGAAAATTACGCATTTAGTGCCGTAAAGGTAATGCCTCCAAATTTTAAGAGCGAAAACCACGGCACCGAGCTCCAAATCATGAGTCGTATAATTCCTTTCATGGATTTTGAGTTGTCGCGATGCGTAAGCTATAACCTTTCCCCTTTGCATCAAAACACAACCTAGACCGAGATTGGAGGCATCGCAGTATACCACAAAATCTTCGGAACCTTCAGGAAGTGTAAGAATCGGAGCGTCACACAATCTTTGTTTAAGGGTTTGGAAAGCGTCTTCTTGCTTGGGTCCCCAATCAAATGGCGTACCCTTGCAAGTGAGAAAAGTAAGCGGTAAAGCGATCTTTGAGAAATTTGAAATGAAACGCCGGTAATAGCCAGCTAAACCGAGGAATGACCGAATTTCCTTGGGGTTACGTGGGGCTTTCCAATTCTTAACCGCTTCAACTTTTGCGGGATCGACTAAAATACCCTTGTCACTTACAATATGACCGAGGAATTGTACCTCATTTAACCAAAACTCGCATTTCGAAAATTTGGCATAGAGCTGATTTCCTTGCAATGTTTGGAGAGTTAGACGAAGGTGTCTTTCATGGTCTGCCTTTGTCTTGGAGTAAATGAGGATGTCATCAATAAAGACGATAACAAAATGGTCGAGATAAGGTTTAAATACTCGATTCATCAAGTCCATGAATGCGGCAGGGGCATTCGTTAGGCCAAAAGGCATAACGGTGAACTCGTAATGACCATAGCGGGTTCGGAAAGCGGTTTTGGGGATGTCTTCTTCCTGTACTCGAAGTTGGTGATAACCCGAGCGGAGGTCGATTTTTGAGAAACATGAAGCTCCTTGAAGCTGATCAAAAAGGTCGTCGATCCGAGGTAACGGATATCGGTTCTTGATGGTCAATTTATTTAACTCCCGATAATCGATACACATACGGAACGAACCATCTTTCTTTTTGATGAAGAGAACCGGGGCTCCCCAGGGTGAAGTACTAGGGCGGATAAATCCCTTATCGGTTAATTCTTGGAGCTGACTTGCCAATTCTTGCATCTCGGTTGGAGCCAACCGATATGGAGACTTGGCTATGGGAGCAGCCTCAGGAACGAGATCGATGCGGAACTCTAGCTCACGTACTGGAGGGAGTCCAGATACGTCATCGGGAAAGATGTCGGGAAAGTCTCGTACAATCGGAATATCTTCGATCTTCTTTTCTTTGACCTTTGTTTCCACCACATGGGCTAAGAAAGCCATGTATTCTTTACGTAGATACGATCGAGCTTGAGTACATGACATAAGACTAAGCTTTTTTGAACGAGTCTCGCCATAAATACGAAGACTTTGACCGTCGGCAAGAGGAATACGAATAAACTTCTCGTAACACACTATTTCAGCATGGTTTTGGGATAGCCAATCCATTCCCACGATGATGTCGAAGCTACCAAGTTCCATAGGAACTAAATTGACAGAAAATTTATGACCGCAAAAATCGAAAGTGCAATCTTGGATGACTGCATTGAGTGAAATGTTTTTTCCATTGGCGACTTCTACGGTAAAGTGTTCATCAAGTATCGTGCGAGGTGTGTGAAGTATGGGTTCAAATTCCAAAGACACAAAACTTTTATCGGCACCTGAATCAAAAAGTACTGATGCGTAGCAGTCATTTATGAGAAACGTACCATTTACGACCTTGTTATCGGTCTGTGCTTGGGTTGCGGTAATGACAAATGCTCGGCCTTTGGGAGCTGGAACCTGCATTGTTGGATTTGCCTGGGCTTGAGTGTTAATGATATTGACAAGCCTAGGACACGCGTTTCTGAAATGGGTGGGGTCACCACAGTTGAAGCATGTTCCAGTTGGATACCGGGTTTGTGTTTGCTGATTTGAGGGTAGAGCGAATGGTCGCTGAGTTTTTGGTGCACGGCATGTGTCCGCCAAGTGGCCATAGCGACCACAAGTCGTACAAAGGCGACACGGGCTGGTGGACATATGGTGATAGTTACAATGGTTACAGAGGGGGTGAGGTCCGGTATACGGCTTTTTGTTTGGTTGGGTGACTTGGGTGATAGGAGCAGTAGGGGTAATAACAGCATGGTTGTGGTGATGGCTTTTCCGCTTCTTTTTGTCGTGTCGGTGTGAGGACTCGGACTTGACAATTAAGGGGGTCTCAGGGGTCGGCTTTTCAGTTGTCATCTTTGAACCCTTGCGTGGGAGGACACCATCGTTCATATTATCCTCGTTGAGTTGACCTGCTATTTCAATAGCAGATTCCAAAGTAGATGGCCTGCTGCTGGTCACCGAATCACGGATCTGGCGTGGTAACCCTTTGATGTAGCGACGTATTGCAGTTTTCATAGGTTGAACCATGTGAGGTAGGAGTCTTGAAAGATCATAGAATCTATTAGTGTAGGTCGCGTTGTCTCCTCCCACCTGTTTCAGATTCCAGAATTCCTCCTCGAGAGTTTGCAATTCGCTGTCCGGGCAGAACTTTTCTATCATGCGTTCCTTTAGTTTTGACCAGGTCATTCCCAAGGCAACACCCTCTCCTTTTGCCCGTTTTTCTAGGTTCCACCATGAGAGAGCATGACCTTGGAGGCACCCTGTAGCGTGACGGACCATCAGGTCCTCAGGGCACTCGCTGTGGATGAAAGTACTCTCCATTTCTTCTATCCATGTGAGGAGTGCGGTGGCACCATCTATGCCTTTGAAGTAAGGCGGATTACAGCTACGAAAATGCTTAAACGAGCAACGATGAGTGGTTGCTGGAGCTTGCGGCTGAAGAGTTTGAAGATGGGTTGCAATTGTTGGGATGACATTCGCTACCTCCTTAGCGATAAGGGCAGCTAGCTTTCGGTTGTTACGAGCAGCGTATGGGGGTCGTAATGCCATCTATGAGAAACACGCATATGGACTTGTGAGTTATTTGTAAATTGATTATGGAAATTAAGTTTGTAGACATTGTTGGGTAAAATGATTGTAAAACACTTGTTGGGCCATGGTTAGGAGTGTTGGGCACCTTTTGGGCTTTCCATGGGTACTAAATGTGAAGCATGTAGCAATTGCGTGGGCCCCCACAATACTAAGTTTTCACATGTTTTTCCCACTTCAAGGCCCATTAGGGAACTTAATAGTCCAATGAGTTGGCCATTTTGGAGTGTATCCTTTCGGATACGTTTGATAAGGTCGGGTATTTTGATGGCTCAAAAGTAATGTGAATGACGCGCTTTGGCCTATAGGTTTGGGAACTCTCGCCTTTGGTCCCCAGGTAAGCAAACTGGTCCCTCGGTTGATTGGGATGTATACGAATGCTTACCTAGTCAGGACTTTCGGGCTACCGGCACCTCCCCCTTCCAGTTACTACGCGTCCATTACTTTGATCCTACCCAACTAGAGTGGATGACTTATAATTTCCTATGAGCTCTAAGGAATATATATGTATATAAATTTTTATTTTGAAACCATTTGAGTATGCGTGTGATTTTAAGAGAAAGAGGAGAAAATTCACAAGTGTATGCACACATATAAGTGTCGGGAATAATACGTAAGCACATAAGGGAGCAATTAGCACACAAAGGTATTCCTAGGATTTTCTAAGTGCGAATTGCATGCAGTGGTGTGTGCATTTTATAAACTAGCATACGAGAGGACCCTAGAGGCTATAGACTAGGTCAAGGCAATTAACCTAATTCCCTATAGTCAAGGGCTCTGATACCAATCTGTCACACCCCGATCCTTGGCGGAATCGATCAAGGCGTGATATATTGTTCAAAGTCTCATGACAACTATGTTATAATATGATTAGATTCAATTAAGTACTAAGTAGGCAAACAAGATCCACAACATACAAATACAAATTCAAATACAAACAACATTTATTACATCAAATTTAAATACTCTTGTGGGTTTCTAAGGTACACCCTACTTTTCATCAACTTCATTCTTCAAATCTGCATCATGGGTAAAAACAGGTCAACTACGGGAGTTGGTGAGTAATCTAGTTTTATTAAAGAAAATTGTGAGTTTGAAATATTTATAATTTGAAACTTGTTTTCTTTGGAAATTGACAAGTATTATTGAGATAACGATTTATAAATCAAAAATTGATTAACAAATGATAACAACAACAATAAGTCCTCACCCTATATATACATATATATGTATATATATAGGATGGAGCATCTAATCATCATACACACTCAACCACGTGCAATCAATCACCTTAGCGTCCCAAGGCGGGGTGGTCAACCCAATAGCGCTATTATTGTCCATAACGTACCTCAAGAATACGGGCATAGTCATGGAGATTAGACTAAAAATGATAATGCACTACAAGTACATGTAGCGTAAACAAACAATAATTATACAAATAATGATTCAAGTATAAATGTCCCAACAATGTCTAAATGGTGAAATAATAATAAAATGAAGTTGGAACATATTAAAACCACATGATACACCCCAAAAGTATTGAAAATTATAAAATATGGGGTAGATTACTCACATTAGTCCAAACGGAATACGCGTGTTGTACGATAGACGGCTCGGGTCAAAACGACGTGGAACCTATTATAATTAATAGTTTTGGTTTAGGAATCGATAAATGGTAATATAGTATTAATAAGAATAATTAGACACATATTCTTATATTAGATGAATTGACAATTATCCAAATTTTGTTTTGAATATTAATGTATTTATATGTTAAATGAATTTTAAATTGAATTAATTACTTTGCTTAATTAATTTATATTTTCACTTTAGACAAGATTTTAATAATTTCTTATTAAAATAATAACTAGTCAAATTATAAGTATTTACAGATTTTATATATTATAAACAATTATTTATATGAAATAATCATTAAAAATGCATTTTTACATGCTTAGATATTTAGGAAAATGGTTTTAAATACTAAACAGTAATAAAACATTCTGAAATTTTCAGAAAATCATTATTTAATAAAATGGTAATTACTGTAAAATTTGCATATTTTTCTTAACTGCTTTAGTATTTATTTAGTATTTTAATAATTAAACCACAACAAAATTCGGGAAAAATAATAAATGATTCCCAAAAATTCTGGTAAATTAACCATAGTTTTCTAACATTATATTGAGCCTACTGTAAATATTTTGGATATTTTGGACTAAGGGAAGTATTTCTTATGTTTTTCATTATTAACTAATCACTAAAATCATAAATAATAGGAAAATATTAAGAGAAATTCATTAGACTTTTTATTTATGATTAACATGTTATATAAGATATTCTGATAAGGTTTTATAAGTTTTGGACATGTGTAGCTATTTATTATCTATTTAAACCCTTAAATAATCATTAAATCAGGAAAAATAAGCAAACATTATTAAAAAAATCTGTAAATTTGTCCATGGAGTCTCTAATATGTTAATAAGGTGCGAAAAATATAAAATCTAGTTTTTAACATACATAACTATATTTTGCAATTTATTTATCTACAACAAAATAAAATACAAAATAAGCATCAAACAGAAATATAAATGCATGAAACTTTATAAATCCACTTTACTCAATATAAGGGTTGTTCCAAAATTTTCCCAGAATTTATTGACTGCAAAAAGTATTTTATGTGAATTATTGCCATATTTTATTGCAATAATTATAGTAATTCAATAAAAATAAGTTATTTTCTGAAAATTTCCAACAAGGAGCGAGTGTACCTAACGGATCCGAGCAAAACCGAGTAGAATCACAAATCTTGGAAGCTGGAAACCGAGTAGAATCACGACCGTGTAAAACGTTACACGCTTCAACAAATTGGATCCAAAAATCGTCCTTTCTTTCCAATTGTCTAAGATGATAGGAGTCTCCCAATTGTCTAAGAATGTGTCAACGGTCCAAGATTTGTGATTCTACTCGGTTTTGCTCGGATCCGTTAGGTACACTCGCTCCTTGTTGTTCTTTAGTTAGAAATTGGTAGTTGGTGTTTGGAATCGGAATTTTTGAGTTTTGTACACCCGTTTTTGGTGTTTCAACTCTTTTTCCCGCGTTTGTCAACGGATATTTGAATTGTTCATTGTGGTCCCGTTGTGCCCAATCTTGACTTTTCTGTTGACTTTTTCCCACGTGCCCTTTAATCTTTATTTTTTTTTTTTGCAAATGGAGGGCTCTTCTCGTAAACGCACCAAAACCATTGCGAATAAGAAAAAATCTTCTAGACGCCATAGGTCCCCGACTCCAGATTTGTCTCCCCTCCTTCCCGACCATTGGGAAGTTGAATTTGTGGATCAAGCCCACCGCACTCGATTTGAGGGTCTCTTAGAACGCTAATTTGTGGCGCAAAAATTTGCTCATGTCGATTCCCTCCGTGAATTATCTATTCTTAATGAGGTGCAGGCGCTCTTTCAAAACATCGGGTGGGACAATATCTTAAATTTGAATGCTCCGTCATATGCACGTCCATCTAGGGAAATTCTATCCTCCCTAGCATTTGAAAATAATGTCCTTTCGTTTCGGTTAGCCAATCGTTCTCTTAGCATCCATGTCGACCAAATTGCTGAACTAGTGGGTCAAGACACTGCCGGTACATTAGATCCGTTTGCGTGCCGGACCAGGCGAGCGGATAATGATGTGCTCCGACGTGGGTGGTCCGCCATAACTTCCAATCAGGTATACGCCCCCAGTTCAGCCAAAGCCTCTTCGATTATCCATCCCGTCTTGAAAGTTGCCCACCGCATCCTTGCCTCGGTTGTGTTTCCTCGGGAGGAACTTAGCACGGTCACTGCCATGGAATTAAAAATCCTTTTGGCCATGATTTCTAGTACTCCCTAACGACCTCATTTTGGGCATTGTGTTGTTAATCGGCTCCAGCGTTTGGCCCGTATCAATGCTGGCCATTTCTATGGTGGTGGACTACTAACTCTTATCGTTGAAAGCCCTTTCATCGGTCTTGAGTTTTCGCCTGATGAGCCCATCCTCCCGGGCGGTCACTTTCTGACAACCTCGGTCCTTGAGACCATGCACTTATTTCGTCGGAGATACACTAACTTTATTTGGTCTATCCCCAGTGCCTTAAATGCTGCCGAATTAAGGATCGGTCATCATAATGCTCATCTTCTCCAACTTGACCCCGATAATTTGAGCCTGACTGATTGGCTCTTGCACGACATCCTTCATCCCGACCAGCCTGCTCCGACCTTTGTTCCACCATCCACTCATGATGCGGGCCCATCCACTACCCACCATGAGGAGGATGATGATCCGTCTTCTGTTGACGGCCGGTTATCCCGCATTGAGGATACTCTTTCCGACCTTAGTACGGATTATCAATCCCTCCACACCACTGTCCGTTCCATCGATACCCGCTTAAATACCTTCCACAATGAGTACACCAACAATTGGGGCCAACAAGAACGCTATTGGGAGCAGCAAGCGAGACATTGGGAATAACAGCAGAAACAATATCAAGAAATGTCCTCAATGTTTCAAAGCTGGTCCCCTTTTCCGCCCCAATTCCCGCCACCTCCACCCCCGGAATTTTAGGCGCGTTTCCCCTTTCCAAGCATCGCGGACGATGCTCAATCTTAGCTTGGGGAGGGGGATGCATTTCTTCATTCATTCATGCATTGCATTTTTGTACAAACTTTTTAGAATTTTTGTAAATACTTAGATTTTTTATTTTCAAATTAATTTTCATTTTCCATATTTTCATGCATTTCAAAAAAAAACAAAAAAAAAACAAAAATTGTTTGGTTGACCTTTCATAGAGTTTGTTGTTTAGTGTTTTACGTCCCGGTATGCTTGTATTTTCATTATTATCGACATAAATGAAAATTGGGCTTACTCCAACATGCTTCGTTAAGACGGAAAATGATAGGGATGGAAACGTTAGCCTCATCTCTCTAGGCGTAAAAGTAGTTTTTACAATGTGACAATTATAAATTTTTGAACAAGCCTTGTTGATGCAAAACGAGAAGGGTTAAACATTTTCTTGAAGCAAAGTAACGACTAGGAAGGGGCGACCCAGTTGTAAACAAGGTTCATATCCTTTTACTCCCCATTGTACATCTTAGTTTAAAGTCTCGTTGGACCCTACTTGTCCATTCACTTAGTCTTCCCGAAGTGTTCAAATGGTGGGCTCTCTAAACCGCAATCAAAGTCAAGGAGGATTTCAAGAAACCAAAGTCAAAATCAAATCAAGAAGTCCTTTACAAATAATCAAGATAGAGAGTCCAAATCATCACAAAGAAAAATTCAATCAAATCAAGTAAACTCAAATGAAGAAATCAAAAATTCAAAGATTAAAGATTGAAGAATGTGTAACACAAAAACTACACCTACAAGCAAGTACATTTCAAGAAATCAAATCAAGTCAAAGTCAAATTCAAGTGAAGTGTGCAAGCCAAGACTGAGTGAGGTGATAGGTAGGGGTAATAACAAAAAGCGAGATTTAAACTGAGGGGTTATTTGGGGGGTTTAGGTCGAGATGAACCCTTTACAATATGATGTTTCCTTGTTATGAGTTAGCTTTCCTTAAGGAGGTGTTTAATGTTTCAAAAGTTGGATTGGTAAGGCCTGGTCAAAAATTTTATAGTTTTCCAACTGTAAGGGCTGACTTTACGCTAGGAGTTTTGTAGGAGAACGTCTTTTTTCCGTGATTCCGTTGAAGCTAATTTGGAGTAAGAAATAACCATGTGTTTCTAATGAAAAATCTATATATATGGTAAAGCTACATGGGATGTGAGACAGTGGATAATAAACTTAGAAACTGGGTCAATTAAACAGCCAAAAAGATTTTTATTTTTTTTAGTTTATTTTCTCTTTAGTTTAATAATTTTGCATTATTTTCATCATGGCATTTGCATTTTCATTTCATTTAGATTTCTTTCTGCGTTTTGGCTTAGAATCTTAGTCATCAAATCTATTCCTGACTCGTTCTTATTGATTCTCTTACTTGGGGACAAGTAAGGTCTTAAGCTTGGGGAGATTTGTTAGATGCATTTTATGCATCTTTTCTAAGCCCTTTTTCCTTTATTTTATTTATTTCGTTAGCCATTTACATGCATTTTTAGTTATTTTCCGGGAATTTCAATACTTCATAAGTTTGGTGTACTTTTCAGGGTAAATGGAAGCATGGAGCGAGTTGGATGCGTTGGAGCAATTTTGGATGATAGCATGGAGCATAAAGGAGCATAAATGGAGCATTTGAAGCGGTTGGAAGCAGCTTGGGAGCATGGAATTGAAGTTGGAGTCATTTTGGAGCTTAAAAATGAAGAAACAGAGCCTTTTTGAATAACACGGGTCGTGTAACCTTTACACGGGTCGTGTAGAGCTGCAAGATTGACCAAAATCCCACCCGTGAGTTACACGGGTCGTGTAATGTTTTACACGGTCGTGTAATACCCAGTTCTATATGCATTTGAAGAACACGACCCGTGTAATGTTTTACACGGTCGTGTAATCCTGAAAAACTGTTTCTATGACAGTTTTGTACACGGTTTTAAGGGGGGTTTGGTGGTTTTTGACACATTCTTCATTCCAGAGAAAGAAAGGACGATTTTTGGGAGACTCCTATCATCTTAGACAATTGGAAAACATCAATTTGTGGTTTGAACATTGTTTGTAAGTGCATTTATATTACTTTTTATCGTTTGCATTGTAGAGATCTTAGTCCACTCATGTGTGACTAGATCTCTACCCTTTCCGATTCTGTTAAACATATGATTTAGTATTCTAAATCATTTGGCTAGAAGTTTATCTATGTTTTTCATCTAGTTGTTTGAATTATGTGTTTAATGTTCAATTGATTCTTATGTTGATTCATTTTGGCCAATTGAATTGATGTTTGTGTCATGATTGTTAATCTATTAGTGAAATCCGTAATTGTTTTATGAATAGATATTGTAACAACACCCGAATTGATCTTTTGTTGAGGATTATTTGGATGTAATTTGAATAACACGTTTTCACGCTTCCGAGCTTGTGAGAAGTATTAAACGTTGATTAGTTGTTCACTTAAATCCTAATGCATTTCTCTAATATAATCCAAGAGCTTGTTTGGATTATGTTAAGAGAAATAGGTTTAATTCAAAGAGCTTGTTTTGATTAAATCAATTTGTGAACCAAAAGTATTAGAGCTTATTAATGCTTTTAAAACTATCTTAGATGAAATGAATAGAACTTCTAGTCTTTGATTGAGAATCCTTGTCAAACATGTGAAAATGGAATCGGAATTTTACTTCATTGTGTTTTCCTATCTTTCAGTTTAGTTGTATGTTTAATTTAATTAGTTCTATAACTTTCGTGTATCATAACCCCCTCTTTACGTCTAGTGTATCTTATATGATAAATCTGGCGTAATATTAGACCCGCATCCCTGAGGATCGACCCTGCTTATCCTTTACTACTTATTAGTAAATTGAGCAGAGAACAAAAGACTTGAGCTTTATATTTTATATCTCAATTTATTTGTTGAATTGATGCTTCAACAAAAGACCGAGTAGATTAAAGCCCTCCATTTGACACATTCTTCATTCCAGAGAAAGAAAGGACGATTTTTGGGAGACTCCTATCATCTTAGACAATTGGAAAACATCAATTTGTGGTTTGAACATTGTTTGTAAGTGCATTTATATTAATTTTTATCGTTTGCATTGTAGAGATCTTAGTCCACTCATGTGTGGCTAGATCTCTACCCTTTCCGATTCTTTTAAACATATGATTTAGTGTTCTAAATCATTTGGCTAGAAGTTTATCTATGTTTTTCATCTAGTTGTTTGAATTATGTGTTTAATGTTCAATTGATTCTTATGTTGATTCATTTTGGCCAATTGAATTGATGTTTGTGTCATGATTGTTAATCTATTTGTGAAATCCGTAATTGTTTTATGAATAGATATTGTAACAACACCCGAATTGATCTTTTGTTGAGGATTATTTGGATGTAATTTGAATAACACGTTTTCACGCTTCCGAGCTTGTGAGAAGTATTAAACGTTGATTAGTTGTTCACTTAAATCCTAATGCATTTCTCTAATATAATCCAAGAGCTTGTTTCTTCGGACATCTTCTCTATAAGAGCTCGAATTTGAGTCGGTGTTTTGTCAATTAAAGACCCTCCACTCGATGCATTGATCAACCTTCGCTCCATTGGTGTCAAACCTTCACAAAAGTATCGGAATAATTGATACTCGTTGATTCCATGTTGTGGGCATCGGGCACACAACTTCTTGAAATGTTCCCAATACGTGTGAAGGGCTTCTCGCTTCCCTTGTTTAATACCAATGATCTCCCTTCTTAAACTTGAAGCTCTTGTTTCTGGAAAATACTTGTCAAGGAAGAGTCGCGCAAGGTCATTCCATGTAGTGACCGACCCCGGTGGTAGGTCATATAGCCACTCCTTGGCTGCGTCTTGAAGTGAAAAGGGGAATGCCATTAACTTGATTTGGTCTTCGGTCACATCGTGCGGCTTCATACCAACGCAAACTACATGGAATTCTTTTAGGAACTTGTGGGGGTCTTCGTTCTCCAGACCACGAAAACTCGGTAGCAGATGGATCAATCCCGACTTCAGCTCAAAATTCATCATTGCGGGATAGGTGATGCATAAAGGTTGTTGGGTGACATCTTGAGTCGCCCAATCGCGTAAGGTTCTCTCGGCGGCCATGTGGTGGTCTCGGGTAGGAGATTCGGTGATCTCAACCTCGGGTATAATAGGGATTGGTGAAAGTGGTGGTGAGGGTTCTTTTGATGAAGGTTGTGTAGGTGAGGATTGTGTATCAGTCTCGGTTTCACTTGAAAGGGGGATGTCCTTCCAAATGTTAATGATTGGAGGGTTTGATGATGTAGAAGTTCTGGAACCCGGCTGTTGCCTCTTCCGAAGCTTAGCTTGTTTCCGTAGCTTCTTTGCTGTCTTTTCAATCTCCGAATCAACTGGAATTGGTGTACCTGTACGTGAAGATCTCGTCATAAACAATTAGTACTGCCGTGTCCCCGGCAACGGCGCCAATTTGTTGAAGCGTCAATTCAACAAATAAATTGAGATATACAATATAAAGCTCAAGTCTTTTGTTCTCTGCTCAATTTACTAATAAGTAGTAAGGGACAAGCAGGGTCGATCCTCAGGGATGCGGGTCTAATATTACGCCAGATGTATCATATAAGATACACTAGACGTAAAGAGGGGGTTATGATACACGAAAGTTATAGAACTAATTAAATTAAACATACAACTAAACTGAAAGATAGGAAAACACAATGAAGTAAAATTCCGATTCCATTTTCACATGTTTGACAAAGATTCTCAATCAAAGACTAGAAGTTCTATTCATTTCATCTAAGATAGTTTTAAAAGCATTAATAAGCTCTAATACTTTTGGTTCACAAATTGATTTAATCAAAACAAGCTCTTTGAATTAAACCTATTTCTCTTAACATAATCCAAACAAGCTCTTGGATTATATTAGAGAAATGCATTAGGATTTAAGTGAACAACTAATCAACGTTTAATACTTCTCACAAGCTCGGAAGCGTGAAAACGTGTTATTCGAATTACATCCAAATAATCCTCAACAAAAGATCAATTCGGGTGTTGTTACAATATCTATTCATAAAACAATTACGGATTTCACTAATAGATTAACAATCATGACACAAACATCAATTCAATTGGCCAAAATGAATCAACATAAGAATCAATTGAACATTAAACACATAATTCAAACAACTAGATGAAAAACATAGATAAACTTCTAGCCAAATGATTTAGAACACTAAATCATATGTTTAACAGAATCGGAAAGGGTAGAGATCTAGCCACACATGAGTGGACTAAGATCTCTACAATGCAAACGATAAAAAGTAATATAAATGCACTTACAAACAATGTTCAAACTACAAATTGATGTTTTCCAATTGTCTAAGATGATAGGAGTCTCCCAAAAATCGTCCTTTCTTTCTCTAAAATGAGGTGTCTGTCAAAAAACCACCAAAAATCCCCTTAAAACCGTGTACAAAACTGTCATAGAAACAGTTTTTCAGGATTACACGACCGTGTAAAACATTACACGGGTCGTGTTCTTCAAATGCATATAGAACTGGGTATTACACGACCGTGTAAAACATTACACGACCCGTGTAACTCACGGGTGGGGGTTTGGTCAATCTTGCAGCTCTACACGACCGGTGTAAAGGTTACACGACCCATGTTATTCAAAAAGGCTCTGTTTCTTCATTTTTAGGCTCCGAAATGATTCCAGCTTCAATTCCACGCTCCCAAGCTGCTTCCAACCGCTTCAAATGCTCCATTATTGCTCCATTATGCTCCATTATTGCTCCATTATGCTCCATTATGCTCCATTATACTCCAACACATCCAACTTGCTCCATTCTCCCAATTACCCTGAAAAGTACACCAAACTTATGAAGTATCGAAATTCCCGGAAAATAACTAAAAATGCATGTAAATGGCTAAAGAAATAAATAAAATAAAGGAAAAAGGGCTTAGAAAAGATGCATAAAATGCATCTAACAGGTTTCCTTTATTTAGTGGAAATCAAAGATGATGAGATGAAACTAGTTTTAAAATCTAGAAAGTACATTACAATAAACATAATTAAACCCCCTTACAAATGCTAAATATGAAAGGTTTTCTGCAACTATGAACTAAAATTCCTAAGTTTACATGCAACCTATATAGATCTAGGTTTTCTTCTAGTTAAACATATAACAAATCCTAAAAGGCCAGAAAGAATTAAACTAAAAGAAATATTAAGAAAAACCAACCTTTATAGTAACTTGGATGCAAAGCAACAGAAATCTCTTGCCTCAAATGCAGTCACACCCTTAGCTGAAGCTTGTCCGAAAATCCTTAGGGAGATAGTCAATAAAATCGCAGGTATTAGGGTTAGAGAGCCTCCCTATTTATAGGCTCCATGTGGTGATCAGATAATCGTTACGGATAAACCTTTTTGAATTATAATTAAGATAAAACTATTATTTTAATCATTCAAACCATATTTATCTGTAAATATATATATATTTCGAATATATATATATATATATATATATATATATATATATATATATATATATATATATATATATATATATATATATATATATATATATATATATATATATATATATATATATATATATATATATTTCCGCCAACCACATTCACTCACTAGAACTGTCACTTACTCAACTATTGAATAATTACAGTTTTAGTCCCTACACCTTTAATTAATTAATTTAACTGCCAAATTAATTCCAATTAATTCCAGAAAAATTTCTAATTAATTATTATAGTTTCTAATTAATATATTATCACTTAAATATATTAATAAACTATTTATTTAATTCCTATTGATTTATTAATCACATAATAAATCAATCTTTCTCTCTACCGGACTTTCTACCAATCCTCCAACTATGAGGGCAACCCAAATGGACTATGCTACTATTAATTAGATAAATACTAATTATTAGTCATGGCTTAGACACCTAATCCAACAGTCTCCCACTTGGATAAGTCTATGACTAAAATTACCAATTTACCCTCTAATTAACTTAGCAACTGTAGCTTCCTAGAAACCGCTGCCGAACTCTGACCTAGTCAGTTCTGTCCAAAGATAAGTGATCAGATGATCCTCCGTCCAACAAGATATTTTCAGACTCAAGACATGAATTATAATCAATCCTGGTCTGATTCTCTGTTTCCCGATTTCTGATTTGCATATGACTTTAAGACTACTAATTGACCATGTCAATTTAGTCCTGGTTGGCCAACCCTTTCAGTCAACTTCAAAATCATCGAGAGGCCTACAGATATCTGTTTTCCCGACAGGGTCAAGGGACGAATAAGTTTTGACTCATATACTTATGTCTTTTACTAGTCAAATCATTCACAACAACACGTTTTATAACATCGTGTTACCGATGCGTTTTCGCATTGTCAATGAACAATCGCTTGGTAAAACATAACTCATATGTCTCTACTTAAAGATCAAAAGATATTATCATCTCAACATTGCTTATGATGAAATCCATGAAGCAATCTGTTGAGCGTGTGTTTATCCAATACTCAAATCCCTATTTTCTAAGTACTCATGAATATTGTAGCAATCTTATTGCTATGTCTAACTCATTAGACAATCTACAAAACTATTCATGACAGTCTTCATTCATACTTACTCCCTAAAAGTATGAGTGACTGTGGATATTCGAATAATAATTAAATTACTCAGGAAGTAAAACATGCAAAATTGAAACACAATAATAAACAATCAATAAATGGTAGTATCAAATACTTATCAACAAAACTATATTATTAATTCACCAAAGTTAATTACATTTATATTGCAACAAGTTTCAAATCCTATCTAATTACAAAAACTAATATCATCTGTTAATCCTATGCGCCGTGCATGCTGATAGTGCTTAACCCTACTCAGAGCCTTTGTCAAGGGATCTACAGGATTATCTTCTGATGATACCCTCTTCACTATGAGGTGACCTTCTTATATCTTATGTAGTGGTACTTTTTGTCGATGTGTCTGGACTTTCCATGATCTCTCGGTTCCTTTGTCAAAGCAACCACTCCTTCGTTATCGCAGAACAATTCCACAGGCTCCTGAATACTCGGGACTACTCCAAGGTCACCGATGAAGTTCTTCAGCCAAGCCGGTTCCTTTGCCGCTTCTCTCACTGCGATGTACTCTGATTCGCACGTTGAATCAGCCACCGTCTCTTGCTTGGAACTTTTCCAAGTCACTGCTCCCCCATTTAACAGGAATACCCAGCCTGACTGAGACCGACCGTTGTCTCTATCTGTCTGAAAGCTGGCATCAGTATACCCGTCAACTCTCAAGGTATCACTGCCACCAAGGACTAAGACAAAGTTCTTCGTCTTGCGCAGATACTTGAGTATGTTTTTGACCGCTGTCTAATGTGCCATACCAGGGTTTCCCTGGTATCGACTGACCATGCTCAAGGCAAAGGCCACGTCGGGACGAGTACACGTCATGGCATACATGATCGACCCCACAGCCGAAGCATAAGGTACCCGACTCATGTCCACAATTTCCTCGTCTGTACTTGGACTTTGAGTCTTACTCAGCTTAGCATTACTTTGCATTGGTAGCTCTCCCTTCTTGGAATTTTCCATACTAAATCTTTTCAGTACCTTTTCCAAGTATGTGCTCTGACTAAGTCCAATTAGTCTCTTCTTCCTATCTCTCAATATTCTTATCCCGAGAATATAGGCTGCCTCTCCTAGGTCTTTCATGGCGAAACACTTCCCGGGCCAAGACTTGACATCTTGCAGAGTCGGAACTGAAGGGTTTCTATGCAATCAATGAACACAAAAATTCCTATGGTTCACATGCAACCCTAATATTGATCTATGTTTTCTTCTATGAAGATTAGAACTAAAAACCTAAAGGATACAATTCAATTCTAAAGATGAATTAGGAAAACCAACCTTTGATCTTATGATCCTTTCAAGCAGCAGCAAAAGTATCCTGCCTCAAATGCAAGTCACACCCAAGTGATGGAAGAATCAGTCCAGCAGAGTAACACACAGAGAGAGATGGCGTGAGTAATGAGGTGCCAAGGGGTTCCTTTTATAGCCTCCTAGTGTTACACCTGAAACCCTAAGGAGCCTCCAACTGGACAAGGCTTTTGACCACTTGGACCAGGCTTACCAAATCCCTAATTATGGTTTCACCAATCCCTAGAGGAGCCTCCAGGGTGACGCCATTTTAGCCCCTGGTTTTACCTGGACAGTTATTTAACTATTGAATAAATGCCAAACCAGTCCCTACACCTTTTAATTAATTAATTTAATCTCTAAATTAAATCCAATTAATTCTAGATTAAATCTCAATTAATTAATATAGTTTCTAATTAATATATTAACACTTAAATATATTAATTAACCATATATATTTTTCTATTGATTTATTATACAAATAATAAATCAACTATTCTCTCTACTGAACTATATATCTATCCTCCATCTATGAGGGAAACCCAAATGGACTTTGCTTTTATTCATAAGATAAATACAATTATAAGTCATGGCTTAGTGTAAGACCCATTTTCATTTTAAGATGCTTACTAAGGTAAGTATAGTTATTACCTTATAGTCGGTGTTGTCTTACATATGAGTTATTTAGAGATGTGTTAATCTAAAGTTATAATTAGCCTAATCAAGTTGTAGAACTTTTCCTTAGCTTTCTAAGCATATAAGGATTGTTAAAAACGGATAAGAAACGAGAAAGTTACGATCGAAAAACTAAGTGAAATTCCAAACTCACACGGGGCGTGCAGATTTCACACGGGGCGTGTGAAATCCTGCAGTAAGCCTTTCCAGAATCACACGGGGTCGTGTAGATTTTACACGGGGCATGTGAAATCCTGCAGAAGCAAACAATAGAAGCGGTGGAATCACACGGGTCGTGTAGATTTCACACGGCCACACGGGGCGTGTGACGCGCGCAGAACACTTTTTAAAGTCAAATTTCTTTCATTTTTGGGAAAACCCACTTCGTCCAAAACCTCTCCAAAACCCTAGAAACTTAATCCTAAACCTCTAAAATCGAAATTGAAGTCCATAATTCAAGAATTGAAGCTAGGATTTGATTCCTTACGGTTGAAAGCTAAAGCTAGACAGGAACACACACGAGGTTCAGGAGTTCCACATATCGACTCAACTTCAGCTAAAGCTAGACAGGAACACACACGAGGTTCGGGAGTTCCACATATCGACTCAACTTCAGGTGAGTGATTTCTTCGTTTTGGGGGTTTTGAAACCCTAGTTTTGATTTCAGTGTTTTAGCTATATATTGTTATATATGTTGTTAATAGATTGTTAGTGGATGCATTTAGAGTTATTGGTGAGAGTATTGTTGAGTTTCTATGGTTGAATGAGTAGAACCGCGGATTTGGGGGTTTCGGTAAATATAGAGTTGATATTTACCGTTTATACTCCTTTTTCCTCTTTTGATTTGTACATCTTTGAGATAGATGTTGTTGAAATGATTGTGGATGTTGGAAAATTGATTTAGACTATGGTGATATAACCATGTCTAGTGAATAGGAGCCCGATACGCGTAATTTGGGGGTTCCAAATACTGAGTTGACATCAGGTGAGTAACTATAATTCATTCTTATGATTAAATTGTGAATTTACAGGTTACTATTGATTTTAAATTGGTTGAGATAGCCAAGTTATAATTGAGAAACATGTGATTTAACATACGAGAATGAGATTTTGAGTGTGATTTAATGCACGATTGAGATTATGTTTGTATGAGAAATAGGAGTCATATCTTGTTGTAGGTAATACATATGTATATACGTGTGTGTTATATTGATATTGAAATAAATTAGAGTCAAAATGGTTTTGTTACCGGTGGATAACAAGAGATGAGTTGGATTTCATATCGAGTATAAGAGTAGAGTATATGATGTAGCGGTAAGTTAAAGAGTCTTTGAGTTTGATTGCTACAACCATGATGGGTGTTATAGTTGAGTATAATTGATGGTGAAATGAGTATATGCGAGTGTGTGTGTGTAATTGAGTTTATGAGTAGTATCACTTGTGATACTTATTATTGATTTGATATTATTACTAATTAGCTGGTGTTTGTAAAGCTAATATGTTAGTAGATTTCAGAGTTGAGAGAAGATGGATTTGCTAATGAGATTAGCAAAAGAGAATGATGAGGATGTTATTGAGAAAGATTTATGGAGTGTGATTAAGATTACTCACTAAGCTTTATAAGCTTACACTTGAGTTGTTTGTTGTTTTGCAGGTATATGTAGCAGTGATAGGGGAAGGCATGTGATAAAGAGAGATGGACAACTCAGAGCATGTCCTTTAGTTGTGTTAGGTTTATTTGTAATGCCTGGTCAAATTTTAAGGACCTTTTGTGTAATTAATGTTTGATAACATCTTGTTTTTCCTGGGTTGAGTGCAAGTATACCCATTTTTAATGTATAATTGTTTGCAAAATTTTGGGTGTACTTTGTATGAGAAACCGGGTGTTACAAGTTGGTATCAGAGCATGGTTTAAGTGAACTAGGTCTTTGAGTATAGAGTCCTAGACTTGAACTGAATGAGGAGAGAACCCCTATCACATGCTTCAGAAAAGATACTGCTGCAGATTTTAGTTTATGAGTTAAGTATAACTTTTATGTTATATTTGTTATTGTTATATTCTGTGTGTGAATATAGATGTGGAGACAGACGAGGACGAGTTGATAAATCGGTCACATTCGGTTGGACCTACAGAGGATGATGAGACGAGATTTTGGTTGATATGAGATATCAACTAATGAGAAGACAAGAACTTCAATTGATAATGAGATGTCAACTGAATACGAGATGAGATACTAATTAAGATGAGATTCTGGCTAATGACGAGATTCCAACTGATGATGAGATAAGATCCCGGTTGAGGCGAAATTCCAACTAATGATGAGAAAGAGTATGAGCATAAGCTGAGCATGAGCTAAAAGTTGAGACATGTGAGTGTAGCCGAGTACACTCAAGAGTTGAGATTCGAAGTATGCAAGTTTCAACTAGTGAGAAAACAAGATTTTGTTGCTATGAGGTATGTAAGTAAATATGGTAGTTGTAATGAGTTATATGTGTTTAATTGTTGATAATACTTGTAGTAGAATATGTGTGAAATGTTTGGACACATAAAAGATCAATTGAGATTACATGTGTTAGAGAATTGTGGTTATAAAGTGTAGTAATTGTATATAACTGAGATTATAAGTGGTTGCTTGACGAGTACTTAACAACCATAGAGAAGTGTGTATAAAGAGTATATACATGGTAAAAATATATATAAATTTTGATATTGTATATATAGTGTTTGTTGTTTCACAGATGTGACGAGACTTCTATGTACGAGTAAATGTGGTTGAGACCACATATTCTGTGGGACCACATATCGAGTAAATGTGGTTGAGACCACATATTCTGTGGGACCACATATCGAGTAAAAGTGGTTGAGACCACATATTCTGTGGGACCACATATCGAGTAAATGTGGTTGAGACCACATATTCATGTAAACATCCTCAGTCAACTTCCCATTAAGGAAAGTCGTTTCCCATGAGCAGTATGTCATCTACATACAACACCAGGAAAGTGACTATACTCCCACTAGCTTTGACATATACGCAAGACTCATCCTCGCTCCTAGAGAAACCAAATTCTTTGACTTTCTCGTGGAAACAAAGATTCCAGCTGCGAGAAGCTTGTTTTAATCCATAGATGGATTTTTCAAGCTTACACACTTTTTCAGGATACTTTGCATCAACAAAACCCTCTGGCTGATTCATGTAAACATCCTCAGTCAACTTCCCATTAAGGAAAGCGGTCTTGACGTCCATCTGCCAAATTTCATAGTCATGAAATGCAGCTATGGCCAGCATAATCCTGATTGACTTTATCTTAGCCACTGGTGAGAAGGTCTCATCATAGTCAATCCCTAGGGTTTGAGTAAAGCCCTTCGCAACCAGTCTTGCTTTGAAAGTGTGTACCTTTCTGTCCATGTCGGTCTTTTTCTTGAAGATCCATTTGCACCCGACTGACTTTCGACCCGGTACATTGTCAACCAAGTTCCAAACTTGATTGTCATACATGGACTTGATCTCGATGTCCATTGCCTCTTTCCACTTGGCAGACTCAGGGCCCGCCACCGCTTCCTGGTAGTTAGCAGGTTCATCCAAATTTATCAGTGTCCTATCACTGACAAACGTATCTCCATCCGTAGTTATATGGAATCCATAAAACTTGGGTGGCATGCTAACTCTACTAGAGCGTCTAAGAGGTAAGGATATGTCAGTCGGACCAACAGGAACTTCTTCCTCTTGTTGGTTGCTAGTTTCTCCTAAGGTTGCTTTGTCGGGTAACTCTTGAATTTCTTCAAGGTCAATGGTACTCCCACTGTCCTCTTTGAATATGAGTTCTCTCTCTCTCTCTCGAAATAATCCCCGTCTCGCTACAAAGACCACGTCCTCGCTTGGTCTGTAGAACAGGTATCCAAAGGACTGTTTGGGATATCCAATGAAAAAACATTTCTCGCTTCTCTCTGCGAGTTTATCGTGAGTCTCTCGTCTAACTAAAGCCTCACAACCCCAGACTTTGATATGTGCTAACGAGGGAACTTTCCCCGTCCACATCTCATGAGGTGTTTTAGCAACCTTCTTAGTAGGGACAAGATTTAGGATGTGGGCGGCAGTCTCTAAGGCATACCCCCAGAAGTGAATGGGAAGTGAAGCTCGACTCATCATGGAACGAACCATGTCTAACAAGGTTCGGTTACGTCTCTCGGCAACACCATTCAACTGTGGTGTCTGAGGAGGCGATAACTGTGAAACTATTCCACATTCCTTCAGATAGTCTAGGAACTCGATACTAAGATACTCTCCGCCTTTGTCGGACCTGTGCATCTTTATCTTCCTGCCCAATTGATTCTCTACTTCATTTTTGAACTCTTTGAACTTTTCAAAGGTGTCTGACTTGTGTTTGATTAAGTAGATATATCCGTATCTACTAAAATCATCAGTGAAGGTCACGTAGAACCGTGTGCCGTCTTTTGTGGTAGATCTGAAGGGACCACACACATCTGTGTGTATGATGTCCAAACGACCTTCACCTCTTTCAAAGGAACCCTTGAAAGGTGATTTTGTCATCTTGCCCAAAAGACAAGATTCGCATACATCATCCGACTTGAGGTCGAATGATTCCAACACTCCATCCTTTTGGAGTTGGGCGATGCGTTTATTGTTAATGTGCCCAAGACGACAGTGCCACAAGCACGCCTTTTCTACACCACTAGAAGAATCAATAAAGTTTACACTATGACCTAAATTGTCTACACATTGCACAGTTTCATACACACCATCACAAGGTAAAGCAGTAAATACAGAAATGCCATTTTGAAAAACAGAAATAGAACCATTACTATTATCAAACGAAAACTGTAAACCTTGTTTAAACAATGCATGAAATGAAATAATATTCCTTGCCATTTCTGGCGAATAGCAACAATTTAAAAGTTTTAAACAAACACCACTACTGAGCACTAAACTATAAGTCCCGATCTTGGTCACATGCGACGATATCCTATTCCCCATGATCAGGTTGAGTCTACTGTGCTCCACCTCCCTGCTTTCCCTTAGGCCCTGCAAATCAGAACAAATGTGAAAACCACATCCTGTATCAAGGACCCAAGAACTGGAAGATGGTGAGTTTTTAAAGATAGTGTAAATACCTGCTGAAGACGACTTGACTTTGCCATCCTTCAAATCTTGCAGGTATGTAGGGCAGCTTCTCTTCCAATGGCCCCGTGCTTTGCAATAGAAGCATTCAGCTTCCTTAGGGTTGGCATTGTGAGGAATGCCAGAAGTCTTGGGCTTAGTCCCACTGCTGGATGACCCAACATGGACTTTTTCCCTCCAATTCTGCTTGTGAGGGCCCTTTCTCTTCTTCCCCTTTCCACCAGTAATAGCCAGGACGACTTCATTAGCAGCGGGTACACTTTTACCCTTCATTCCGTCCTTAGCGGTGCGAAGCATGCAATGCAGTTCGGCCAGAGTGGCCTGAGAATTGTTCAGATGATACGCCCGCGTGAACTGGTCATATGAACTAGGTAGAGAATTTAGCACTATGTCTACAGCTAAATCCTCGTGAACTGGCATCTCAAGCTTCCTAAGCCTTTCCACGTATCCTTGCATCCTCTGCACATGGTTACAGATAGACTATCCATCCTTTGGCTTTGCATTGGTGAAAGCTTTGACTACCTCGTGCCTCTCTATGCGTTCCTGCTTGCGGAACTTTTCCGCCAGCTCTTTGTGCATTTCATAGGGCCAGTAGTCTTCATATATTCTTTGCAATTCGGGGTTCATTGTAGCTATCATGATGCAAGCCACTTTGGTTGCATCATCAGAATGTTTTGAGTACTGAGCGATTTCATCGGGAGTTGCAGTATCAGGGTCAATTTCAACTAGCTCGGTTTCCAGAACATACTCTTTATGTTCAAACCTTAGAGCCATCTTGATGTTACGGATCCAGTCATTATAGTTGGTACCGTCCAACGTAACTTTGGAGCATAATGACAAGATAGAGGTAACATTGGAGTTTGATTGGGGGTGGTTTGATCAGCAGAAGACAGCTATAAAAGAAGATAGTTTTAATTAGATATTAATAATGATCCTTATAATAACCCAATAATAATTATAAGGCTAGGATCCTATAATAACAATTTACAATCTCGAAGAGGGATGCCGTAATCAATATTGTAAATTTTTATAAGGTAGGCGAATGACGATTCAGCCAATTCCACCACGGAAAGATAATCATATTAAAATGGAATTCCTAGATTCTTTGAGATTTATTGAACTGTTCAATAGCATTTTTAATCTCGGATGTGCCCCACTGTTTGTGACTGGGATACCGAGGATCACAAACCGGGTGTGAATAACCATGCAAATTAGCTTGGTACTCTCGGGGTCAGTTGTCATCTCTAATTGACGTGCCAGTAAACCACACACGCTCCATCAACAATGACAACACCCGGGAAACCCATTGCAACTCTTTATGAACCCCAATTGGCGTGCCGGTAAACCACACACTGTAACACCCGGCTTTTAAAACAAAACACCCCTGAAAAATTTTTCATTTAAAACCAAGGTTTCAATACATAAAACCATAAAAAGGGGTATATTTTAACAAAAACGGGTACAAGTGTATCAAGGAGAATATATAATACCAATATCTCCTTTGAAGCCGGGCTGCTACTGACAGCATCTACAAGTCCCACTTCAAGAGTCACGGACTCTATCTTGTCCCCTATCAGTATCATGCTAACCTGCAGGGACATTAACAAACGGTATGAGCTACAAAGCTCAGTGAGTAATCAAGTCTGCAAATAACGTATATCGAAATACAATAATATAATTCTCTGGATATCGAATCCAGAATCCTAGCCTTACTGGCTGACCGCATATATTCTAGGATTTCACATCCTAATCATATAGCCTTACAGGCTGAATCATAGTAACCTGTAATTAACAAGCCACGTCAGTTATTTGCACATATAATCATATATAATCTTTTCTGTCCCATGTTTCTTAGTCACCATGGACTGCATCAATATCATGGCTATATAAGCCGCATCGTTTATCATGGCTATACAAGCCACACCAAAGCTTTTTCAGCATATAATTCATAGTCCAAAGACCGTACCTGTCTGGGTTCAACAACCCAGTATCGTAGCTATGAGGCTGTACCATTTCCGTATAATCATATCGTAACCATATAGGCTGCACCAGTTGGATATAGCATCCAATATCATAGCCACGAGAGGCCGCACCATCGGTTATCAGTTTCTTTCACGAACAAATATGGCTCACGGGTTAGCCCGCTGTTGCCTTGGCTCACGGGTTAGCCCGCTGTTGCCTAGACTCACGGGTTAGCCCGCTGTTGTCTATATAAGTCTGGCTCATCAAATTAAACCATGGCTCACGGGTAAGCCCGCTGTTGCCTGAAATATGTGGCTCACGGGAAGATCCCGCTGTTGCCTAGACTCACGGCTGGTTCCGGTCTTGTCTATATAAGTAAATATATGGCTCACAGGAAAATCCCGCTGTTGCCTAGACTCACGGCTGGTCCCGGTCTTGTCTATATAAGTGTTATTGACTCACGGCTGGTTCCGGTCTTGTCAATAAAGGTTTGACTCACAGCTCCGTTCTTGTCTTTATCAGACTCACGGCTTATCTGGTATTGTCATCTTCATATATCTTCAAACTTGTCATTTTCGTCCCACAAGTCAATTTCAACCTGTAACAATTTAATCATCATATATCATATATGATATCAGTGAGATTACTCACCTGGATGCTAGTTGCATTTAAATCCCGGTTGTTTCTTGCCTTTGCGTGCACCATAACCATTTTGTCCCGTACCTATATAATCATTTATATACCAAATGATAATAGGTTAATAACCATTCCAATTAACTCTAATACAATAGAGTTCAATACAATATCATTATAAACAATGCTTAGTTAATAAACTTTCCGTTTACTAACTTTTTGTGAATTTTACTATTCACCGAGGCATTCGAATCGATCTATAGTGCCCCCGAGGGGTAGAAAACTCAACTTAATAATTTTCCCAAACTTTTCAGACCATAACGAGCCTATGGTCCAAATTTGAGCTAAAACGGACAAGCCAAACGAAAGTTAGCGAGTCGGAAGTCCCCTGCTTGGAGGCGCACTGCGCCAGGAATCAGGCGCACTGCGCCTGGGCGCACCCCGCCCTGATCCTGGGCGCACTGCGCCCTGCGCCTGTGCAGAGCTCCTGGACAGTCGCGATTTATGCACTGTAGCAAGCAGTTTTGGACCATTAAGTCCTTAATCCAGTCCTTAATCGATTGGGGTTTGTTTCTAGGCTAAAACCTTATACTCTAACAAGGTTTTCAACCATTCAAAACAACTAAATCAAATCAAAATGAAGAATTAGGGTTCTTAGTTCCAAAACCCCAAAACTTCAAATTCATCAACAATAACAACCTACTTCCATTTTCTTGAGTTAAGTCCTTTCTAACATGACTTAATGGAAGTAATAAGCCATTTAAACCACATAATTGTAACTGAAATGTACAAATTTCAGTTTCTATAAAACCAAACCAAGAACACTTCAAGAACTTGGTTAAAATCAAGTTTACTAACCTTTCAAGCCTAGGAATCATCAATTCCAATCCATAGTTCCAATTCCTTGCTTCAATCCTTCAAGATTTTCCAGAAATCTCTCTCAATTCTCTTCTCCCGTTGCTGCACAAATGAATGGTCAAAGAGAGAGTCAACTCTCTCCTATTTATACCACAAAATTTTTCAATTTTGGTCCTAAAGTTCATTTTCTTGAACTTTGACCACAAGATCAAGTTTTATAACAATAAAACTTTCATTCTTTACACATTTGCCACTAACAACAATATTTTTACATAATTGGTCGTTGACTTGGTCAAATGACCAAATTACCCTTTTGCGGTAAAACGACCAAAAATCAATTTATATAACATTTTAAGTTCAAAACTCAAAATATTATTTCAACCCAAATACTTTTCTGTCCAAAAGACCAATTTACCCTTCCAAGGTAAAATGACCATTTTACCCTTTTTATTATATTTATAAAAAGAGTGTCTCGGCGTTACAAATTCTCCCCTCCTTCAAAAGATTTCGTCCCCGAAATCATACAAGGAGTTGAGGGTACGTCTTCCTCGTTTCGCTTTCGGTCTTCCACATCGTGTCGGAAACTATATGGTATTGCCTAAGCACTTAACCATACTAGTCTTCTTATCTCGTGATTACATCACAATCCGCATATCATTCCTCCGGTTGTCCCGGGTACCTTATCTACGTATCTTTCTTCATCTATTTTCATCTTGTCATAAGGGATTTGTTGGAAATTGTCAACACCTAATTCCTTTCTTGTCGTCCCAACAAATTTTAACCTTTCCAAAGGTTTACCCTTCACACTAACATATTCCTTTACTTGAAATCTCAAAGGCTTTTACTCAACGATTCACACACCACTTATAATTTCTTAACCATTCTTCAATTGCGTTCATACCTGTCAGGTATTTTCTTCAGTTTGTATAACAAACTAGGATCTAGTCAACAGCTTTGCCACATCTTCATTTCAAAAATCGAAGGTTATCACGGTATTCCATACCATACTTCATACGAGTCATCAAACTACCAACATGTAGGCTGCTATTTCTTGTAAATTCTATCAACAATAGACAATCTTCTCATCTTCTACTAGGGTCTTCTGTGCAATCTTCAAGCACATCTTCTAAAGTCTGAATTATCAGATCATTTTGTTCATCAATTCACAATACTTGCGGAGACTTTATCACAAAGTCTATAACAATGTTGTCCCATTTCTTTTATGGGGCCAACTACGGTTTAATTTCTTCGCACGTTTCTACCGGTTTGACTTTACGTCACGTACAAGTCAAATACTTTTCATGTGTCTTTCCATGCCTTTCTTCTGTCCCGGCCACCAACACATAGGTTTTATCGACCTATCCAGTCTGGTATTGCCCCGGGTATACCACATATCTAATGCAAAATACATCTTTTCAAGATGATTTTCATATTTCACTCGGTTTTGGAACTCACATACACAACCACCAAGGGTTTCCAATCGCCGTGAGTTTCTAACTAGCTTCTTTCGATAGCTAGGCATTCATTCATTTATCACATTTTCAGACTTGCACCCATCTTTCTGTGCTACCCGAATCAACTCAGGTAATCAATTCGCCACATTCATACATGTGGATGTAACCTTCAAAGGTTACTCTTTTCAATTCCAGGCATCTATAGCCACATCTTTCTTTCTGAGATGGTACAAGATTCCATAACCGAAATCTTTAAGTAATCCATCTATCTTTCATCTAGCTCATATATAGCTTCTTTTCTGACCAATAAAGTATTTCAAGCTCTAATGATCCACATAAACAATAAGCTTTACACCATATGCGTAGTGTCTCCAAAGCTTAATACCAAAATCATAGTTGCTACTGCAACATCTTGCATCTACGATCGAATCGGGATGCATTTCTATAATCCAATTTATCCGCTTAGCATCAAAGCTAACATCAGAATTTCACATAAGGTTTATCCCAAACCTTTACAAGATATCTGTGGTCTTTCTACCACTCAAACTTTATACTTTTATTAGTCAACCTTAGTCAACTGAACAACAATCAAGGAGCAGCTTACTACAACTCCCCCATAGCAACCCGCCAATCCAAGGAAACTACTACTAATTCAGTCAGATTCCAAGGCGGTTTCTGTCTTATCACATCAGTATTTCCACTGTATCTACTTTATCATCTCTGGCAGTATTAACATGCCCAAAGAATGTAAGTCTCCAATATCTGGTACAAACGTACCTCATATACGATCTGGTTTCGAGAATATCAGATTCTCATCAGTCAATGCACACATGCATCAACTTGTCTTTCTTCTTTTCAAACAAGGTAGGGCTCCATACGATGACACATACGGTCATAAGAGACCCCAAAACAACATTTTCTTTTAGTTGTTTTCCAACTCTGCCATCTCTACAGATACAAATCAGTACAAAGCCTAAATAGCAGGAACGGCTCTCAAACTCAGCTTTACCATAAACTTTTCTCGCCTATCAGGCAGAAATTCTGGATGTTCTTTTCAAAAGAAACATCCGAGAATTTATTCAAAGTAGTACATTACTAGCACTGCTTTATCTAACTTGGCCAATACCACGTATGCCAATTACAACATCATTCTTTTACTAACTCATTTCCGAGTTTAAGCAAAGAAAATAACCGGTATTCTCAACAACGGTCATTGACCATGGATTTTCGTCCATTTCATTTCTGTTTTAAGAACCATACTGTTCTTATTTCTACAACTCATGTTAGCATAATTCAGTGCTAACCAATTCATAAGCTCCCTTGCTTCAGATTCACTGGTAGTCATCAGCTTTAGATTTATAGGGAAAATGGTCCCGTAAATCCTAGGCAAACTACCTTCCAGGTGTTCAATATCTAGAACATATTCGCTATCTGCAATAGCTACTTCCAACTTTTCATCCATAAACATTGATGAAATATTCAATCAAGACATCAGTGTCACCGATCCAAGGCATAGCTTCATGGATCAAATATAACATACACGAGTTATATTCAAGACAATTACATCGGGGATCATATCAGTCTCCTCACGAGCTTCTTCCACAATTCGCTGGAATGCTCAAGGTACCACTGGTCCTTTTCGACCATTCATTTCTCCTTTCTTTCCTGGGTTCATCACCTGTTACTCCACATTTAGCATGTGAGTATTTCATAAGAAAGTGATCTACATTTCCACACTGGAAACACTTTCATTCCATACAACATCCCGAGCAATATGCTCCCATTTTCTGCAAATTCCGCATGTCAACGGTAGAGTCTCAACTCTCAAACGTTCTAAGTGCTTTTCCTGCACTTCTTATATCACATCATCTTTTCGTTCCGGTCCCTTCCCTTTAAGGTTAGACCTAATTCGTTTTAATTTCTTCTGAGAAGTCCACTAATATTTCTGCTTTTCTTGTAGTCTCAACTACTATTCTTTCACCTTGAATATCAACCAAGGTGAGCAACCGATTTCTTTTTCTGACCGCTACAGCTACTACTGCTTGTCAATTGGATTTTTCTGCTTTTCGTCCCCTTTTTGCTCCACGTACAACGGAGTCTTGAGAAGGGTTGGTCCATTTCCTAGAGCTTCGCGCCCTAAATGTCTCCCAAGGAGTTTTACAATTCATACTTCTTATACGTCAGAAGTTAGCAACAGTTAGGTTATATATGTATAATAACATCTATATACACCTAACTATGCATCATGTCTACTATCTCAGGGTTTAAGTCCAGGAATCTACTCTATAGACACCTAGTTCACTTAAACCTCGGCTCTGATACCAACTTGTAACACCCGGCTTTTAAAACAAAACACCCCTGAAAAATTTTTCATTTAAAACCAAGGTTTCAATACATAAAACCATAAAAAGGGGTATATTTTAACAAAAACGGGTACAAGTGTATCAAGGAGAATATATAATACCAATATCTCCTTTGAAGCCGGGCTGCTACTGACAGCATCTACAAGTCCCACTTCAAGAGTCACGGACTCTATCTTGTCCCCTATCAGTATCATGCTAACCTGCAGGGACATTAACAAACGGTATGAGCTACAAAGCTCAGTGAGTAATCAAGTCTGCAAATAACGTATATCGAAATACAATAATATAATTCTCTGGATATCGAATCCAGAATCCTAGCCTTACTGGCTGACCGCATATATTCTAGGATTTCACATCCTAATCATATAGCCTTACAGGCTGAATCATAGTAACCTGTAATTAACAAGCCACGTCAGTTATTTGCACATATAATCATATATAATCTTTTCTGTCCCATGTTTCTTAGTCACCATGGACTGCATCAATATCATGGCTATATAAGCCGCATCGTTTATCATGGCTATACAAGCCACACCAAAGCTTTTTCAGCATATAATTCATAGTCCAAAGACCGTACCTGTCTGGGTTCAACAACCCAGTATCGTAGCTATGAGGCTGTACCATTTCCGTATAATCATATCGTAACCATATAGGCTGCACCAGTTGGATATAGCATCCAATATCATAGCCACGAGAGGCCGCACCATCGGTTATCAGTTTCTTTCACGAACAAATATGGCTCACGGGTTAGCCCGCTGTTGCCTTGGCTCACGGGTTAGCCCGCTGTTGCCTAGACTCACGGGTTAGCCCGCTGTTGTCTATATAAGTCTGGCTCATCAAATTAAACCATGGCTCACGGGTAAGCCCGCTGTTGCCTGAAATATGTGGCTCACGGGAAGATCCCGCTGTTGCCTAGACTCACGGCTGGTTCCGGTCTTGTCTATATAAGTAAATATATGGCTCACAGGAAAATCCCGCTGTTGCCTAGACTCACGGCTGGTCCCGGTCTTGTCTATATAAGTGTTATTGACTCACGGCTGGTTCCGGTCTTGTCAATAAAGGTTTGACTCACAGCTCCGTTCTTGTCTTTATCAGACTCACGGCTTATCTGGTATTGTCATCTTCATATATCTTCAAACTTGTCATTTTCGTCCCACAAGTCAATTTCAACCTGTAACAATTTAATCATCATATATCATATATGATATCAGTGAGATTACTCACCTGGATGCTAGTTGCATTTAAATCCCGGTTGTTTCTTGCCTTTGCGTGCACCATAACCATTTTGTCCCGTACCTATATAATCATTTATATACCAAATGATAATAGGTTAATAACCATTCCAATTAACTCTAATACAATAGAGTTCAATACAATATCATTATAAACAATGCTTAGTTAATAAACTTTCCGTTTACTAACTTTTTGTGAATTTTACTATTCACCGAGGCATTCGAATCGATCTATAGTGCCCCCGAGGGGTAGAAAACTCAACTTAATAATTTTCCCAAACTTTTCAGACCATAACGAGCCTATGGTCCAAATTTGAGCTAAAACGGACAAGCCAAACGAAAGTTAGCGAGTCGGAAGTCCCCTGCTTGGAGGCGCACTGCGCCAGGAATCAGGCGCACTGCGCCTGGGCGCACCCCGCCCTGATCCTGGGCGCACTGCGCCCTGCGCCTGTGCAGAGCTCCTGGACAGTCGCGATTTATGCACTGTAGCAAGCAGTTTTGGACCATTAAGTCCTTAATCCAGTCCTTAATCGATTGGGGTTTGTTTCTAGGCTAAAACCTTATACTCTAACAAGGTTTTCAACCATTCAAAACAACTAAATCAAATCAAAATGAAGAATTAGGGTTCTTAGTTCCAAAACCCCAAAACTTCAAATTCATCAACAATAACAACCTACTTCCATTTTCTTGAGTTAAGTCCTTTCTAACATGACTTAATGGAAGTAATAAGCCATTTAAACCACATAATTGTAACTGAAATGTACAAATTTCAGTTTCTATAAAACCAAACCAAGAACACTTCAAGAACTTGGTTAAAATCAAGTTTACTAACCTTTCAAGCCTAGGAATCATCAATTCCAATCCATAGTTCCAATTCCTTGCTTCAATCCTTCAAGATTTTCCAGAAATCTCTCTCAATTCTCTTCTCCCGTTGCTGCACAAATGAATGGTCAAAGAGAGAGTCAACTCTCTCCTATTTATACCACAAAATTTTTCAATTTTGGTCCTAAAGTTCATTTTCTTGAACTTTGACCACAAGATCAAGTTTTATAACAATAAAACTTTCATTCTTTACACATTTGCCACTAACAACAATATTTTTACATAATTGGTCGTTGACTTGGTCAAATGACCAAATTACCCTTTTGCGGTAAAACGACCAAAAATCAATTTATATAACATTTTAAGTTCAAAACTCAAAATATTATTTCAACCCAAATACTTTTCTGTCCAAAAGACCAATTTACCCTTCCAAGGTAAAATGACCATTTTACCCTTTTTATTATATTTATAAAAAGAGTGTCTCGGCGTTACACACACGCTCCACCAATGTTTCATAAAGTGCAATGTGCAATTTCATGGATTAGCACCAATTCACATTTTTCCTAAAGTAACTAGATTGAGATTTTATTAAGTGTTCTAGTACTTTGAATCATTATACTTTTAGTGATTATTAGGCGGTCCTATCAAACCTGTTCGGCTAACGACCCTCCACTAATCAGGCGAGCGGTGGGCGCCCATTAGACCGCCATTTTATAGGCAGTCTCCTTATAACCACTTTATAGACCAGCTTCGTGAATGAGGCCTACTAATGATTTGACTAACCATTTAATCTCATACATATAAAAAATAACTTCCTAGTTATAATATATATAAGATGTAATTTTTTAAACCTTTAAAAAATTGTTTCTGGTTTATCTTTTAATTTATTGTCAATTTAAGCTATTAAATTTAAAATTAAATTAAACCATTTAAAGCCAATTTAATTATCTTTTAATTAACCAATTAATTAAATTAATTAAATTTGATATTTTAAACCTTTTAAAATATTTCTAGATTTTATCTATTAATTTTCGCAATTTAAAACAATTAAATCGAAATTAATTAAATCCTATTAATTATCTTTTTAATTAAACAATTAATTAAATTAATTAATTTTGCAGATAGGTGTCACAAAATAATCAAATTAATTTAAACCTATCATTATCCCCTAATTTTCGAATTTTAGGATAAGAGGTTTAAGGTTTTATCTATTTAAACAATTAAAGTTACCAAAAATAGAAAGCCTACTGAACCCTTCCTAAATTCACGCCAAGCAGGGGGAGAGGCCAGGGTTTTTCAAAACCCTAACCCTAATATTCAAAACGGCTACATTAGGGTTTAGAAACAATAAACCCTAATTTACAGGATACAGTTATAGCAATTTAACAAGAAAACACACCAAATAACTCTGATACCACTGAAAGGTTTTCTGCAACTATGAACTAAAATTCCTAAGTTCACATGCAACCTATATAGATCTATGTTTTCTTCTAGTTAAACATATAACAAATCCTAAAAGGCCAGAAAGAATTAAACTAAAAGAAAGATTAAGAAAAACCAACCTTTATAGTAACTTGGAAGCAAAGCAACAGAAATCTCTTGCCTCAAATGCAGTCACACCCTTAACTGAAGCTTGGCCGAAAATCCTTGGGGAGAGAGTCAATAAAATCGCAGGTATTAGGGTTAGAGAGCCTCCCTATTTATAGGCTCCATGTGGTGATCAGATAATCGTTACGGATAAACCTTTTTGAATTCGAATTAAGATAAAACTATTATTTTAATCATTCAAACCATATTTATCTGTAAATATATATATTTCGAAAAAATATATATATCTATATATATATTTCCGCCAACCACACTCACTCACTAGAACTGTCACTTACTCAACTATTGAATAATTATAGTTTTAGTCCTTGTACCTTTAATTAATTAATTTAACTGCCAAATTAATTCCAATTAATTCCAGAAAAAATTTTAATTAATTATTATAGTTTCTAATTAATATATTATCACTTAAATATATTAATAAAATATTTATTTAATTCCTATTGATTTATTAATCACATAATAAATCAATCTTCTCTCTACCGGACTTTCTACCAATCCTCCAACTATGAGGGCAACCCAAATGGACTATGCTACTATTAATTAGATAAATACTTATTATTAGTCATGGCTTAGACACCTAATCCAACAAAATATATAACCTAATTACGACAAAGTTATATTACATTTAGTTCAAATCCACGGTAGGATAAACTATTTCACTTTGTGAGGCGCTACTAGAGGCCCCTCTTTTACTCGTTTTCCCTTTCTTACCTGTAACACCGCTTTTTCTTAAACCTTCGGGTTTACGAGTTGGAACCAACACAGGACATGTAGTTCTTGTGTGACCCCTTTGATGGAAACAAGAACATTCTTTTATTATTGGACCCTCACCTTGTGACAGAATCCGATCGGTATTTTTTGGTCTTCCAGGTTGACGTCTGTCCATTACTGGGGGTCTCACCAAAATGAAACCATCGATTATCTCCATCACAAGGGGTGGGTAGAGGGTTGATAATGTACTCATATGTCTTCTTGTAAAACATAACATGATATGCATTGTGGACCGATCCTTTACAATCTCCATGGTTTATGTTGTTTAACACTCTTATCAGATGCCCACAATGTATGTCAGACAGTTGCCACTTGCGACATGAACATGTTGAGTCTTCAAAATTAACAATCCTATCTCTAAGGAAGTCTACAACCTGGAATCTAGAATTTGTAATTGGACGAACTATCTAGTTGCTACTTTTAGTTATTCTTTTACGAATGTTTTCTTCCGCCCATGGAGTGAGTGTTGTTTTTAGACCAGCTAAACAAATATTTAAAGTTGGTGGGTCAATATAATTGATACAACATAAATATGACAAGGTTATTTGTCTATGATGAACGATGTAAGTCTTACATCGACGATTGCGACGTTCAAAATACCATTGTTGCATTGTTGATCGAAAGAAGTCAATAAGCATCAACACTTACATCTTTTTGGCGTATCGGGATAGTACATTTATGGACTCGGCATTGTTTGATATCATAAGATTATACCGCATCCCTTCAAATTTAGATCGAGCCCATTTTTGTGGACATGTGCTGTCTAAGTATTTATATAATTCTCTTCTATAATTTTGAATTCTTTACATCCATTCATTAAATTCTTCGATTGTATAAGCTTTACATGTCGCCCAAAACAATGACTTGATCTTTGTAGATGATCCAATCTGCCTCACTACATTACAATATAAATGATGACCATAAATTCCTTGATGTGCAGTTGGGAAAATGTTTTGAATGGTTACGGCTATCGCGACATGCCTATCATATATGAAACTAAGAGGTACCATTTACCAACGCAATTGTGCAATTTTTCCATGAACCAAGACCATGTTTTTGTGCACTCACTCTTGCATATTCCACATGCTACCGGTAATATTTGATTATTACCATCCATTGCAACTACTAATAACATGGTGCCCTTGAAGTCGCCCTTGAGGTGGCAGCGTCTACTACCAATGTCGGTCTACACCAGTTGTAGAAAGCATGTAACTACAAAACGTATATTACGTTAATTCTACAATTACATTAATATAGTGATTGTGAAATTGATTAGTAAAAGCAATACTTACCGAGCAACCTAATGACATAGAAAAAAATTGAAATCGATCGTCGTCATCTGTTCTGATTAAAGTGACAATCCCAGGATTACTGTTTCTCCCTTCATGCTTGTTTGTAACTAATATCAATTCTATACTTCGAATTTATATCACGCATTATGTCACTGCCACGATATACCCTATTATGATTGGTAGCCATTACCTCAGCTAACGGATGACCTAATACTTTATTGTTTGCTTGGCAATGGTTTGGGTTGAGTTGTGAAGACGAGGATGAGTGTTCATTAACAAGCTTAGTGCAGTGGAATGCGCTGTACCATCTTGATAACAAACAACCTCAAACCTTGTTTTTGATGATCTACTTATTTTTTATTAAAAACCTTCGCTCACACTTTTTAACACAAAGTGCACATTTCATATTATCTTTGGTTTTGAAGGTTTGAAGAACTGCAATGTTTTGTGATGGGTGGTAGCTGTAGGATGGGGTTTTTATCTTTACCTGGGACAGGACATGGTGGTGGCTGTGGCATACCGTGTAACAATGTGCCACTGCGCCGATTTTCTTGAGCATTATCCAACCCTCCTTCATCACGTCCTTCCAAGTCCGATAAACGTAAATCACAATCGGAAAGAAGTTATTATTAGAATAATTGTTGTTGTCAAATGTTTAACGAAAGATAATTTGGCTTTTCGTGGAACAAATGAAACAAATTATGAGAATTCGAATGGTAACTTTTTTTACTTTAAATAATTGCCGACTTTGACCCCATAATGAAACAACACTTTCGGTTATTCAAGATAAAAAAACTCACAATCATTACCTTAGTCAAATTCAAATGAGTTAATTGAAACGTTGGCATCCGAAGTAAAGAGTGCAATCATTAAAAAAAATATGCAAAATATTTTTCTTCAATTATTGATTGTACTCGGTATACAAATCACAAAGAACAAATGACTTTGATTATGTGATGTGTTGATATAGTAAACTATCTAATAAAAGTAGAAAAGTTTTTTCTTGAGTTTTTAGTTGTATATGATACATCTTGCTTGGGTCTTTTTAATGTTTTACAAGATCCTTTAAAATCTCTTGACTTATATATTATATGTGTGTGATGACAAGGGTATGATAATATGACAGGAAAACATCAAGGTGTACAAAAACGATTGCTTGATATAAACTCTAAAGCCTTTGATATAAACTTAGTTTAGTGTTGTGTGATATTGTAAATTCTTGTCACAAAGCAAAAACATTTGTGAAACATGTCAAACAATCTATAACGTGTCTTCTAGTTCTACTAAAAGATGGAATGTTTTACTTGATTATATAGATGATTTAACGCTGAAATCTTTGTATGCCATTCGTTAGGAAAGCCATATCAAAAGTGTTAAAGCAATAAAGAGTCAAATTGTTCAAATAAAAGAAGCTTTAATAAACTTAGCCAAAGTAAGTGATGATGTAAAATTTGTAGAGATGTCGAATATTTGGTAAACGGTGAACTTTCAAGTTTTGAATGTATTTTAATTTTGGTTATATGGCGTGAAATTTTATATGTAATTAATTTGGTAAGTAAGAAAACACAAGTTAAATATATGTTTCTTGATGTTGCAATTAAAATTTTAGAGGGAGTGGTTAATTATGTTGAAAAATATAGGGAAAATGGTTTTAATTAAGCTATTATTGAAGCTAAAAAATTGTAGATGTTATTGGAGTTGAACCTAAATTTCCTATAAAACGCATTTCTTATAGGAAAATACAGTTTGATGAGATTCCAAATACTGAAAGAGAACAACAATCCTCTCAAAAAGCATTTAGAACCGATTATTTTCTTGTTTTAGTAGACATGACGCTTTCTCAATTAAAAAGTAGATTTAAACCAATGCAATATATTGAATCTATTTTTGAATTTTTGTTTGACATGTCAAAGTTAGTTGGTTTATCTGATGATGAATTATAAAATGTGTTTGAATCATGAATCTGCTTTGACACATGGTGATGAATGTGATCTTGATTACAAATATTTATCTATGGAATTACAAATTTTACCGGATATGTTGATGGAGGAAGCATCGGAAGTAGGAAAGCCCTTGGACATCAATTTAAATTATAGAGTTTGCAAAGAAGATGGATATGGTTGTGAATTTTTTACTTGCATATAAATGACCGTACCGATTACTGTAACATCCGCTGAAAAAAGTTTTTCCAAGCATAAATTGTTAAAGTCATATATCCGGAGTACCCTGACCAAAAAAGATTGAATGATTTAGCAATTTTAAGTATGAAAATCAATTTCTAGCCCATGTGAACTAAAATAAAGTAATTGATGAATTTGCTTCAAAGAATGCATGTAGACGTCGTTTTAGATGATTTGCAAGTTTATTTGTAATAGTATGAATTTTCTTAAATAAAAAAAGTTTGCATTTTTGTTTTATAGCTATATGTTATATGTCTTTAGTATATATTACGACATAAGGGGCATTATTAGCCTACTTCATCAAAATCAGCGACTAACTCTAAAACAAACCACTTTGACGATACTTTGTAAGAATCATAAAAGAGGTTATTTACGATACTTTGTAATTGCATATGGACCCATGAGTTGGGCTAGTCATACCTTTCGTATTTGAACATGATTTGAAAAGACATGAAGTGGTCAAAACGGACTCGTTTTGGGCTAGGCCTTGGCTCCCTTGAGTCTTAGATGTGATCCGTCATAACGATGTAATGTAGTAATCCGACAATATTTTACACATATAAATGATGATGTATCTGCTTACTTATCTAGAAAATACACATTTTACTATTAATAAAAATAAAAATAATATATATAGATTGTTGTTCAGCATATTTTTATCAAAGATACACGGTATATGAGTATTTTTTATTGATATTCATTTATGTTAAAGAAAGACATTACTTCAATTGTATTTACATCCATGATAAAGATTATACAAAAGCGTAGTTTTGTTCTAGCTATATTTCCGTACTTTTGCTGTGTTACCAAATCAATTTGACCAACAAATTTAACCTGTGTTATTTAGCAAAAGAGGAAGTTGAGCAAAAATTTGAAATATGCACGACATCGGAATATGGCGTTTTCCGAAAGAGTCCAAAAGGCAATTGAAACTTGTGCTTCATGCAAGCCTATTGCTTCCATCTCATCACATACGTGTCATCACCTTGCATTCACCCCTTCATCTTTATTAACACCACCGTCTCCACCTCTCTCATCGACATTCTTCTCTTTTTCTCTCTAGATTCTTCATTGTTGATTTCATCCATGGCTACACACGATCGTGATCGTCATCCCCACCAGGTCCAAGTCCACACCATCCAACACCAACGATATGATCAAGGCGGCAACAAGTCGTCGCTCTTCCCTCAACAAGGACCGTCAAAGAGCAAAGTCCTGGCCGTCATGGCCTTGCTTCCGGTGGGCGGGATCCTACTTGGCCTCGCCGGGATCACCCTAGTTGGCTCCATGATCGGGCTGGCTCTCGCCACTCCAGTTTTCATCATCTTCAGTCCGGTTATTATCCCGGCAGTCCTTACCATCGGGCTGGCGGTAGCCGGATTTCTGACATCCGGGACCTTTGGGTTGACGGGGCTGAGCTCGTTGTCGTTTCTGGTGAACAGTCTGAGGCAGGCGACGGGGACGGTGCCGGAGCAGATTGACTATGCGAAGAGGAGGGTTCAGGATATGGTGGATTACACAGGGCAGAAGACGAAGGAGGTGGGGCAAACCATTCAGGACAAGGCTCATGAAATCGGACCAGAGGGTCAAGTTCATGGCGGTGCCAAGGAAGGACGTGGTGCGAGGACTTGAGCCAATAATGTTGAAATTGTGGAGTTAAATTAATGTTTTTGAGTCTTTTGTGTGTTTTAATTTTATGGTGAAATAGAGTATTGTACTTGTGATCATGGAAAGCTTTATCTTCTATGAAGGCCAGTTCCTTTCTTTCGACTGTGTTTAAATAAAACAGCAACAACAAAAATCTGAAATTATATATAATGGTCACTTTCTCTATTAATAGAAATAATTTGTAGAAATTGGTACTTATTACTCTAACCGTATGGCAATTTATATAGAATATATACAAGGACAACTACTAATGAGAATTATCTAAAGGGACTTCGAATTAAATTGAAGGGAAATTAGGTTAAAGTATAATAAATTAGTAATCGAATGAGTTGATATCAAAATTGGTAGGGCAGATGCTGCTAAACAGGAACATATTATTTTGGTTTTGAACGGGAAGTCGGTTGAAGTATGTGAGACTTGAACCTGTTTATATGAGATTGAACATAATATGATCACAAATAGCATTTGAAATGACGACCTATCACCATAAATGATCATCACTAACCCACCATCAAGTGAGTAGCTTTTGGTTTGGGTAATTTTAAATAAACCCTATGTATGTATGGATTGGTTAATGTGGGCTTCCGTGAATGAAAGGACCATTTATTTTAGGGCAAAATATAAAAAAACCCAACTTTCAGAAAAAGTATTATAAAATTTGAAAAAGTATTATAAAATTTTTGTGTGTAAAAAACTCAACCAATAATATTTAACCTTATTAAAAAAACCTCAAAACCTCTTTTTTTAACATGATAACCGGAAAAATATTCCACACAAGCTTAAAAAGATTTTAAAAAAATTACTTGGAAAATCCATATCATGTGGCATGATACCCGGAATAATATACATTTAAAAAAGATTATGGTATTTACTTTTTTTTTTTTAGAACGGCAAATCTATCCTACTCCTACTCCTAAACTACTCCTTGTTATGTTAGTGTCAGTGTTTGAACCCATGACCTCCTTGTTAGTATATCACATTGTTAGCCAAGTGGGCTATACTTAACTGAGATAATTCATATCCATTAAAAAACGAATTAGGGCACTAGGATTTTGAAAAGAAAGAAGAGGTAGCCAAACGATCGTGGAAGAAGACAACGAATGAACGAATAATACTCGATCCTCATTAATTCAATCAACTGAAATTTGACTGGCTTCTTATTGTTGATCTTCCTCTAAATCTCGTTGCAGACCGGTTAAAATACTTAAGCCAATGATAGCTGTAGAAACTTGTGGGTTTGGTTACGAAGCCATATTGTGGAAATCGACAACGGATAAGAACCCTAGAAGACAATTTTACAAGTGTCCTAACTGGGTAAGTTCCTAAATAGTTGAAATTTTGGAGTTTTACGTGCCGTATTTTAATAACGTTCTATGTCATTGTTCAAGTGAAGATTGCAATTATTTTAACTGGCATGATTCGGAGTTGAACGACGACTATAAACTTGAAATGAATAAGCTTATCGGTGAATCAAAGGGAAAGAAGGCAAAGCTTGAAGCATTGGGGACGGGAAATAATACCGTGATGTTTAGTGTTCAGTTTTTATTATGTTTGTTGGCCCCATTATCTTTTGGAATTGTCGTTGTTGGTTATTAAATCTTGTATGAACTAGCTCTCATGTTAGTAGTGTTCATGGCAATGTACTTTCTGGAATTTTGTATCAATAACAACTTCGGAAAATATGGTATTCAAAGACCATGCTTTCATGAATCTCGGTTAAACAATGATTACTACAAATCATATTCGTTTTCCTTGATGTTTTGGATTGGCTGCTGGAAGTTTTGGAGCAATCTACTTTCTAGAAATTGCTATGAATAGCAACATAGATTGCAAGAAATTCTGTTTATGTCGCCGGTTTACCATCCTCGTCTTTTGAAAAGCAAAATGAACTTTAACAACTTGGTAACAGAAATATGTATCGATAGCAACTTATTATCCGGAAATATGTATAATTAGCAACCTATTATTCGAAAAATACTAATAAAATAGAAATTGGAATTTAAAATGGAGATTTTTGCAACATACTAACAGTTTTATCTTCAGAAATACTAACAATCTACTTTCTAGAAATACAAATAGCAACATACTTTTCGGAATTTGAATTTTCATGTTTAATATTCGATTTTTGCTAGGGTTTTTACAAAAAAGAGATTTATGGATGTTTTAACTTTGGATGTTTTATCTATAGCAACTTTCTTTCCGGAATTTTTATTTTCAAGTTGTATCTTCTGTTTATACAAGGCTTTTAAAAAAAAATAATGAGATTTTTGGATTTTCACATGGAAACTTTTAACAATCTACTTTTTGGAAATACAAATGTATAGCAACATACTTTTCGGAATTTGATTTTTCATGTTTAATATTATGTTTTTGCAATGGTTTTACAAAAAAATTAAGATTTTTGGATGTTTTATCTTTGGAAGTTTTATCTATAGCAACATAGTTTCCAAAAAAAAATATTGTTTCATCTTTGGTTAATACAGCGGGTTTACCGACAAACACACAATAATGAAATCAAATTACCAACAAACACAAAAATTCATGTTTTATCATTGGTTTCTACATGGGGTTTATCAGCAAACACAAAAAACATTGCAAAAAAAAAAAAAATTAACCTTAACAAATGCCCATTAACAAACATTACAACAAATATAACCCTTCAAATCCAACTAACACACAAGAATGAATTCAATTTACAGAAATATTCGTAGTTTGACCGTATATTACGAAAACTTTAACAAATGGCCAATAATTGCAGAAATTTAGAAAAAAAACCTCCAAATGTAACAAACACTATGAAAATTACATAATTAAACCAACATGACCATTTCAAGACAACGGATCTGCATACAGTGATCCAACTACACATATTGAGGGGCTTTGACCCCAGGTTTACGATTTCCAGCGAAGTCGATGTCAATCCTTGTTATGTCGAAGTCATACGATCAGCTTTGTGCTTTGATCCAGATTGTCCCAGTCCATTATGTAAGCAGGTTTATGACTTCCAAGCAAAGTCGATGTCAATCCTTGTTACGACGAAGTCATACGATTAGCTTTGATCCAATTTGATTGCCACAATCGATAATGTATGATCCTAGGTTTACGATTTCCAAAAATCTCTTGACGTATTCGTGCTTAGAGATTTGCTGCTATATCTCTACAACTAGTTTAAAACCTGTGTAACACACGGTTGAAAAATTAAAATAAATTATATAATGAAAAATTATTTTTAGTTATGAGTTTACAAACAATCTTAATATATAATAATTGATAGACGTTGGTAAATGTATGATAGTTATGCATAATTAATGTAAGATTTTTTTTGAAAAATATAAAGAATGTTCTATTAGTGTTGGATTTTCAAAGGATGCCCGTGTTTAAATGTGGGCCGAATTAAATAATCTAGAATTGAAACAAAAACAAACCGGGTAAGAATCAAAGTATATTATTGATATATGGGTAAGAATCAAAGTATGTTTATGTTTTATAAGTACATGTACATCGTCGTTTTGCATTATAAATAAAAATATTTTGCTGGTTAATGTTAAAAAATGTAACTTCGTTTAGGATGTCGGGTTTTGGTTTTAAATGTCAATTAAAAGTGAAAGTAAATTTTCATTCGTTTTCATTGTATTCTATAACTGAATGAGAATAGTTCACACACCTTACTCAAATCAACATAACAAATACACAATCAAAAGTGTGGCCATAATTCTTTGGATATACTGCATTGATAATGTTTTTCCATTATAAATATTATCAAGATGAAAGTAATATTTGATGCTTTAGTGTCACAAATTTGCAAAATGGATTTCAATATGAATGTAAAAAATTAATCATTTTCATTTTTATAGATATTCATACTATATCGTTGGGATTTATGAATTTAATTTATACAATATACATGATGCTATTATATTAATTAATCTTATTAAAAGTTTATAACTTCTGATAAATTATATTGTTGAAAAATATTTATTGTTGGTAAATGTGGCTAAAATTAAAAGGCATATGGTGAAAGCCATCAACATAGTAAGGTCTCATGGCTACGTATAAACAAATGTAGGGGCCGGGGCCAATTATGCCATTAAGGAAAACTTTTAATTTATACCACACCTACAACTATAACAACATATATTATAACTTTACCTGCAATTTCAATTCCAAATTCACCCTTCCTAAGCAAAGACTATAATGAGCAACAGGAGATTTGGCAAGCAAAATTTAAATAATCCTACATTTATAACTAAAAGCAATAATGCAAGTTTCAATTCCGATATTATACATACGTACTTCAAATGCAAATTATTATCTTGCAAGTTAAAAAAGCAAACACTTTAATTCTTAAATACATTGCTTCATATTGCAGGAAAAGGATTTGAGAAACTATTTAAACATAAAATCATTTACGTGATATCAAATACTTAGCAACGTAAAAAAGAAAAGAAAAAACTAAAATTATTGTAACATTTCCTTTAGGGAAATCTATTTGTTGGATCTCTTATCTAAAAAAATACACAAAGATAGATAGTGTTAGCTTTTTTCACACAACACACACATAAACACATCACACACAACACATACACATATCATGCACTCATACACACCACATATACACACACCACACAGTCACACAAAACACACACATACATACAACACATACACATATCACGCACTCATACACACCACATATACACACACCACACAATCACATAAAACACACACATACATACAACACATACATAAACATCACATACACACATAACACATATTCATACACACACAATGGTAAAGATTCACATTTATGCTATTTTAAACACAAACAGTAGATGTAATTTTTCCATATTTTCAAACTCACAATACCCATTTAAATTAAAAAGATCTGGATCTTTCTTTGAACAATTAAGTTCCCAACTCCTTTTTGTTATTAATAAATCATACGGAGAAAAACCAAAGACACAACATGTGGCTTTACAAATACAGTTTAAAGATCTGAGATTTCTAAAAATTAAGCATAGCGAAACTTAAACCCACAAAAATATAAAGAATTTTCCCTTAATTTCAGCAGAGGAAATAAAGATGTCTCATCGATCAAACTGAGAACCAACATTGTCGGTTCTAGACACATGTGGTAAGGCATTGACTTTTGCAGAGGCAATTATCCAAAAACCTATAAATAACTGGATGAATGGATCAACAACACAAACCCCAAATTTCATAAGCTTTCTCTTCTAAGAGCTACGTGGTTCATATATTTCCTTTTTGTTTAACTTTAACTTTAGAGGTCCCTTCAAAATGCAGAGTAGCAGCCTATTTAGACCTCGTGAAAAAAATGAAAAATGATTAAAAAATTACACCAGGCCATACCTGCTTCTTGATATATTTCCTTCTTATTTTGCATAAAGACCATCCATATTATTTTTCATCAAGATCATTATGCATAACATCATATGTTTAGTTATTTTCTCATTTGGGCATAATACTTTGAAATATAGCACTGTGCCAAAAACTTTAAAATTTGTCAAAAGACAAAATACCCTTGTCACCACATTAGCAGGAAAGCAATGTAAATGTAGAGATTAGAATTGTATGGTCAAATGTAAAAATGTGACCAACTGTTTGTGTTACTGGATAGCCCTTATATTCTCGCAAATTGTATCCCTTTTTGTACCTAAAAGGTCAAGCAGTAAAAATATGGCTAATTGTTTGTTGTAAATCATGCCGATAGAGGGTATACTGGTAATACAATCATATTTAAAATAGGGGATGAGAGATAGAATAATAAAATACCTGTAGAACTCATTGATTGCTCGGAACATCCCAAGATGGCAAGCTCTGTAAATGGTTTCAAAGTCCTCTAATGCAAAGTTTTTCAAACCTGCAAATATCAAAACAAACAAAATCATAAAAAATAAAAAGTCATAAAATATCAAGATTTTTTTATCAGCGAAGCTTTTCATATCTTTCAGATATGCATTTGAGATCTATTGGCTTTTGATTTTCCAAGATTTTATATCTGCAACATTCTTTATACATATCAAAATCTTAATAGACACAAAATTATAATAAAAGGATAGTAGTTTCTGACCCGGAGACAAAACATGAAACTTTAATGGCAACAAAGCATACCCGAAATTGCTCAATAGATGACTCAAAACAAAACCCTCATAATCTACAAAATAAAGAATGATTAAACATATTCTGCAACATTCTTTATACATATCAAAATCTTAATAGACACAAAATTATAATAGAAGGATAGTAGTTTCTGACTCGAAGACAAAACATGAAACTTTAATGGCAACAAAGCATACCCGAAATTGCTCAATAGATGACTCAAAACAAAACCCTCATAATCTACAAAGTAAAGAATGATTAAACATATTCTTCAGTCAGATCCGGTTATCAGAGACAAAATGATGAAATAAATATTGTAGATCCGGCTACATATGGTCACTAATTTGACATTTCTTATAATTTCAATCAACAAAACCCCAAATTCTGGTGTGTTTTGGATTTGTTGTAACACCCCTTTTCTTAAATCATATTTTAATACAAATACAGTTTATGTTACAAACATATTTTACAACTTGTGATTATAAAGTAGCCACTTAATTTTTTTCTTTATTTCACAAACTTAAACTTAAGGGGGTATTACAGACTCAATACAGATAACCATAATTTAAACTTACAGTGTACAAACTGGTCCCAACTGCAACCTTCGCTCTTTTCACCTAAGTACATAGCATTTCAAAAATAGTATACGTGAGACATAAAGCCTCGTGAGTAATATGGGTTTAGACCCAAAACTTTTCTGTTCAAAACTTGAAATATTACAAGTAAACTGCTCAAAACTGATTTATATCATAAATCTAAAAATGTATTTTCTTCTTTACTTTCAAACTTTAAAAACACTTTCTTTCTCATTTTCTTGTGACCAACTGAAACTTATGAATTAAGTTATTTTAATTCATTCTACTAGCTCCCCTCGCGGGACAGAACAGATCCGCCCACTCGGTTATGCTCATTCTGTCTCCCCTTTGTGACTTGGAACAAATTCAAGCACAAGGGTATACTAAGCTAGACAACTACTTCGCGACGGGAGGTACCATCCCAGTAGTGTCTTCTGATCCCCCGATTATGTGGGTGATCCTAGTCCGGACAACTGTCTCTTATTTTTTTTCTTTAACTCTTACTTCATTACATCTCAAATTGGTCAAAATGGGACACAATTTGTAAATAACTCATACTCAAACATTTTACAACTCTTTACTAAAAATACTTTCAAAAACTGATTTTTTGACATCTTAGTTCACATAAGGAACTTCTTTCAAAATACTTTGCAAACCATACTTCTTAAAAATCTCTTTAAAATACTGAGCCCTTGTATAAAGCTACTTTCAAAACTATTTTCCAAACTTTAGTATTTTCAAACATTTGGAAATCTTACTTTACTGAAAATAACATTTTGCTATGTACTATAGAAATCCTCATAAAACTCACCTTGGTGTAACTACGGGTCACTAGGCTTCTCGTACACCCTTCCCTTTTCCGTGCTCAACAACGTTCGAAGCACCACCTATACAAGTAGTATATATAAATACTCAATATAATTAACTCTATAATGCTAACGTCTCATTTGACACAATTCCAGGTTATAACAAATGTATAACCATTAATAAACTCATTTTATAATTTTTCTCCGAAATACGCGTATTCTGCTACAGTACCTCGGAGGGGTCGTATTTCAGTTCCGACTCTTTTCCATGAAATCTTAGGCCATATTAGACTTGTGTTTTAAATTTGAAGTTAATTGGACAAGTCTAGCTCAAATTCCAAAAATCAAGTTTTGATATTCACTTGATTGGCCACTGCCGCTACAGTGGTTTTTCCGCAAGGTCGGATTACGAATTTGAAAATTTCCTATATGTTTTCATACCATTTTAAGGCTATGGTATGAATTACAGACCAAACGGACAAGCCTGACATCTATTTCAAAACTCAAAATTGGACAGAAGTGAATCAGTTTTCCTGCCGCGAGATAGGGTTGCAATCCATAGTGTATTGCCATTTTTGGCATTTTTTCCAAACTGCAGCCCCACTTTTCACCCCATTAAGCTCTTAATACTTAACTTAGTTGGTTTAGGGTCATTCTTAAGCCCTAAATACCAACTTATATCTAACTTTGATCCACAAAAACATTAAATCTTCTTTAAAACCTCAAAAGTTCTTCCGAAAATACAATTTTTCATCAAAAATCGTTTTGTTGGATTTTCAAGCTTGAAACTGATTTCTTGCATTACTTATATCATGTTTGACTTAACAAGACTATAAGAAACATATAAAAATCAGTTTCATCTCTTTTACCCATTTATAGGGTTCTTGAGATTAAAAACTCATTTTTACAATTGTTGCTTCAAAGCTTCATTTTTATCAAATTGGCAACCTCTACATGTTCATCTCATCATTTCTAACATAATAGGTTCATCAAAACCATCTGAAGTTTCAAACCCGTGACTTAGGGTTCTTGAGCAAAAATCACCATTTCTTGATTTTTACACATTCTATGGTTAGAACATGCTTTTGTGGTGATTTTTAAGCAAGATGAACTAGATGATAACTTTGGAACCATGATTTCTGGAAAATCAGAAATCAAAGCTTGGTTCCCGTTCATAAATTTTGGGTTCAAAGGCTAGAATATTACCTCTTGGAGCTTGGAATCACTAATTCCAAAGTTTTTCTTGATTTCTTGGCAACGATTCTTGGACCTTTTCTTCTTCCCGTGCTCTCCCTCTCGTTCTCTCTAGTTTTCTCTGAAATGTTCTACTAACTTCTGGAGAAAGGAGAGTAATAACTCTCTTATTTATGTTTTTTTATTATAAAATAATTACATTTTGGTCCCTTAGCTTCTCTCTTTTCTACAAAAATGGTCCTAAGACCCATATCTTTGCAACCAAAGTTCCATTAACTTTTTAACTTGACATTTTCTTAACATTGTTGGTCATTTTCATGTCAAATGACCGTTTTACCCTTTTTGGTCAAGTTTCACTATTCACGCGACGAAACTCCAAATTTCACACAAACTTTTATTTCTTTCATTTTTATTTCATAACAACATATTATTTTACATAATAGTCTTACAATATGCCAAAAGACTATTTTATCCTTTTACAATTTTGCGGGTTCTTACATTTGTGATCCAAAGTTTAAGACAAAAAAGGAGTGAGAAGTATCGATGTTACCAAGTTGGTTCGTGTAGGTACGTACGTGTGTCTGTGTGAGTGTAGATTTGGGAAATAAAACACCAAACAATATAACTAACATACCTTATTTACGTGCAGAGAGAAAAGAAGCGATGGTTATCGGTGATGGTCTATGGTGGGTGGTGAAGCATAGATCTATCCAAGCATATAACTCGCCTAGAAGCAAAAAATATGAACACGAAGTAAGCATAAAAATCAACTTGCAATCAGAAATCAGACATGTAATGGTAACATACCTCGATTGTTGTATAAAATCATAGAGCCAATAAATAGATTTCCAAGAAACTTACGTCAAACAGAACATTACTGGTTTGCAAGCGTACGTAACTTGAATCCGTTTACAATCGAAAATCAAACAAAACATTCGACCTCCAAGTCTCTTGTTGAAGCGTCAATTCAACAAATAAATTGAGATATAAAATATAAAGCTCAAGTCTTTTGTTCTCTGCTCAATTTACTAATAAGTAGTAAGGGATAAGCAGGGTCGATCCTCAGGGACGCGGGTCTAATATTACGCCAGATTTATCATATAAGATACATTAGATGTAAAAAAAGGGGGTTATGATACACGAAAGTTATAGAACTAATTAAATTAAACATACAACTAAACTGAAAGATAGGAAAACACAATGAAGTAAAATTCCGATTCCATTTTCACATGTTTGACAAGGATTCTCAATCAAAGACTAGAAGTTCTATTCATTTCATCTAAGATAGTTTTAAAAGCATTAATAAGCTCTAATACTTTTGGTTCACAAATTGATTTAATCAAAACAAGCTCTTTGAATTAAACATATTTCTCTTAACATAATCCAAACAAGCTCTTGGATTATATTAGAGAAATGCATTAGGATTTAAGTGAACAACTAATCAACGTTTAATACTTCTCATAAGCTTGGAAGCATGAAAACGTGTTATTCGAATTACATCCAAATAATCCTCAACAAAAGATCAATTCGGGTGTTGTTACAATATCTATTCATAAAACAATTACGGATTTCACAAATAGATTAACAATCATGACACAAACATCAATTCAATTGGCCAAAATGAATCAACATAAGAATCAATTGAACATTAAACACATAATTCAAACAACTAGATGAAAAACATAGATAAACTTCTAGCCAAATGATTTAGAACACTAAATCATATGTTTAACAGAATCGGAAAGGGTAGAGATCTAGCCACACATGAGTGGACTAAGATCTCTACAATGCAAACGATAAATAGTAATATAAATGCACTTACAAACAATGTTCAAACCACAAATTGATGTTTTCCAATTGTCTAAGATGATAGGAGTCTCCCAAAAATCGTCCTTTCTTTCTCTAGAATGAAGAATGCTTCAAAAACCACCCTCAAAGGCCTTAAAACCGTGGAGAAAACTACCAAAAAGGTAGTTTTACATCCTGACCCGACCCGAGTTTTATAACCCGACCCGGGTTGTAGTTTTTTTGTATAAAATGTTTGCGAAAAGGGGTGGAACCCGACCCGGGTTGTGGAACCCGACCCGGGTTGGTCTTCAGTCTTCGTTTCTTCATTTCTTTCATTCTCACGTCCGCTCCATTGCTTCCAAATCCACTTTCAACGCTCAATTACCGCTCCAAATATTCTTTCAAGTGCTCCTAGCCATCCAAGCTTCGTTCCAATCTCAACGTTCCACCTTCCAAAGCTCCAATCCACTCCAAATGTTCATCTCCACCTGAAATTCAACACGAGCATATGTAATATCTTTTGTTCCCGGAAATTAGATGAATATGCATGAAAACACTATAAAAATAAATAAAACAAAGATAAAAACGGCCTAGAAAAGATGCATAAAATGCATCTAACATCTCTGATAGTAAAAACCAAATATCAGGGAGAGAAACGGAGTAAGAATATTACCAGTGGCATTTATGTTTTTAGAGAGGCAGAGAGATGGTGAGTAGTGGTGATTACCCAAACAAATCTTTCATGATGATGAAGGAATCGACGACACAGACAATGGATGCTTCGATTGTGTGGCGTTGAAATCATCATTCGATGGAGAATCTAGGTTTATCACTTGAGGATCTTGAGGATATTGTGATCGTGGTTATCGGTTTCAAAAAATACCTCACTTAAATCTTGAATCTTCCCCCATCAACTCACCAATTTTCGGAGATTAGATAACTGGAATCTTGATTTATCGGGCACAAATTGGAAACTGTTGTCGGTTTCAAACTGTAACATGAGGAATGGTTAGATCAAGGGCAAAATAGGAACTGTGGTAAAGAACGCCTCGGCGGGAAAATAAGGGCGAGACTTAATAAGAGCATGCCAAGTGGCAAAAATGCTTTGCTTTATTAGAAGAGATAGATAATCAGTATTAGGGAGCAATCGCTTATAATTAAACCTAGTTACGGTTGATAATTAACTTAATCTTTAAACATTTATTCTAATACCACGTAACCAATTGCCACATCATTTTGTTTTTACACATATTTAACATTTTATAAAACATAGCTTATGTGGAATATTTTTCCGATTATCAGGTTACAAAAAGAGGGTTTTGGGTTTTTTTAAAAGGTAAAATATAATTGGTTGGGTTTTTTAACACACAAAAATTTATAAGGTTTTTTTTTTTTTTGAATATGGTCCGATAATAGGAGGGGCTTTTTTATTTTGCCCTTTATTTTATGGGTGATTTTAAATAAACATTATGTAGTTATGTATGCATGTATGAGTGTGAGTTGACCTGCAGAGGATTTCCTTTTCACATCTCATAATTTATGGGTATAACAATTATTTCAAACTGAAACATGCAAGAATTTGAATTTTGATCAATTTAATTTTAAAATATTTTGTGCTTCGATAACATTTAAGGAATAATCATCCTTCACTTCTTGGTTGGAGAGAGTGGTATCTTGTTTGTCATTTACTTTTTCTGTCATATCAGCATCATATTAGTGTCAACTCAATTTTATTGGTCTTCTTATTTCATAATTTCATACCAATAGGTGGATATGGTTTAAGGTTTCTACCATAGTATTTTTAATTAACAAAAAACATAATTTTATTCGCCTTTTTCTTTACTAATTTGATATTTTTCAAAGAAATATAAATCAAACTTACAAAACTAAAATGAATATCATATGGATAAGTTGCAAGAATGAGATCAAAGAAATATAGGAGATGAAATTGAATATATCAAATTCAAATAAATCCATCACAAACAATATCAAAGCAAACATACAAAATTAAAATGAAGATGATACCAAAATAATAAATAGATTGAATAAATTAACAGTTTAAAGTGTTTGTCAATAATTGATTTTAATTATGAAAAACAAATTTGTGGATGCAAATAAAGAGTTCCTTAACAAATAAACCTTCTAATTTGGCTAGAAATGGAACCAAAATTCTAAAAAGTGTCATTGAAAAGTCAACAATAACCAAATCATAGAGGTATATTTCGTTGAAGCATTTAAACAAACACTTGACATGCAATATAACAAATACACATAACTACCAAAATACAGTGGTATTTATATCCCAAATAAGTTCTTTAATTGAAAACACCATAACGTTTTTAATTTACACTACAAAAATAAAATTTATGATCAAAGATGGCTTATAGTGAAATCAACAATTCAAGCCTTAAATTTGAACATCACATAGAGTGATGAGAGAGAGAGAGAGAACATATACATGGAATTCATGAGTGATGAGAGAGAGAGAGAGAGAGAGAGAGAGAGAGGGCTAGATGGTGCACTGTTGTCGTCAAGATTTGCCAAGCTCGACATATTGAGCACCCAACATGGTGTTTACTGTCGGTTGCGATCCCACTCCCTAAGGGTTAAGGTCTTACGAAAGAAAGGTAGGATCGATATTTACAGAAGCCATCCTTGTTTTTTTTGTTCGAATTAAAACATCATTGACTTTATTTTTTTGGGAAAATAATTGCAAAGGTTAGTGAACATTTGGTTTTGTTCACATTTAGTCATTTCCTTTTTTATATACCATTTACCAGTTAATTTATTTTTCGTATTCAAAAAATATCATTACAACCGATTATTGGAGGTCATAACGTTATCTTTTGAACACCAAAAATAAATTCACTAGTAAATTATGTAAACAAAAAGGAAAGTGACAAAATGTGAACAAAATTAAAATTTTGTTATCTTATAATTCATCATCCTTCATTAATCTTTCATTTTGATTTTATTAAAAATCGGATAATTTTGTAAAGTATTCAGTTATAATATTTTATTTTGGAAATCTATTTTAAATCTCTTTCTTAGCGTGATAGAAATTAATTAAGCATTAAAACATGACTTACAAATCATGGTAATTATAACAAATGCAAACTATTTTGTCGATTATTCAAACATTATCTTCACTTGAAACTTCAATCTTTATCGAAGTACATGATATCACAACAAGTATTCACTTGTGGCATCGACTCCACATATTTCTCTTTTTGCTTCCATCCTTGAGATGATTTATGTGCGTTGTTATATATTTGACTGACTTGGCGTTTGTCCATCGATGGTGGTCTAATAATCATCACTTCCTCGAGTATCTCTCATTCAAAGGAATACACAACATGATTCATTGTCTTCTCGTTTATTGATAGATATATTTCAATAGTGAAGCACGACCATGAGAACTAGCGTTTTACCAGTCTGAATGCAATGTAACACCGACCAGGTAAAAATCAACATAACGTCATTTACTTTGTACACTTTTATGTTAGTGGATGCATAATACGTTTCGCAATAGTATTCACGAAAATGTAAAAGTTAATACATATTAACCCATTATCAACGAGTAAATTGATCACTTTCAAATATCTTATCGAGGTGAACATTTTATATATTTCCAATTATAGCATTATACTTCTATTTTGTTTCCTATAAGGAGAGTATGATCACGACACGACTACACACACGTTTTTTCATGTATGGGTTACACGAGTCAAACATGAATTTATCCGTTTAAACACGTATAAGACACGAACAATCACTACTAGAAAAAAGGCCTTTAATGACACGCATTGCGTGTCATTAAAGGGTATAGATGACACGCAAATGTATGTCATTGAAAGCCCTGTCATAAATGAAAGATGACATACATTTGTGTGTCGTAAATTTACGACATACATTTATGACAAACATTTACGACTCGCAATATAAGTCGTAAATTTTTTTTAGACAAATAATATATATATATATATATATATATATATATATATATATATATATATATATATATATATATATATATATATATATATATATTAGATTTTATAATATTAGAATTAATCAAAGATTATATTTAACATCTCATAATATAAAATTAAATATCATCAATCCAAATACAAGCCATTGCGACATGTAAAATACAAAACAATGAACATTTTAAATTTATCAATATTATCATTTGTCACATACAAAATAGCTAGATCACCAGAAAATAAATTTTGTGACAAAAAACCCATTCTTCACGAACATCATTGAAGAAGGCATGATTTCCCAGCGGGTTCTTAAATGACTTGAATCTTTGGTGAACTAGAGATGAGTATGGAAGAGGAGCAGAAGAGGAACCAGCAGAAGGCCCGTTATGTCGTCCCTTGCTTGCCTTCTCCTACAAATTCAACATAGAATCTAAGATTTCATTCATGACTTACAATTCAAACACTTACACTAGCATCAACATTACACTAGCCTCAACATTAAATGCAAGAATGTTGTAATAGTAGGACATGTTGCCGAAGCATTTACCAGATCATCATCAAGATTATTGTCAGACTCCACAGGTGTTGGTTTGGTAGCCTTATGTATGAGTTCAGAAATTCTTGTTGCAACAGCAACATCTCTTATGCCACTTGATGCAGTTATATTATGACGATTCTAATAGATGTCAATAAGTTTTGCTCTGTTTGTGAAATGCAAACAAAGACAAGTAAGATTGCAAACAGAATATAAGAACTTTCACTTTTTTTTCTTATTAGGACTGTTTGTAGATTGCGAACAAAATATAGGAACTTACACACTAGTCAAGCTTATGTTGTAAACCATTCTTACTGCGTGAAAACCACCACCCAAATCCTTGCTGCGTGTCTAAAAAACCAGACTCATCAAGCATACATGAGTTGAACTCCATCATCTAGACATATAGAAGAAATTTACAATAAAGATCTGAAGAAATTTTACAAAGGTAATAAGATTGATCAAACATTTGACAGATGCTCGATCTGTAGTCCATACTTATCTCTATACGCTGCCTATCATCCTGTGTATTTCCAAATCTGTGGATGTTAATCAAGTAACCTACCAGAAACCAAGAGAATTATAATTTGCGAGCACCACGGTCAATCAAAAGAACAGCTAGGAGATCTGATAATAGAAACTCAATGGAGATCTGATAATAGAAATTTCTTACAACATGAATGTAATTCAATGGAGATCTGATAAATGAAATTTCTTACAACCTGAATACGAACCATATAACGTGAAATATGAAATTTCTTACAACGTGAATATGAAACCATACAACGTGAATCAAGTTAGATGAGGCTTTGAAATATTTGGAAAAACGCTAGGTTATGTGAGGAGGAATACCGAAACGAATCGTCGGTGGCCAAGAGGAATATCCCAATTTATCGTCGGTCTTAGTTCTTTCATCATTTCTCCCACTTCAAGGCTAGTGTTTTCTTGTTCGTGTTGTCATACTTCACGAATGTGGCCGATTTCACCGGTTTAAAGCCATGTCGTCGGAATGGTGAGGGGGGAGGGTCACGTCAGTGGTCGATTTCACCGACATGAAGCAATGGTGAGGCGAAGCAGGAAGGTCGAATTCACGAGGCGGCACCAAAACCCTAGAGAAATTGAGAGACGATGATTAGAATATAAACAGGACTACTAAAACAAAATGCGACGTTTCTCTTTTTAGATGACACACAATTTTAAGAAAGTGCCGCGCGTGTTTTTTTAAAATTTCGTTTATGACACTAAACTATGACTTATATTTTTGTATGTCATAAAATCATTAAAGAGATGACATAATTTTACGACTAACAATTATGTATGTCGTAAATCGTTCAGATTTTATAAATCATGACATTATTTTTATGACATATATTTTTATCCGTCATAAATTGAGTGTGTGTCATAGTTCGTATGTCATTAAAGGCCTATATTCTAGTAGTGAATTTTCATGTCATAATGATTGTGGCTATAAAGTGCCAAATTGTTATGTCAAAATCAAATTATGTTAACATTAATCATAAACAATTGTAAACTATGTATTACAACAATGGATATGAATCAAATAGTTTGATATACAACAAATTTAGGCACAAAGAAAATCACCTAAAAAGATTTAAAAATATTTCAGGAAGATTGTTACCATAATAGTCATGTATTAAAAGTTGTACATATACAGAAGGTTTAAATGTTGTTCATGTCACTACTTTCGCCCACACTTTAAAATTAAAGGACCTTAAGGCACAATACCATAAGGTTTAGATAATAATTATATCAATATAACAACACTAACTAATAAATAAATTTACAAAACTGCACATAATCAAACTACAATGTAGAAACATGTACTACCAAACAGGAGAAGAAAATATATACAATCCCACACATCAAATTCTATTTTTGTCTAGTTTTTGTCCCCGCAACTTGCCCAGCCTTTGCAACTTTACCAAAATCCCCATTCAGCTAAATTGTTACAGCAATCACATAATTAAATAGTAGAAGCGGGTAAATGGAAGTTTTATAAACAAATTAAAGTGAGATAGTATTTATACAAGCCTGCTTGATTTGACAGGTGATATAGGTGCTTCATTTCGGCTGACATGATTGTAGCCATTGTTTTGTATGAAACTTGAATTCTTTGATCCACAGACTTAACCTTTTCATTTACAACTAACACCCCAACATTAAATTGTTCTGTATGTAACGCCCCAATCTTTATTACACTTTAAGAAGTATAATGCTTTATAAAAGCATCATGAAGAAAATTTCATCTTTTAAAAAAAATTCTCATGACATTAAGTCATGTATTGAAACTTTTTGCTACCAATAAAGACAAATAAGTTTTAAAATGTTTAATCAACTTCGAGGGTTACTACTTCTTATCAAAACTAAACCTTAGAAAGCAAAGCAACTAACATGCACACATGCCCCAACTATTCATACAAATCTACTGACATTTCGGCATGACCTTTGGGCGATTAGATAAAGCCCATACCGGCTCAAATCCAATACAAAAGGCCCAAAATGAAACTCGAGACATAGTAATAACATTTCGATGTAGCTACAAAGGGTAATGCTAAACCATTAACCAACTCTCCCTCAACATATGATAATACCATGTCGGCTAGGAAGGCGACTATCATCTATTCATCAAATCTATCTAGGAAGTCTTATGTGACTTCTATATCCTTCCATACTTCTATCAAATACTAGGCCACCGGATCCTGAGATATATGACATTAGAACAAACATACGTAAGACTAAAAAATCTTGCGAGTGACATGGGATTTTGGAAAAGAACAACAAGGCATTCCTAAACAATTCATTCATCATTTAAGCCTTACTGGAACTTCATACGTACATTTATTACTTAATTTTTCCTTTCTTGGAAACTGTATTTCCCCTCGTGGGAATTCATATCGCATTTCCCCTTGTGGGAATTCATAACGCATTTCCTATCATGATTCATATCGTATTTCCCTTCGTGGGAATCGTAATTGTATTTTCCTTTGTGGGAATTCATATCGTATTTCCCCTTGCGGGAATTTTAATTTTCCCCTCGTAGGAGTTCATATTTACCCTCGTGGGAATTGTCTGACCATAACTAATAGATAAGGAGGTGAACTCATACATTGTTGTACATTTCTTGCATCAAATACTAGCCATTCATAATAATATAGTTGGATGTCAAAACATTCTTTCATAACATAGTAAAGTTACATATCAAATTCACAATCGAAAGTCATACAAAAACTTTATAAATATGTAGTCATGTATCCCATAGTGGAAAAATGTCACATGTATTCATCTTAGTAGTTAGGTATGTCTACCTACACTAATCAACTAGCTCTTGACTTTACTTGCTTTCAAGCATCCTTCAATCTCTATTGATTCGAAAATAGATCGTCCATACATAGTATAACTAAGTATACTACATGCATTCATCTAATCATTAAGTCGTTCTAATACCATGTACTCTTTAAATATAAGGGTTCTACAAGGTTATTTCAACAACATTCTAATTTTTACTTCTTTATAAGCTCATTTTCAATTGTTAGATGTCAAACATCCTTCATTTTACTCATTCATGTCAATTTGACAAATTTCAACAAATAAAGTTTCTAAAAATAAAAACCATTGTAAAACATATTAATTTTTCATTCTCACGACTTCAATACATTCCCAACACTTATAAGTACCATTCCAATTCAATGTCACGCTATCATTTACACTAAATTTGTACATACTAAAATTGTCCCATTAATGTTGGAGTTTACAACTCCATTACATTCTTTGATTCTCTATTTTGTATATCATAAGCATCTTTAATATTCATTGGCAATAATTTGTCTTAAGCAAATTCATGCTCATTTTGATCAATTAATCAACATGTATTCAAAATTTTATTCTTTATTTCAATATCAAAAATCCGTCCAATGTGTTAGTCTTTACTAGCTTTTAGCCATAAACTTGAAATTCTGTTCAAACAAATTACCAAATTCGTTATTTATCTAGTATGCATTAAATTCCTATATACCAATATATTTTCAATGCCAAAACTTACTTACAATTCCTTTTAAGGTTAACTTTGACCAAAAAAGAAAAAGTCAACGACACCATTCATCATATTCTAAAATCGCTAGATTCACAATTTCATATTTTCAAAGGTTTGTCCCATTCATGCAACTTTTTACAACAACAAACCCAAGCTAATGTTATTCAATCCATGCATTCACATAAATAATTACCAAGTTAATTTCTATCATTTCATCAATCTTTTATATACCAATTTCAACATAAGTCTTAAACTTTCACTAACATGAAAGTAAAAATCTGTCAAAGTTTCAAAACAACTATGTTTTCTTGATTCTTAAAGCCATTATCAAACACACACTCAATCATCCAAGCCAAATAACCAAAACTTTACAATCATATATGTTCTTGTATCCCTAAAGCGATAGAAATCAAAAACCAACTTCAATCCCAACATGCATTAAGGATTTCAGATTTAGTAAATTAGGGCTTACAAAATCAAATTTACCTTTCAAATATCTATTCAAGCTCATGAATTCTGAACACTATAGTTGAGTTAACAAGAAATCGGACCAAGAAATCTTTCCCCCGACACCATCGGAGGTCCGCCGCCACCAACAGCAGCAATCACCACCAGCAGCGATGGTTTGGTGGTGTTCTTGTGTTGTTTTCTGGCCAACACTTCCAACAGTAGTAGGGGATGTTGTCCCCACCATTCCTGCTGTGTCTCTGTCTCTTCCTTGCTGCTGGAATCACGATCCCAAACACACACACACAATCGATTTGTGTGTATGTGTTTTCCATTCCCGATTTCCCTTTCCAATTTGACGAATACGAGAACCAACCTTCTTTCCCCTTTTTTTTCTTTCGATATATGCACACAGGAATACGCTAAACAATGTTTCTGATTTGAACATGGTCATAAGAGATTAAGAGGTTAAATGACCAAGCTGCCGCTTAATTACCATGCCTTAAAAAATTTCTTGCATTTACTCCTGATTTTTCCTAAACTTTAGACTGTTATAACTTCTTCATATGACATCTGATTTTTGCAAACTTTATATTTTTAGAAAGGTGGAAATGAGCTTAATAACTTCTCTTCATCGACTTAAGTATGAATCTCGACAGAATTCCCGTTACAGACCCTCAAACATGACTACGTGATCATTTTTGTCACGTTTTGTCCATTTTTAGACCTTCATAACTTCTTCGTTATAACTCCAAATGGCTTGAATCTTTATCCTATATTTTTGGTATTTCAAATATTACAAAAGTCACCTTGAGGACTTTTTAATAATTCATTTTAGATTTCGAGATAAGACCTTTCAAGCGAAAAATATTCCCGATCACACTAGAACCGATCCTAGCTAAAGCAATAAATTTACAAAGATATTAGGAATTTGATTAGGATCTTAAGAACTTACTCCAATATGATCTCATCTCTTTAGTCTCTATTCTATAGTCAAGTCCTTGAACTTCTAAACCCTAGAAAATTCGCTATTTCTGCTTAAAAATCACATGCATAACCTAAATAATATTGTCCATTCAACTTGAAATCAATGCTCAAAATTCGTCAATTCAACTCGAGCATCACAACTTCATCCATTGGTCTCAAATTCGCTAGAGCATCCTGGCACACATGTTAGCACTTTTGTGATTGTGATCCTTTAAGCATATACAACCACAATGATATATTTTTGTAGACAAAATTACGCGATTAGTCCATGTCGTGTGTAAAAACTCACACAGTAATGACAACTATGAAAACTTCTACGTGCTTGGTCATTTGGTTTGCAAAAATTGTCTGTTGATGCTTTAGACATATAAAAAACTATTTTTCCCTTTTTATTTTATTTTAGATACACACACGACCAATGTGTATGGAGAATGGGGTTCCACAAGGGGATCAAATCGTTTGAAGTGACGAGGACCGGCAAAAATTAGGGTTTATCGTGATTTTCTTGATTAAAAAAAAAATTGGGGCAAATGGTTGCATATAATGGTGATAGACGATGTTTGTGGTAGATGGTGGATGCACTGGTATGTATATTTTTCTAATGTATCAATATTAATTTAAATTAAAAAGGAATTAAACATTACTAAAAAAAATCAAATTAGAGGTAAACTAGTAAATTAGGATCAATTTTAAAATATATGAAAACACAAGAAATCAACCACACAAAAAGTTAGAAACCATACATTCGCAAAGAAAAAACCCATAGACCAAATAAGCGAGTTTTAGCAAACCACAAATACTAATCATATAATCTTGTATTTTTCATATTTTAAGACATTTTCTTAATTGTTCATCTTAAATTTGATAATATTGATCAACACCCATAACTAGAATGCAACAAAAAACCGAGAAAAGATCTAAGCCTCCGTATGGTTTGCAGGATTTTCCAGGATTTGATTTTAAATCCTGAAAAATCGTATGTTTGGTTGGAAAATAATAATGAAATATAAAATGATAAGGCTTTTAAAAACGACTCAAAATCTCATTAATGATGGATTTGTAAATACATTGTCTCCCCCAGCATTTAAAATTCTATGAATGAAATATTTGTTTTTCACCTCCGACCACCCCACCGCCGCCGACGCCGCCGCCTCCACCTCCAGCCACTCCCACCGACGTGACATGTCTACCTTCATTCCACCCATCAACGCCACCGTCTCCTTCTCTAGCCACTCCATCGTCGACACTGCTTCTACATCTGGCCAGCCTATCATCGTTGCCTCCATCTTCGACGACACCACTATCGATGCGCTACCTCCCGCCACCCTACCATTAACGTTGCCGTCTCCACCTCCGATAACCTGTCAGTGCCGTTGGCTCCACATTTGGCCCCCTACCGCTGATGCCACCTCTACCTCCAGCCTCCCCACCACCATGTTCGTCTCCACCTCCGTATCGCTGATGTTGGCTCCACCGCAAATTTCGTATCAACTAGTCTGTCCTCGATTCACCGTCATTGGTTAACGACGATTTAATGTTGATTGTTCTAATATTTGTTTTTTCCATTTCATAAAGGTTTTGATATCCAACCAAACGGGTCATGAGATTTTAAATCCTAAGATTTTAAATTCTAAAGGATTTAAAATTATATTGAATTTGAAAACCTTGAGTTTGAAATCTACGAACCAAACGTCCCCTAATATACAACAACATGAGACGCTTATACATTTGTCACATTACAAGATATACAGGTTGGTTTACATCAACAAATGAACCAACACAAAAGGTTATTTTATGAAAACAAAAAACAAACTTATCGACTTTTTTCGTAACAACTCCGATATTTCAGTTGCAATTTTATCTGAGTTTTGTCAAATTTTAGTCAGTTAGGACTGTGCGTCCATTTAAAATTTATGCACATATATTTCCTCAACAAAATTACTACTAGGGTTCTGCAGATATTACAAAGCTATAGCATATCGGTTAAGATCCCGAAACGAATTCCATGAATACGTGGAAGCGCATAGACAAGCAGACCATGGGTCTAACGAATATCTGGAACAACGACGAGGAGAAAGATCATCTCATTGATCTATTAAACCATCCTCGCCAAGGCGGTGGTGGCAGTGCTATGACGGAAGAGATGTTGCCTAACTATGATTTCCAGCCAAACTGTCTTTACGCGTCCTCGCAACATTCCAATGTTGATTCTATTAATGCTGCTGGAATCCCGGCTAAGAGCCCAGTTGATTCGAAGGCCAATTCAGGAACCAGGGTAAGCCATTGTTGCTGTATTACGCTTCTGTTGTGGATGTTGTGGTAAGTAAACGGTTTTGGGGTTTAATAGTTCGTCTATGCACATCTCCCAAATTGAGAATTGTTTGCTCGTTTTCTAAGTTTAAATTCGTGCCTGCTATTTTTATAAACGCTGCCGTAGGGATTAATTAGTCTAGGTACAGTATATGTCAAATGCGTTTGTTGTGCTAATTTTGACGTACATGTAATGGGTGAATCCTCGTGATTCACTCTCATTGTATAGCTCATTATGTTTATGATCTATTTCCGAAGAACACCATAGAAAAATGTAATACTAGTGTAATTATAATCAAATCAAGAAGCAAAACATTAAGTGAGAAAAGGAACATCTAATTTAGGATATCGTCAAAAGCTACGGAATATAACATGCACATTCTTTTTTTGCGCTATGCAGGATTATGGTTTTACTAATACTATCGGATCTGGTAAATTTAACACGAAGAATGACTGGGATGTTTATAAAACAACTTTGACCATGGAGATTGACAGAACTGTAAAGAAACACACTGAAAACCTGGTGAATGTACTCGAAGGTGTCAGTGCACGGCTTTCACAACTTGAAAACAAATCTCGCCAGCTGGAGAATTCTGTAGACGATTTAAAAGCATCTTCTGCAAACAACCATGAAAGTACTGATGGTAAATTAAGGCAGATCGAGAATATAATTAGAGAGGTAAACTTCCTTATCATGAATCTTTTACAATTTTTATACAATCTTTTAGTTCTTCGGTGAATTAATCTTTTGGTAGTATCCTTACAGGTGCAGGCTGGTGTGCATGTTGTAAAGGATAAACATGAAATATTGGAGGCCCAATTACAACTCTCAAAAGTACAAATATCAAAAACCGAGCAATCACCGGAAACCCAAATCTCCGGTCATATGGAATCTATGCAGCTGGTGGTTGCATCTGCTCCTCTGCAATCTCACCATCAGCAGTACCGGCCACCACTGCCACAACAGCAGCCTCTGCCTCCTCAAGTAGCGGCACAGTATCAACCATCCTCTCACATCCAATTTTCTCAACCACCTCTTTTGCATCAGAACAAACCTCCGGTAAGCCGTCATTCTAATGAACTACCGTATTTACAGTCTCCCGGTTTTTCACCAAGTACTGTCCCCTCTTATGGGAATCCATTTCAGGTTCATGAACCACCACTGAGTCGACTCGGTTCAGGATTTTCCGACCAGTACGTCTCATCACGTGGGCATGGTGAACCATATCCTTATGGAGGTGGGCCGCCTGTAAAATCTCAGGGACTTTCTTCATCAAACATGAACGTCCCTAATGGTGGATCGAGGGTTCCCGTTGATGATGTGGTTGATAAGGTGAATAGTATGGGATTTCCAAGAGATCTGGTTAGGGCAACGGTTAGAAAGTTGACCGAGAATGGAAAGGCGGTTGACTTGAATGCGGTGTTAGACAAGCTAACGACGGATGGGGTTTGAGAACCATGGTTCAAAACCTTGGTTTGGTCGTTAATATGATTTTTTATTTTTATTTTTATTTTTTTGCTTTATTTTCTGATCATGTAAATGACTGAGAATTTTATGCGGCTTGGATTCTGGATTTTTCGGCCTTTGTATACAAGAGATGAGATGGAGAACGTGATTGGGACTGATTTTTGGATTTAATTTTGTCTTTATGGAGAAAAAATATGTTAATTTCTGAAAAGTAAGTGTATTTGGTCTTGAAATGGTAACATGAAGAGATCGTTATTCTAGTGGTAAGATCTCCCACACAAATTATGTTAGACTTTTTTATCATTTCTTGTTTCATACTTTGTCGTTTATGTTTGCATCTGAAAGAAGTGTTACAGGATAATTTTTTTTCATAGTTCTTATATTTGAATAGGGAAAACTAGATTAATTTACTAGAATCTATAAAGATCACAAATTGTAGGTTTTGTGTTGATGTTTTTAAGTATATAATACACATCTATCATGTGACTAGCCTCATAAAACTTAAAATATTTATCATCTTTTTGGAGCGAAATACATTTGGTAAACGTATTTAGATCATGTTATTATACATACATTCAAATATAATTTTTCGACGTAAAACACGATAGATAAATGTTACAATACGAGACCAATCACCTATTTTTTCCCGGTCTTTCTTAAACCCAAAACATCAGGAGCCCAATCGGCAATTCCGTGAAAAATCTACAACCAGCATTCATATTGCAAAGTACGAGGGTCAATTTGAAATTTGACCAAATTCCAAACCAACCCCGTTCATATTTCAGAGTACGAGGGTTTGAGTTGTTAATTTTTACCATAGCCTTTTCTTCTTTTTCTATCTGTAAAACCTTTCCTGCGTCCTGGAGAGAGAAACTGCAGAATTTACAGAGAGAGAGAGAGAGAGAGAGGGGGGAGGGAGAAGACGATAAACACACACAAATACATATACATACACAAGTAAAACAAAAGCTACGCCATTAATTAGACGAACCGGAGCTCAGAATGCTATAATATATATTTTGCACACAAAGAATCGTAACCCTAATAAAGGGGAAATCGTTAGACTGAGGTTAGTTTCTTATGTTTTTATAAATTTTGTGTTATCTGTGTAATATTGTTAGGGCATATCATATATGATTGCTGATTGATTTGGAACTCTGCGATCTATTGATTTGATCCTATTGGTGAAATTGCTGCATAAGATGCTTTGTAGTTCATTCTATTTTGTCTATGTAGGATCACTCAACATCTCCTAGACCAAAAATTTTGAATGTAGATTTGCTAAGAGTTATCATCTAGATAGATGATGTCTGTAGAGTGTTACCGCACAGCAGTTGGGGCTCAATTTATAACTACTCTGTGATTTCCAATTTTGTGTTTACCATTGGGAAATAAACTGTTCGTAGTTAGTGAAGAATAAACTGTTGTCATTCGTTTCCTGTTCAGTTTTTTCATTACCAGTGTTGTTCAGTTTATCTCTCTCCCTGTACAGATTTAATTACCAATTTTGTATTTTGAATGTATGATTCAGCCATCATTGGTGTGTAGTACATTTACAAGGAGCAAATAACATTCAATTTTGAATTTTATCCTTTATGAGCATATCAAACTAAAACACAAAGCTAAAGTTTGAATGCTAATTACGTGATACATCATTTCTGAGAAAATTTCAGGTTGATCTCCCGTGGGTTCATTAGCTCCACTTTTAACTGTTACATCTTGTCAACCCTAAAATATTCTATCAGACGCATCAATGGAGCTTAAAGTTCCATCCCAGGAACCAGCTCGCTCACCTTCCATATCCGAAAACAATCCTAATGAGAAAGAAATCAGTGATGATGATGATGATGATCGCAACCATAAGCATCGTAGAAGAGATGATGCAAGGTCTCAATCACTAGAAAGAGATGCTGTTGAACAAGTATTTACTAATAAGCCATACAGAAGGGGAAACAAACCTTTCGAAAATGGACATATTTACAGAGAACCAGGCTCTCATTCCAATGACACATGGAAAAATTACAATTCCAACCCTATTGACAAAAGACGACAAGGACCTTCAGATTTGAACCAGAGAATCAGGGATCCTGGTCCAATGAGGGGTAGAGGAAACAGGAACCAACATGATCCTAGATTCAACTCTGTTGATATTGCTTCTAGAATAGCTCAACAGGCATCTGTAGTACCCCCTGGTTTGTTTTCTGGGAGGGGTTTACCAAATGTTTCAAATGCATATGGTGGATCATGGAGTGCTTTTGGTTTGGTTCCAGGTATACCAAATGGCGGTCTTGATACATTACATACCCTTGGTTTACAAGGAACATACAGAGCTATTAACCCGTCTATGAACATGGGACTTGGACTGCCACGTCAGCGGTGTAGAGACTTTGAAGAACAAGGTTTTTGCCTACGAGGCGACATGTGCCCAATGGAACATGGTGTCAACCGCATTGTTGTTGAAGATGTTCAGGTATGATTCCTTCTTTATCCATACTGATTTCAAATTGATGCTTTTAAGTTTTATCTGAAACTTTTCATATTTGTTTGGTTATTTTACAACTTACAGAGCCTTTCACAGTTTAATCTCCCGGTATCACTTCAAAATGCAAATCTGCCCGGAGCACCATCTGGGTCAGGATCTTTACCTGCCCCAACAACCTCATTCAAAGCTTCACGTGGCAAAAGTAGCAAACGTGGAGTTAGTGGGAATGTAAATGTACATGATTTAAATGATGGATTAATTGATCCTGTTCCAAGTGTTGGAGCTGACTTTTATGATCCAGACCAGCCTCTATGGGGTAATGATTCTCAAACATCATCTGCATTACAATCAATAAACCAATCCAATGTGAAGGAAAACGGGCCTTTGTTGGATCCTGGCCCATCTGGCTGTGATGAACATATGGGATCCAAGATTACAAGTACAAAAAACACAACAGAAACAAAAGAAAACACGGTCTCGAAACCAACTCCTTCAAATTTTGAGACAATCGAAAAACACGATCCATTAAATACCCATAAACGCAATGACATAAATGGGAAAAGTGTCCGTAACCCTTCTCAAAAAGCACAACGTACAATATTTGTCAGCGGTATACCTCTCCAACAAAACAAACGCGACTCCCTATTTTCACATTTTCATAAATTCGGGGAAGTTGTTGACATCCACATTCCTGTAAACACCGAACGCGCTTTTGTCCAGTTTTCCAAAAGGGAAGAAGCAGAAGCTGCTTTAAAAGCACCTGATGCTGTGATGGGTAATCGCTTCATTAGGCTCTTTTGGGCTAATCGGGATAATGTTCCTATTAATGGCTATAATGCTCCAATACCCCCTCGTGGCCCGCCAACTTCACATAATGGAACTTCTACTCCTATTACTTCTGATCACATAAAGCCTGTGATCATTAACAGCCCAAAAGTACCTCCACCCTCGCAAAAGAAGCTCGAGAATTTAGAGGTTTTGAAAGAGGAACTTCGCAAAAAGCAAGAAATGCTTGATCGGAAAAGGAATGACTTCAGGCGCAAGTTAGACAAACTTGCGAAACAAGTAAACTCTTATTTCATTTTCTTATTATGTATTAGTTATGAAGTGATCTATAATATGGTTATTTTCGTGTCTCGCAGACTACAGCTGTAAAAGGCGAGATGGAATCTGAACAGGTGGCGAAAAGACAGAAACTTGGAGCTGTAGCCGATTCTAAAAAACCTGCAGTTTCAAGTTCTATCGATCCTGAAACTGTAATAGGTAATGGAAACAAATCTGTTGAATCTGAAAGTTCCAAATCAGAATCGCAAGTATTGAAACCGTCACTACGGCCGTTGATGCCTATTGGTCAATCGGTTGTCACTAATCGGTTTAAATTGGACAACCGTCCAACGGCATTTAAGATCGTTTCAACTCTACCAAATGATCTTGCCAATGTAAGTTTTTATAATCTTATCTTTTTTTGTATATTCAAAAACGCATGACTAAATAAAAGACATTTTGTTTATGGTTGTTCAGGTTGCAGTTTTGAAGGAACATTTTTCACAGTTTGGGGATATTTCGAAGGTGGAGTTGGACGATGTAGGGCCCAGTCATGACAATAATGATGATGGAATAGCTAAATATACAGCTCGTGTATATTTCACAACAAGACAGTCAGCTGAGAAGGCGTTTTCGAGTGGTAAAAGCTGGAATGATCATAACTTGCAGTTTTCATGGCTCAAGTCTAGTAACCAAAGTCCTTTATCCACCTCGAAAGGAAATTCAGATGCTTCTGTGCCTTTGCCTGTGGTTGAAGTTTCGAAAACCGATTCCGAGAAACCGGGAGACGGGGAATCTGAAAAGGTTGAAAAAATGGAGATTGATGAACAACATACACAACCAGATGAAAGTAATAATAATAAAGAGTAAACCTTGTGCTGATGGCGTGATTGTCAGAGTTGTACAGCGAGCTAAATGGTACGTACATCATGTTTACCTTAAATGTATGTAAACTTTATTGTGATTACAATTTTAATCAAATAAATTTGAATGTTCTTCTTCAATCATCACTTCAACAAAACCTGAATTATGTTTTTTTATATGATGTTTCAGTTGAATGCCCCCAATGTTCCCCTATGCTGGAGCACCAGAACTTTGCATGGTGTCAGAAGCCACGTGGATTTTAGCAGCCCGGCTATTATTTTGTTGTTGAAATTGGGATATGGTTGATAGACATTTTTTTTTAATTGTTTTGTACTTGCAACTTTTGAGAGTCCTAGTTTGTTCTAGATGGACTTGACGGTATTCTTATTTTGTTTGTTTGAGGTTTGACTAGTAACTGAATATGAATTTTGTAACGACAACTAAGCTTCACACTCCTCGAGTTGCAGGTATTATTTGATACTTTAACGAGTCTGATTAATGTGTCCTCAAGGACATGTTAATTGACCTTTCTTTCTGTACTTGTATATAATATTTTTATATTATAATTAAATAAAGTGATCCTATTATTTACCAAAATCTTCTGTTGAGGTTTGTCGAACCGATACATACATATCTTTAGCCACCATTGTAAGAATTGTGTAGATAATCAGAATCGTGCAAGAATGTTCCTCCTTATAATAACTTTTGGTGATTAGGTTAACGCTCATTCCGAAAGAATCGATAACGTTTCTTAAGCGATCACATTGTCCATGTAACGTACAGACAGAGATCACTCTCTTCTGTCTAGAGTATGCTTTAAGTAAACAAATAAAGCAAAGAGAAATCATAAATAGACAATAATTAAAGAGAAACCATAAAGTAAAATGACTAGGATGACATTTTTTTTTGGATAATGATTTGAAAGGTGATAAACTTTGTCATGTATACATATTTAGTCATTTATGTTTTTTTTTTGTTCATATTTGGTCAATTAACTTATTTTGTGTTTGATTTATCTATGAACTTTTTAAAATTGTTCACATTTAATTACTTATGTTTTTTTGTCCATAAATGACCAATAAGTTATTGGTCATATGTGTAAAAAAATAAGTTTAATGGTTATATGTGTATAAAAAAATAATAATAATAAGTGACTAAATGTGAACAATTTTAAAATTCATGGATAAATCGAGCACAAAAATAAGTTTATTGATCAAATATGAACAGTTTTAAAAATACATTACCCTACCAAGTTATTATCTATTTTTTTTTCTTATATGGAGATCACATGATTGATGTTAATATCTAACCATGATTCTTGAACGATAGATAAGTAAGAGGCATCTCTATCGGTAAATCTATGTTATGACTTAAAATGTTATTACCTTATTATTTCATTAACTTTGGCATCTAATCAAATGACCTCTCCAATAGTTTACTTTTTTATAACATTTTTTAAGAATTTTACTAATTTATCCATTTATCTAAAATGTTCTAGAAATCCTTCATCATTTAATTAGTCGTTTTTAGACGTATCATGTTTTAATAAAAAATATTTTTTTAAAAAATATCATCACTAGACATTAATATTTAAATAATTAAATATAATACAATATATTGTTTTAAAGAGAAAGGGGACAAAAGTTTAAACCATTATAGTATATTGAATGCTCAATACACATTCAATGATCAATAAAAATTAGCAAAAAAACTCATGTTAGATGCATTTTATGCATCTTTTCTAAGCCTTTTTTGCCCTTTCTTTATTTCTATTTTTATTTAATTTCATGCATTTTAGTTTATTTTCCAGGGATAGCGATACTTCATAAATGTGGTGTGATTTCAGGTTAAAATGGATCAAAGGAGCGGAGCTTAAAAGGAATGAAGATTGGAGCATGGCTTTGGAGCATTTGGATGATGACATAGAACGTATTGGAGCAGCTTTGGAGTAGCTTGGAAGCATTGGAATCAAAAAAGGACGCTTATTGGAGTCTAAAAGATAAAGAAATGAAGTCTGCACAAAGAACACGGGTCGTGTTACACCAACACGGGTCGTGTAAAACCCTCAAATTGCCAAAAAGTTCACAGAGACTTACACGGGTCGTGTCCCTGAAGCATGGGTCGTGTAGTGCCCAGTTCCAGATTTGACAAGAAGAACACGACCCGTGTAACTTTACACAGGTCGTGTAACGCAGAAAAACTGTTTCTTTGGCAGTTCTATGCACGGGTTTAAGGCACTTTTGAGGGTAGTTTTGGACACACTTCATTTCTAGCAAAGGAAGGACGATTTTTGGGAGAACCATACTATCAAGAACACTTGGAGAACATTGATCTTGTTTTAAAACTTTGTTTGTAAGTATATTTTAGACAATTGCTATCGTTTGTGTTGTAGAGATTTTAGCCCGAGCATGAGTGGCTAAATCTCTATATCTTCTGGTTCTTTGAAACATATGATGTGAGATTTTCAATCATTTGGTTAGAATTATGTTATGTTTTCCATTTAGTAATTCAAATTTGGTATTGAATGGTTTAAGTGGTTCTTATGTTGAGTTCAATTTGGCCATTTGGATTGATATTTGAATCATAATCGTTATATTTACTCGTAAAATTCGTAATTGTTTTATGAGTGAATGCTTGTGACAACATTGGAGTCAATTTTATGTTGAGATTGATTTTAGTATAATTTGAATTACATACTTTCACGCACCCGAGCTTACGAGATGTATTAAGTATTGTTTGTTTGTTCATTTGAGTCTTAATGCATTTTTCTAGTACAGTTCAAGAGCTTATTTGAATTGTTACTAAGAAAGATAGATTTTAATCAAAGAGCATGTTTTGGTTAAGTAATTTTATGAACTGAGAGTATTAGAGCTTATTAATACTCTTGAAAAATCGACTTAAATGGAATCTACATAGTTTTTTACCTTAATTGTAATCTTATGTCAAATGTGTTTTATAGAACTAGAATATCATTTTATTGTGTTTTATTTAGTTTATTTAAATGTTAAATGTTCTAACTTTAAAACATCAAACCCCCCAACACATTAAGTGTACTTATATGAAAATTTGGCATTTTCTTTAGTCCCGTGTCTCTGTGGACTATCCCTGCTTACTCTTTACTATATTAATAGTAAATTGAGCAGTGAATAAAGACATGAACTTTATATATTTATCTCAATTTATTTGTTGAGTTTGACACATCAACAACCTATCATTACCAGTGGTGGAGTAATACTGAGTGGTCAACACATATGGTAAAAAGATATAAAAAAGCTCTCATTGTTGATTCTCTAACGACATCTACGATTAGGGTTGTAAATGAACTAAACGTTCAGCGAACTGTTCGTGAAACTTTCAGCGGGAAAATCATTTATGTTCTTTTATTTAATAAATGAGAACAAGTTTTTTTTCTCCGTTTAGTTAGACGAACGAATACAAACAATAGTCTCATTCGTTCATTTACGTTTGTGTAATATATATATATATATATATATATATATATATATATATATATATATATATATATATATATATATATATATATATATATATATATATATATATATATATATATATATATATATACTCCCTCCGTCCCAAAATGATAGTCCACTTTCTCATTTTCAAAGTCAAAGCTTGTCAAGTTTGACCGTAAATATATTTTTTGTGCTATATAATATTAGATGAAAACTATACCAATGAAAACACATTTACAACACAAATCCATTCATATATTTTGTATCAAATATTATATAATAACAACGAAAATATTGATGGTCAAAGTTGACAAGCTTTGACTTTGAAAATGAGAAAGTGGACTATCATTTTGGGACTGAGGGAGTATAAGGTTAAGATTAAATATGGACTGCAACAATTGTGTGAATGTATGACCAAATGTGGAGTATCCGATCTAAATGATCAATTAAACCTTTTTAAAGGGCATTTTTGTTTGTTAATCAATATTTAAAAAGGAATTACATTATTTATCTCTTAATTGTGTGAGTTTTTATTTCATATGTATTTATCTTATCATATGAATTTTATTAATGTATTACGTGATGAATAATAACAGCAAAAAAAAAAAAAAAAAGAACACACACACACACAAATTCATATATATTACGATGATCACATGATATACTGTCATTCTTAAAGAATAAATTATCATTCTTGAAAAAATACGTTGTCATTTTTAAAGAATATGAGTGTTTTTATATCAAGCGTATAAAACATAATGACAATTACATTATGAAAGAATATAAATATACATTCTGAAAGTTACGCTTTATTATTCAAATAATACACAAATTCTTTAATAATACACTTAATTATTGAAAGAATACATTTCATTATTGACATAATACATTACCATTCTCAAAGAACATAAACAATCTTGAAGAATTCAAGCATTCTAAAAAGGTGGCTGGAAGAGTACAATTCTTGAAGAATTCCATAATGAACATAAACTGAATTTCCTGTAAGCACAGAAGTATACGTGCACACATCTTTCTTGACGAAATCTATAACCTACACAACATATCATGTGGTGATTAAAGAAAATAGAAAAATGAAAACAAACGAATATATCTTTTACCAATAGGTTAATATACATCATCAAGAAAAACGAAAAATAATAAGTATTTGCCAATGTACATGAACTGTGACAAAGAATAAGAGTAAGAAAGAACAATGTTTAAATTACCTATTGTTTGGCTTTTTTTTCATTGATAGTACTTTATATTGCCTTTTCAATCAATCCTAAAAAAATATGACTTGTTAAGGGTAAAGTCAATTGAGAAGGGCATCTGGATGAGACAAAAATTTGCATATATATCCTTCATTGTAGGTAGTTGATAATGAGCTAAAGGGTACTACCACTTGCAGCATGACGATATTGACACCATTCTCTCATATTATTAAGACACTAGTTTGTTTAATGTATGACCAAGTCAGGTTCCCAAGCAAAAAAAAAACATATTTAGATCCTATAAAACTAATATATTATCTGCTATATGAATAAAGTTACGATGAATAAACCACAAAAAACGTATCAAAAATTAGAAAGCAAGTTCAAATTCCAACTTACCTCTACAAAATTGGTCAACTTCCCATCTGTAATCACACAAGCAATCTCCAGTATTGTATCTACTTCAATATTCAATCCCAAGCACACCAACTTACTTTAATATTGACTTTTTTTTTCCTATAAACGCCTAAGAGATCCTTAAATATCAACGTAGTCCTAAATGAAACTTGAAGCTTAAGTTGAAATGACTTGAACAATTTAAGAAACATATATAGTCACAACTTTAAAATTGATCTGATTATGATCAAGCACGAAAACCAACAAAATCATCAAGTTATAACATAATACAAACATAATTGACGTGATACCAGAAGTTGGAGCCAAAGAATTTGATATTTACGGGTTATACAACCTGTTGATCCTGTCGATTTTCGTACAACAAGCTGGAAGAAATTAAACCTCTTTCAGGTCGGCTAGGGTTCCAACAATGACAACATCAATGGCGACCTGGTTTTCAGTCATTGAAGCCCTAGCAGCAAAAAAGCAACACGTGTTCCTGATTGACACCTTTAGCAAATACCTCGATAGCACCTTGCTGTGAAAACTTGTGAGATCCGATAACCATTGTAACGCCAAGAACAAATTGAAATCCCACCAATTAATAGAACAAGAAGATTGTCGATTATACTTATATATGATGGATAGGTACGCGACTATTTAAACCATCTATGATTGCTAACTAATCCATAATTTTAGAGGAAATCCATAAAGATAAGACTTCAATTTTGGTTATTAATATAATTATATATAAGTCCAAAATTACCTTGAATGTTGATTGGTTTAGAAGTAGTCGTACATTCATATAATACTTATATATATATATATATATATATATATATATATATATATATATATATATGGAAAAATGAATATGTGGCTGTTATATACCTAAGCTTAGGTATAGAACCATCAAAATCCATTAGATTTTTTATGAAAAACTTGCATTTTCATTTTCCTTAATATAAGTAATTCATATGATTGATTACACAAAGATGAACAGGGATTGTACGAGTCATATAATAGAGTGATTAAAAGTATCACCCCTATATGTATTAGTGATATAGAAGTTGGTGGTTAGAAGAAACATCATTAAAATAGAAGTAAATAAGTTAAATTGAGTGGAACAACAAATTGTGTACAATTATGGAGAACAAATTAAGTACATTGACCTTTTATTTTTGTTAAAAACGGAGATGTATTAGAGGTTCTACACCTAAGCTTAGGTATATAACAGCCACATATTCACTATCTCCTATATATATATATATATATATATATATATATATATATATATATATATATATATATATATATATATATATATATATATATATATATATATATATATATATATATATATATATATATATATATATATATATATATATATATACTACATTAAAAAGGAAAAATGGTTTCTAAAAATAGAAACTCTTAAAATTAAGAGATCCAAATAAATATGCACAAGGTACAAATAGTCATTGCTATATAGTTTTGGATCCCCACTAATCTCTATTCATTCATCCTTATCACCTCAAATATCGGTTCATTCCGCGTATGATTCAACAGCCTTTCACCGACTCCTCCATTTCCCAAGTTCTCGGCATCTATCTCGATCCTAGCCATTTCCCTACCTCGTCTCCATCTAACTCGATCTTACTATTGGAAGAAGAACTATCACACACCGTTGCAATCTACATCCATCGCTACCAACACCCATCGCCTTATTTCCCTTCCTCTCTAAACCTAATGAGCCGCTACCAGTCCTTTCACCGGAATCATTTACCACCGCCACAATCTTCTCCACCGCCACATTGCATTTATTGTTATGATTTCAATTTAATTTTGCAACACTCTGTTTAATTTTGTATCAGTTTTGAGCTTGCCTTTTGTTTCTTCAGGAAATTCAGGTTTGGCAGCATTTGAATGTCACATGTTCCTACTTGAATGTAAACTTTGTAGTTGAAAATTCATCATAAAACGAATGGAAGCAGCTTCAAGACATGTACTTGATTAAACCATAATCGTTTATAATTTCCACCATCATCATATATTTTATCAGGTAGCGTGATTCGACTATAATCATATATTTTTCGGTCAAATTTTTATGATGTCGATGCTTTATATGAGTACATGCCGGTGAGAAAGGCTTAACATTGATACACATTTTGATCCACCTTCTTATCTATTTAGAACGACAAACAGAGCTTTTATCACCCTTTTAATTCTTTAGATTTCAGAATTGCAAGGTGGGTAGTTAAATTTTTTTAAAATGCCTAACCCTAGAATCTTTATGTTGTTACAGGGTTTTATGTATGAAAACAAGCCTGATAACTTCATGGAGCCAAGTGCTTTTTGTTATTTTAGGATTTCATAAATGTTATTTCACAATTCTCGGATTAATACATCAAGCAAGACAATTGATGCCATGGGCTGCAGTTTAAGGTGTTGTACGACTTTTATTTTTCCCTTGATGTCATAATTCTATATGTCGATTCCTTTTTTGATATTTTGAATGCATCTTTTTAGGCTTCTCTTCAATATAAAAAAGTGAGTGTATTCTTCAAAACTATAGGCTAATTAAAATATTTACTTTTGGGGTCTCAACTTAATATATTTATTTGTTTGTGGTGTATTTTGAGATTAAGCTGCATGGACTGCTAAATGATGCTGATCAATACTTAGGGCTGGACTTTTATTGGGAAACTCATTCTTTTAGATATAATTAAAACACGTTATTAACTATTATTCTAATCATAAAATTAAGCATTTAAATCTAACTTCAGAAATAGAAAGCTACACAAAAATTAATTTGAAGATAGTAGAATCTTGAAAGTTATAAATACCAATCACAACACTTCTATTTCCACTAGCTAAGTATGTATTTCATTGGTGTTAAGGTTAAAGACCGTAGTTTTTCACATTTTTTAGGAGTTATCACCAAAATGAATGTATGGTCCAGATGTAAAGAAAAATTGGCCAACTTATTTTTGTATATTAATTAAGTTTGTATTGGTAGAACATAACAAGGAGAAACCAAACCACCTAGGGCTTGGTTGATTTTTATTGGAATTGTGTGAGTGTGACTATGTCTCTTCTGTTAAGTGTGTTGGTCATCTAATTAGCCGAATGCTTATCATTTATCAATGTACTTAAAAAAATCAATTTGCCTAAAATCTTACCGGTTGAAGAACTGATTTTTTGGCCTAAAATCATACCAGTTTAAAATGGCCTAAAATCGTACTAGGTAAACTTGGTTGAAAGTTTTTTCAGCAACGTACTTTTAAAAATATGGGTTTTAATACCAACGTACTTTTAAAAGATTTTTTTTTTGCAACGTACTTTTCAAAATAAGTTTACTTTTGCAACGTACCAGTTGAACATAGTTTCTTTTAGCAACGTACTTATCAAAATATGGCTTTTTTAGCAACGTACTTCTTTAAAAATGGTTTCTTATCAATGTACTTTAAATAAAATTCGACTAAAATTGTACCGGTTGAACAAGTGATTTTTTCCCCTAAAATCGTACCAGGTAACTTGGTTGAAGGTTTTTTTAGCAAGGTACTTTTAAAAATATGGTTTTTTAATAGCAATGTACTTTTAAAAGAGTTCTTTTTGCAACGTACCAATTGAATATGGTTTCGCTGACAAGGTTGTCACTAGCTGGACGAATTTTTCCGCCGCCGCATTGCGCGGGTACACTGCTAGTATATATATATATATATATATATATATATATATATATATATATATATATATATATATATATATATATATATATATATATATATATATATATATATATATATATATAATTTTTTAAAGAACCAATGGGAGTGATAGCGGAGGTTCTAGGAGTGGTTTAAGTTTTACGGTTTATAGATTTCGTAAAAGTATCAAAAATGGGATAACTAAGTACGATCAACATATGAGGAGTGTCGATGATCAATTTTTACGATTTTTAATTTGAATTATTATGTTCACTTACGTTTTCGGTTTATGTTTATATATGCTCCTTTATGATTTTTTATGTTCATTCATTTATAATCGTTTATGTCTGTTCGTTTAGCACCTTAACGGGATATACAAAACGAACACGAATAATGTAGTTTGTTAAAGGAATGAACATGAACACGAAAACTCGTTCGTTTAACCTTTCGTGTTCATTCAAATGTATGATTAACTTAAACGAACGAACATGAACTAACATTTGTTCGTGATCGTTGGGTTCGTTTACAGTCATACCTATGATGATTGTCTTTTTTAAAACTTATTATTTCAACTATATATAGTTTCTCCATTTATTTTATTTATGAAAAGATATGTCCCCATCCATCTTAATTGCCATTTTTAATTTTTTTTAAATTAACTAATGTGTCTTTATTCTTTCATTTATTATATAAAATCCATTGATTTAGTTTTTTTGTTTTTAATTATACATTATATTTTCAAAAATATTATTAGTTGATATTAATATTCAAGAAAAAAATAAAATAAAATACTATGTTACCACAATATTTTTAATCTTTCGTATTTGGTGTCATTTTAAAAGTCATAAAAATTACTTTTTAATGATTTAAATTTCTATAAATATATTTAATTCTATTTTTTTATATTTAACTAAATAAATTAACTAATAAAAACATGATAGTAATATGGATGTATAAGAAAATGTTATAAAATTAAAGGATAAAATGTACAAAATCTATAAGTCGATTAAAAGTTTGGAGTTTAAAAGGATAAAAAGCTATACAAAATTCATTTCAATTGTAAAAAACTTTCCAATCCCGGTTTGAACATCAAAAGCGTTGGTATTTATTTTCGAAAATACATAGACCAAGTAATGAGGACTACAAGAAGAAAAGGTTATATATACGATAAAATAGGCGAAAATAACAACATATTATATTATTATTATTTATTATGTTTTGTTGGTAGTCAATTGGTTAGGATTCTGACTGCGATTAACTAAATGTCTCTTTATTTTGATAACAAGCAATCCGTTGTAGTCTAGTTGGTTAGGATACTCGGCTCTCACCCGAGAGACCCGGGTTCAAGTCCCGGCAACGGAAATTTTTTTTATCGCTATTGCCATCTGCCAACACATTCAATTACACGACCCCATATTCAACATATACGACCTTTAATAAACGAATTTGGCTTCCCTTTCATATTCCACCCACAAATTGTTACAATATGTCACCATAACATGAATCGCCATATTCAACATATACGACCTTTAATAAACGAATTTGACTTCCCTTCATATTCCACCCACAAATTGTTACAATATATCACCATAAACTCGTATCCAGATCTTGCCGTTTTCTTTTAAACCCCTAATCGTTTCCACTTATCTACAACACCAACCCTTGTCCTCCTTATAAATCGTATGCTTGCTCCTTGGTTGTATACAACTCGATTGGTTGTGGTTTTGTCCGATTTCAGGCAAGCAGTTGGTAGCCGTGATCGGAAGGACCACAGAACATGCCACCCCATTGAGGGAAATAGATGGTGGTAACCGAAAGCGTAGATACAATCATCATAACACCCATCAGGGAAATCCCAGTTTGGGTCGAAAATTTGGTCTCGCCGGAAAACAACAGCAGTTGTGTTACCACCGCCCCCACCGTACCTCCACTTCCTGTCATTCCCGATATCACCCCCATTGATCTGCACTAACAAACACGTGTAAAGTTGTAAACCAAAATTTTGACTCTTATTGGCAATTGTGTGGCCATGAACAGAGAGACGTAGGTTCATGGTTTTTTAAAATTTAAAGCATGATCGAGTATAATTTGAATAAAGAAATGAGATACCTTTTGGACACAAATGGTACGACCCCAAACGTAAGCCCAGACGCAGCTTGAACAAAAAACGAAAACCCACACATCACCACAATCGAACCCCACAACGAATTGACTCGACCTAACCATAAACAAAGCAACCCAGCCACCGTCTGCACCACCCACAACCCCCACAACCTTCCTTTCATCCCAAACCTCTTCCCTAACTTATCGGAAACCACCCCTCCTGTCGGCCGAGACACCCAATTCGCAAACCCAAAGCTAGCGGCTATCACCCCCGCTGTCTCCATGTTCACCCCGAATCTATCATAGAAATACTCCGCAATTATGTTATCCATGGTCAGTTCTACTCCAAAGCAGAATCCGTACGTTAATCCTAGAACCCAACCTCTATAATTTGTTATCCCGTTAAAAAATAATCCGAACGAGTCTTTCTGCTCTTTTTTATACTTTTTGTACTTTCCGTCAGGCAGATCCTGACCGTAAGCCAGGACGAGAAGTGCCATTATTGCTTGAAAGACGGCCGGCACCACAAAAGCAGTCCGCCAGCTAGCGGATTGTGATAGGTTAAAGTGTGTGTTTAATATAGAAAAGATAATCGGCATGACTAACTGGGTGAGACCGGACCCGACATTGGCCCATCCGGCAGCTACACCGTTGGCTAGTCCAACCGTGCATCCAGAAAACATGGAGCTCATCCAGAACTGGTTAGCTACGAAATTGGCGAGTGAGAAGCCAACAAAGAAACGAAGCAAGATGAATGATAATGGAGAGGATATGAAAGCGGCGGAGAGGAGGATAGGGGCGGTGACGAGGGAAAGAGTAGCGGAGGCGAGACGTGGGCCGAAGACGTCGCAGGCGGGGCCCATGGCGAGACGGGAAACGATGGAACCAGCAAAGGCGGCTATACCAGCGGTGCCGACATCGGAAGGGGAGAGGTGGAGGTCTTCACGGATGATGGGGAGGAGGGGAGGGATGGAGAAAGTGGAGAAGAAACAGGAGAAGAGTGAGAGCCAAGCGAGATGGAAAGCTCGCATGTGCGGCGATGAGAGAGAAAATGGCCGGAATTCGGTGGCTCTGTGATCGGAGTCTACTGCTATGAAGAACTTTTTGGATTCCATGTCGGGGGAGTACGGGGATCCCAAGCCTTAAACGACTGACGTATTTATAGGTAATCAAGGAAAGAAAAAGATACATGTCAAAATTACCATTTTAGTCAAAGAAAACGACTAAAATCTCCATTAACATGTGTTCTGGACTAGATCGAGCGTCCTCACGTAAACATAAAAACTACGCAGGGCTCAACTGAATCATCAGATAAAGTTTATAGCCTATAGGACTATACAAGATATACTTCGTTAGGTTTGTAAAAAGATGAACGAAGAACTTGGATAAAGTTTATAAGACTACTACATATATAAGATATATATACTTCGTTAGACGCTCATAATTCACTCTCTCACCTACACACACTCGACAAGACGCTTTCCTTAAGATTAAGTTTGTTAAGCGATAATACGATGAAAATAAAGCTTCAAAGATTAATTTAATAAAAATATTACATTTGTTTTCGAATCTTTTTGAATTTAGATACATAATTCCTAACTTTGGTTTTAGAATGGTTTGCGAATGGTGTACCAATGATTTAACATTAGTGCTTTTATTTAGTGTTGTTATTTTTTTATTCTTAATTTGGTCCTAAATGGTCTTAATACCAAAAACGATACCGTACCTGTACACACGCTCAATACTTACCGATATCTCATCCCTACTCCTTAATGCATGTGCTCGTGTGTATGTGTGTGTGTGTGTTTTATATAAATTTATACAGGGAATGACACATGATTGTGTAGGGAAGAACCAAAGTGAGTGAAGCACGCATAATCGTTTATTAAGTCATGAAGAGATTGATGGTTACCTTGAACCCCTAAAACCGCTAAGGCAAACTCACATATCCAATGCCGAACAAACACCCATTTCTTAAAAGATATACTTGGAATCAATTAATAAACGGATGATTAAAAGCACACCTTTTTAATTTGATTTCTTAATATTTCTAAAAAGAATACTTCCATGTCGATGGACGATGGGACATTCGATTTATTAAACTACGTGCAACAATAAAAACAAAAAGGAGAATGCAGGAGAATATTTGGGAAGTGGGATTGTTTTGAAGCGAGGATTTTAGGACAATGAAGAATATTCCTGGGGTGGGCTGTATCCGTTTAATGGTGATCAATAACTTGAGACCCACTTGCACTTTTAACTTCTAGTAAACGTTGCATATGTAGGCCAAATTTGTAATCAAACCACAAGTATCTAATTTCGTATTTGCTACTACATGTTGAAAGGGAGTTTGATGCGATTTATGCATCCAAATCGACATACTATTTGATGCGTGACATGTGAGAAAAACAAATTTTATTTCGTTCGTTATGAAATTATCTATGTGTAAAATTTTGAGGATTAGATATTATGTATTACCATATTAGCTCCGTTAAGTGAGACTTGGAATTAATGGTGACCAAAATTGGCGAACACAACATATGAGACCACGATTGGACGTAGAAAACCAATGAGATAAATAAAAGGAAACGATAATGATAGTAATTGTGTTTATCTAGTTTACCTATTTTTGTTGTTAAATCTCTGTTTATCTTTCCCTTATTTAATAGGATGCTCCTGTTTTAATACTCATCTGTATTAATACTCATTGATGCTAATGAAAAGTCAAGATTGATTCTCATAACATATTATGGTATCTGGGATTAAACGATATAGTCATATCTCTAAAAATAAAGAAATTTTTCATACATAAAAAATGCAAATACTATCGGACTTGATAGATGCATTCGCTTAATACTCCAAAAATCAATGTTTAAGTCTACTTAAAAAAGTTTTTTATTTTAACTTTAAGGGATAATGACTTGTAAAGATAACGAACTTCTGAAATTATAGTTCACATTTGGTCACTGAACATTTTTTTGTGCTTAGTTTACCCATGAATTTTTTCAAATTGTTCACATTATATCATTATAACAGGTTATAGAAGGTTTATTCTGATTTGGAATCCTACATGGCATCCTATAAGACTTGAAAGGGTAACGAACTTTTAAAATTGTTCACATTTGGTCACTGAACTTATTTTTGTGCTTGATTTACCCATAAACTTTTTAAAATTGTTCATATTATACCCTTATGACTAGGGCTGGCAATCCTAACCCGAACCTGTCAACCCAACACGAACCCAACCCAATAATTTGCAGGTTGGGTTGAGATTTTCAACCCGTTTAATTAAAGGGATCGACCAGTAGGGATGGCAATGGGACGGGTATTGGTGATCCCAGTCCCATACCCTATTATAAAATTGTATCCCAAACCCGGTTCCATCCCGTCGGGTACCCGATTAGTAAATAACCATCGGGTTCGTGGTTATACCAACGGGTATATGGTATCCTAATCTATGATAATTATAAGTTGGAATTTACCCATCGGAATTTACGCTCTAAAACCCGATCACAATCTAATCGAAATAACTACTTGAATTTTTTAATAAGAAGGAAATTAATGCTTAATTAGAAGAAAGAAAATGATGATACATGATAACTAATAGAAGAATGGGATATCATGAATGGAGATTCATGCATAGTAACGAGTTGATGAGCTGAAAGAGGGGACATGTGAATTGGAAAATTATATATCACATACAATATACTATATAGAATTTTCGATAAGTAATAATTAGATAACAGTAGAAATAGTAAATAGTAATCACATAATAATCAACTGTATATAATATCAAAATATAGATTTGCAATATCATATATAAGTAATAAAATTATAAGTATATAAAAATATATGGTTTGAGGTTGGGTATATGGGATCGGGTAATCGGGCGGGTATCACCTCAATACCAAAACCATCCCATACCCGCGAAATTTTTCTGGAAAAATCTCATACCCAGTCCCATAACCATTTACCTTGTTCAAAACCCGCCCCAAATGTATCGGGTTTGGTTTTTCCCATCAGGTTCGGGTAATTTTGTCATCCCTAGTCGACCCGTGTAACCCGTTTAATTAAATGGGTTAGGTTGGGGTTGAAAATCTCAACCTAATTTCAACCCGTCAACCCATTTAATAAATTTTAATATATTTTTTAAACTATTAATATTTTATAATTATTTGTAGTTGAGTATTATACTTATTTTAATTTACAAAATTAACTTTTAATGTTTTATTGCTTCTCTCAAATCAATTTGGAGTAATTCGAGTTACATAAAATTTGAGTTGGTGATAGTGAAAGTCGATTTATATACAATTTAAATACTAATTCGTTTTTGAATTATGATTTATAATTTTTCATGTTTGTAAACACTTGATTTGAGTTTTGTTATGAATTTGATTTGTGGTTGACTTATGGATTTAAAATTAGAATGTTTGAAATCTTAAAGGGTATTTTTGGAAATTTTATGAAACACACTAGCTTAAGGTTTTTCATAAAACATCGTTTTAACCCATGGTTTATCATCATTATTCCAAAAATCATCCTTTAGTGAAAACTTCAATTTCAACATCTTCAAATAAGTCATTTTCTTTCAAAATCATTTTAAAACACATGGGGTTTAATGAGTAATAATTTAGGTTTATGTTGCGAAAAACATTGTTAGGTCCCATTTTAGATAAAATATTTTAGTTTATAAAGTAGCGAGGTTGTAACAATTCAAATACCATTACACGACTTAAATGAAACCACACAAACCGTGGCCTTCTAAACATCCAGCTCTTCTAAGGTCACTTAACTTCTCAACCTGAGTACACATCAAAATATGTTAGGCAATTGAAATGCCTAGTGAGCTTACCCGATGTTGACCCATTCAAAGTGGGCAGTGAACTACCACACTCGGGACAAACCTCCAAAAATAGTTTTGACACACACTTCAAAAGTTGTTTAAAACATCTTAAAGATTTACTCAAAAATGGATAGTTATGAAATGCAATGTAATGCATGATGTAACTATCCCAACCCACGTCCATCTCATAAAGGTCCAACTCACCACAATGGCACCTACCTAAGTTCACAAATGACAAGCACAAAGCATATCACTCGATCCCCGTATAGGCTAAACTAGGACTAGTGGCCATCACACTAGCCCCATGAGGGTTAGCAACTCCCTCATGCGATTCCCTATTGTCGGGAACGGTTTTCCCTAAATCCGGGACAAACATCTCATTTTGGGCATTTTGCCTATGATTTCCCTAAATCTGGGACAATCATGATTTCCCTAAATCCGGGACAATCATCTCATCTTCGTCATAAGGTTCACTCGGTCAATCCTTGTAACATCCCAAAATTTTAGGGTAAAATTAAAAAAAAAATTAAACGAACACTTCAATATAAGAAAAGTCACTTAATTAATTTTGACAAAATTCCATAACTTATAAGTTTAATGAAAACATACCAGGATTAACAAAAGTTAATGAAATCACAACATAGCGGAACATCCATTCAAAAACAGTCCTCCAATGAAGCAGCACAGTGTATACACGTCACGCCTTGCCATTCATGGTACCTGATGTACCTGAAACAGTAGTTTATATAGGGAAAGGGTAAGCACGGAGCTTAGTGAGTTCCTCAAAATACCATACGATCCATCACATAACATACAACACACAATAACCATTCATATGTCTGTGAGACTCACGGGCTATCCCTGTTCCGCCTGAAGACTCACGGGCAGTTCCCGTTCTGTCTTATCGCTCGCAGGCTTTTTCCGTTCCGTCTAATGACTCGCATGCTATTCCCGTTCCGCCTATTGGCTCGCGGGCTATCCCGTTCCGTCCACAAACAATCATTATCATAGCAATAATTCATACAATTATCATAACAGGTAAGATCACCTTAGTCTAACATATCTTCCTTCCTACGCATGCAATATCACCTATAGTATAGTGAGAAGACTCACCTGATTATAGTTGACTATATCGTTTATCTTTCTCGGCTTTGTATTTCCTTCAACTTTAACTGTTAACATAATAAGAAATCTATCCTTTCTTAATCCTTAACTATATTATAGTCGCATCATTAAACCCTTCAATAATTCCAATATGATACTCCATGATTTATCAAGTAAAGAACGGCCAGGTAGAAGATTAGATGGGGTGGCAGGATCCTTTCAGCATTTTAGCCTTTCGGAAAATCCAACAACCAGATCCCAAGTAATCGGCCTAGTCACCGTCCTCGTAAGTAAATCAATCGATATTATTTTCGGAAATTATGAATTGTTATAATAACGACATTTTAAGGTTTTTGTTTACTATTGTTAGAAATGAGTATAATATAACATATGTTATACTTATTAAGTATTCTACTTCTTAACAAAAACTATTTTACAATACCTAATTAAGCTATAGAAAGGTTTGTAGTTACCTTATGACCAGTCGTCGAGATCTATAATTCCATCGTTAGGCTTTTGAGCTTCCTTCCGCTCACTTGCTTACACTCTAGTGCTTAGAAACCTCTATATATTGGATTGAGATTTAGTTGTGTGGTTTATGAGATGTTTTGAGGGGTATTTATACTTGAATTCTTGAATAAAAAATGGCATGACACTTTTGACAAAAGATTTTAATAATATAACTTTGTTGAAATTAATACCTTCTAGAATCAGTCTGTTTAAGACTGGTTTAGCCTACTTTAAACCCATGAAATTGACGTTTCTATTTGATATTCCAGAAATTTATCTAAATACCTTTCCAGGGATGTATTTTACGTATTTATACGAGTTTTCTATGATTTATTATGAATTTTCGAAAACAGACTATCTAATCTGTCAATTCCGAACTAATCAGTAAAGATTGCATTTTTTTACCATAGATAATGTCATTTTCAAGCTTACTATTATTTTTGGTAATTGTACTAGACTCAATTTGTAAACTTTGTGCACTGGTTTGAGGTCCAAACGATTTTCTAGAATTAATTATGATTTTTCTAAAAACGACACAAAATGCTGATTTTCATATGAAATTGTAACTAAAGTTTTTCTTAGCTTTATAACTACCAAAAATCATATAATTCCTAACACTCTTATTTTAAGTATATGTTATAATCAGGATACGGGTCTTACAATCCTATCCTAAATGCAATGCAATGCACAAATAGGATGCTCAAAACATCTTTCAAAACATCATCATAATCTTTATTTGAAAACATCTTTAGAAACTCATTTTCATGCAATGCACAAGTAGTAATCATATAACACATTTCACATAATATCATGCATGAAAAGTATTTGATAACACACACAAAAGATAATAGTTGGGATGTGTACTCCATGTAAACTCACCCAAGGTCAACTGACGAGTCGACACTAACTCTACACAAGGTTTGATGCATTTGGAGGCGCTCCTAGACATCATCTCATACATAAAATCATCTTAGTTGAGTGCTAGCTGAAGCCCTTAGTCTCACCTTCAAGTCATTACAACATATCTCCTTCCTACAATACAAGAACGGAAGGTATCATACTCGATTCATCTAAAAGTCGTACTATACTTACTTCTTTATAACAAAGAAGGAACCATCATTCACCATCCCAAAATGAAGTCCTTGACTCTATAATATAAGAAAAATCTTATTTAAAACATCCCCAAAGATTGGCATTAAAACAAGGACCGAAAACCCAAACCATAAAGCTCAAAACCCAAAAACTGCAATTTCTGGCCAGACCCAGCTACACGGGTCGTGTAGGTCTGACACGGGTCATGTAGGATTGACCAGTAAGTCCAAAAATCTTCACACAGGTCGTGCATAATTGACACGGGTCGTGTACAGCCTGCTGTAGCTCCGATTTTTGGTCATTTCACCCCTTTTTGACCCGAATCAAGCTCTAACACTTTCCCAACCTTATGGACATCAAAAGGACATGATTCAACCTCAATTTATACATCATTAGACTCAATTAAACTACCCAATATCATTTCAAATGAATCCATTACATGCCATGATCATAACTTCACTCTATAAGATTAAACCATGGAATACCCAATTCCATTCCTACAATTGGTGATTACAAGTGGAGATTCCTTCTTCCATTCCATGGAATCATTAGGAAATGATCCTCACTCCACTTATACTTCAAAATTTATGTAACAAATTTATTCCTCCATTAAACAAGAGATCCAATCATCAGCTACGTGAATAAACCCATTTCAACACTCAATTCTGATTTTCTAGTGATTCAAGGTTTAATACTACAAATCAAATGTTGGAATCCTTAGGGAATCATTAGAAATGAATCCCCTCATCCAAAACTACCAAATCCAACCATAAATTTCTAGATTCCTCAAATATTCATCAAATCCCCAAAATCTAACCCAAATCAATCAACTAAGTGAATCTAGAGCATCCATAGATTGAATGTAGACTCCAATCAACTTAGAAACATCAAATAAACATTGGGGAATCATAGGAATAACCTCATCCCACCATAAATCTCGAATTGGGTCAAAACCCCAAACCCTAACTCGAATTCAAAGCTAGAAGATGAAGGGTTTATACCTTAGATTGCTAGGACACTTCATGGTTTGCAAGAATCATCAAATTCAAGCTCAGATCTCTGAAGAACTCTAAGAAAATCGCCATCCCCTCTCCTCCTCTCTCTCTCTCTCAAATCACGTTTTGGATGAAATGGGGGAAACCCCCATCAAAAACTTGATATCTTTCATAATTGGCAAAACTAGTCCTTATAGTTTGGTCTAACATCACCCAACACCCATAAAGTCAATTCTTCCAACTAGAAGTCTCTAAGTTCACAATCATGCCCCAAATATAATTATTTATTTCACTTGAGTCATTCTCTAGGTCAACACTAACCCTTAGTTTCTCAATTTGGCACACACGGTCCCTTACACTAAAATTCTTCACAATTTAGGTCCTTAATGAAATTCAAGGAATTATTATACCTAATTTAAACTCCACCTTAATTCCTTTAATATATCTTCTAATTTTTCTAAATCTATGACTGGTCAAATCTACTTAGGGTAAGTTTGGCCAAATTGACACTTTTAGTCCTTATGACAAAATTTCTCACATTTGGTTACAATTTGATTTTAAAACTATATTTGGCTCATTCATTCACAATATAAAATATAACAAAATATTAAATTTAGTTATTCATTTGTTTTCTTTATTTACAAAATAAATTTTATTTTTCGGTTTAAGCCCAAAACTCCTAGGCCTAAAACACGGATGTTACAATTTAAATAGGTCAACCCGGGTTCAACCCATTTATTAAGCAGGATGGATTAGAAAAACGTTAAACATGTCAACCTGATTTCAACTCATTTAATAAAAAAGTTGGGTTGGGTTAGAATTCCTCAACCTGTTTACTTAAATAGGTTGGGTATGTACATATTTCCAACCCGTTTAATTAACAGGTCGACCCGTTAACGACCAAACCCAACCCATTGCTACCCCTACTTATGACCGATGATAGAAAGTTTGTGCTGATTTGGCATCCGACATGGCATCAGAAAGTAGGGATGAGCTCGGTCTGAAAACCAAACCGAATCGGACCGAAACCGAATTATGATTTTTTAAAAACCAAAGACCGAACCGAATATGTATATTCGGTTTTCGGTTTGCTTTTTCATGATCAAGAGTAATGTTAGGAATAAGCATGGTCTGGGGACCGGACCAAAACCGAATTAACATTTTTTAAGAACCAAATATGTATATTGGTCCCGGTTCGATTCGGTCTCGGTTGCTTTTCGGTTCTGTTCGGTTTTCCGGTCCATATGCTCATCCCTATCTGAAAGATGAGACATAAATAAGGGCCAGTGGTTTTCAGTTGGGGTTCGGATGTCAAATCAACACAAACTTTCTATTATCGGTTATAAGTGTATAATATGAACAAATTTGTAAAGTTCATGGGTAAATCAAGCACAAAAATAAGTTCGGTGACACGCCTAGGTCGTTATGCGGTCAAAAATAAGAAAATTACCAACTGTAGTGTCACGCTACAGCCAGAGAGACTAGTTCTACTTTTCCAAAAACTAACTAAAAACACAATTCCAATTCCAATTCCAAAAACTAAATCAAACATGAACTAATTAAACCAAACAAAATCCTACGCTAAAGTTCCTTACTGAAATCAGAAACTAAGTTCAGAATCCAGAAGCAAATAAATATTCCAATCATACCAAACAAGCATCAAACACAATTAATACTAAAAAGTGCAATAAAACCATAAACTGAATGATTACTTCAATTAAAAACCAAAACCAAATATCTAAGGTACTGAAATCCGAAAATAAGAACCCTAGACTACTGCTACTAATCTGACAATCCAGAATCAATAGACTAAGAACTAAACTAAACTAAAGAACATTAAATTAAAAGTGAAAACATAAAAAATACCAAGAGTGTTGCTGAAAGTCCGAATCTTTGAGTCAAAGAAGCCTTAACTCCACCTTAGGGTTCGTTCTTCGCCTCTAAAATTCGACCTAATGACCTCTATTTATACTTGTAAAATCTGTCGATCCGTAGCGCGCAAGGCATGAGTCCGCGTCGCGCGTATCACCCTATCCCCGTTTTTTCGCTTTTTGAATCGTCTGACCTTTGACGTGGCGCGACGCGCATACTTCTTTCCCGCGGCGAGCGTACAAATTCGACTGAATTGGCTTTTATCAAAACTTCTTCCATTTTTTCCGCTTTTAGTCCCTGTTTTCAATATTTTTTTGCACTCAATCAAAAGAAAGCAGAGTAGGTCATGGATGAATACATCATCAATGGAACCCGTCGGAAATTGTACCGGAAGGGAGATGCAAGAAAGATCAACAACTTAGTCCAATGCTTTCTTCCACCAGAAAATCGAGGACCGCCGTTGGAAAAACCAAGAAGGTGGACCTTCTGCATTGGATGGAGGAGAATTTCCAATACCGCAAACAACTAACCACCAATTCAAAATCAGATGACAAGTTTCTCAAAGCCCTTTGTTTCCTCTACCGCCTCCCAGTGCATCAGTTGTTGGAGCTCAGCCTCATTCGACGATCGGACCCCCCCCCCCCTCCGGAAAACTAAGAAGGCGACCTACTGCATAGGGTGGAGGAGAATTTCTAGTACGGCAAACAACTAACCCTCAATTTGAAATCGTAGGAAAATTTTCTCAAGGCCCTTTGTTTCCTCTGCCACCTCATGGTGCATCGATGGCTGGAGCACAACCTCATTCAACGATCGGACCCCCCCTCCGGAAAACTAAGAAGACGGACCTACTGTATAGGGTGGAGGAGAATTTCCAGTACCGAAAACAACTAATCCTCAATTCGAAATCGTAGGCAAATTTATCAAAGCCCTTTGTTTCCTCTGCCGCCTCCTGGTGCATCGGGAGGCGGCAGAGGAAACAAAGGGTTTTGAGAAAGTTGTCCTCTGATTTCGAATTGAGGGTTAGTTGTTTGCGGTACTGGAAATTCTCCTCCACCCTATGCAGTAGGTTCGCCTTCTTAGTTTTCCGGAGGGGGGAGGGGGGTCCGGTCGTCGAATGACGCTAAGCTCCAGCCACCGACGCATAGGGAGGTGACAGATGAAACAAATGAATTTGAGAAAATTGTCCTCTGATTTTGAATTGAGGGTTAGTTGTTTGCGGTACTAGAAATTATCCTCCACCCAATGCAGAAGGTCCGCCTTCTTAGTTTTCCAAGGGGGGGGGGGGGGATTCGGTCGTTGAATGAGGCTGAGCTCCAGCCACCGATGCACCGGGAGGCGAAAGAGGAAACAAAGGGCTTTGAGAAAGTTGTCCTCTGATTTTGAATTGAGGGTTAGTTGTTTGCGGTACTGGAAATTCTCCTCCACCCAATGCAGAAGGTTCGCATTCTTGGTTAAAATTACACTCACACGTTCAAAGTTTTAACTAACGCTTTCATTATTTTAAAATAAGAGAAAGAAAGAACGAACCAAACACATATAAGGTATTGTTGGTTGGGGTGCTTTGAAATCAAAGCATTGGTATTATTTTATAAGCTTGGAGACCTCCCAATATTTCATCCTTCAACCAATGTGGGATGGGAACACTACTCGTTATTTAGCCAAAACTAAAAAAATCTCCACCTTGGATAAATGAACGAGTAAACGCAACCACATTAAAGGAACATCGTCTTCATCGACAATCATAATTCTAATGACATAAAACTATTATATTCCACCATAAAAGAGTCACCACTTAGAATCATAATTCTAATGACATAAAACTATTTTATCTTCAGACAGTAGTTTTCTAGTAACATTCACATACTTCAGGGCTCTTTTTTATACATCCAAAGCTTTATCCTCATCTTCAACAATCACTTCAATAGCCTTCACTACCAACATGATGCTATTTAGTACAATTAGATGTTCTACGATTTTTGTATCTCTATTCATACGAACAGAGTGGGTCATGGATGAACAATTTCGTTTTATGTTTATCCGTATTTTCCTAACTCATTATAAAGATTAATAACTCATTGTAAAGTTTATAAAAGAAGACCAATGCTTTGGTTTCTTATAAAAGAAGACCAAAGGAATGTGCAGTGATGTAATTATTAAAGTGATAAAGGTAAAAAAATTCATATGCAAAAATCATGTCAAATAAAGTAATATACAAATTTATATGTGTAACCAAAAATCATACACATGATTGTTTACATTATAACAAATTCACATCAGCAAAGTTATTTGCCAAATTTATCAAGCTTTCTTCATTTTTAACGAGATTATATGTTTACCAAAAATACTATCGCCCACGAAGGTCACTAAACAGCCATAATCAAACCATACCACTTGTATTACATGATAACAAACATTGAGATCATATGACGGCTCTAATATAATGTTTTACAATACTTTATAATCATCGCTAAATAACAAACAAGCCATACTACATTTACTATGAGACGGATATAAATTAAAAATGTAGCATCTATTTTGAACACTTTGACAGCATTTCTAGCACAACTTAATACCCGTTTAAATTTTCAAAAGAATTAAAGAGTGCAACAATCTCATGAATATTAAATCCTCACCTGGGAACTTCTAGCATCAAAATATGTCATCTCAAACATTGATAGGAGTCAGGGAACCATCGAGACATTATAAAGTACTTCGTTTTCGCAAAGAGTGCAAACAGAGCATAGCATGGAAGATGCAATACTGCAACCATCCAGTGTACCTGTACAAGATTTTACCCAAGTAAAAAAAAAACAATCAAATAAATGAAATAATTTTTTCAGTGGTTTCCTTAAATCATAAGCTAGGTAAAAGCACACATACCACATAGGAGCATCTGGAGCTGATACATCAAGAAACGGGTATGGCCACCTAAAAAAAATAAAATCTTATAAGCTAATGAAATACTTTCTTTTTAACTAATGCATATTAATTTAAAAGTATTTTATATACCAGGTTGCAACAAAGGCATGAACAACCAACTCGAAAATCACATAAAACGCAGTGAACAAGATCAAATAAGAGATCCGGAACCACGGGAACCGCTGAAACAAGGGTTAATTGCGTAATTTTAAAATTCTAGTGAAGTTAAAACATTAATTAAACAAAGAAATTTACCAAGCTACTCATGGCTGTGTCTCCTAGCAGCAAAACAAGATTAAGTGAATGTACAACAACTGTTAACTGGTATAACAAACAACAACAAAGAATATTAAAACCCTACAAAGCACTATCTGTTGGTAAAAAAGTTGTGTCAATGGTTTGCTTCTATTGGGTCTATTCATAGTTTGTATGACAACTCTTTCTTCGTCTATCGCCATGGTCACGATGTCGCATACTTATTAATTACTACACGTGGACAGTGTCATTCTCACTACATCATCCCATACCTTATGACACTCTCTAATAAAGCTTTTGATAATGGAATTTGCTATGAAAGACCTTGAGCCCCTTAGTTATTTTTGGGTATCCTTGTGCACCACCAAAACGGTATGTTTCTTCATCAAACTCAATATACAAAACGCATCATAGAACGGATCGAGATGACATCCTACAAACCAACTACACCCATTGATACAAACACTAAGTTAGGTTTAGTAAATGATGATCAGATCCACTTATTTCTGATGGCAACTTATTGCTTGAATTACAATATTGTCCCCTATCGAAAGCAACCATCGTGCATTGTGTTACATTTAGAGAAAGGAGAGATATTTTCAAATGTTTTCATTGATTGAACAATAGCTACTGAGAGCTTGATATATATACAAACGACTAACAACTAAAACTGATTAACTAATCTAACTAACTAGCTGTATCAAATTACATAAATGCCCTTAATATTAACTAACTTTCTAACTAATCGTTTGGTTTTGCTAATACACCAACACCCCCCCTCAAGATGGAGGGTATGGTAATAACCCCAGATTGCGAACTGCTTCATGATGTTGAGATCCTGACAAAGATTTAGTGAACACATCTGCAAATTGTTTATTAGTGGAAACGTGAGTGAGAGTAATCAACCCTTTGTGTAGTTTTTCTCTGACGAAGTGGCAATCGATCTCAATGTGTTTGGTTCGCTCGTGAAATACAGGGTTCTTAGCAATATATATTGCTGCCATATTATCACACTTAAGTGGTATGGGTGTTATATCGGGAACATTTAACTCGGTTAACAAGCGACTTAACCATGCAAGCTCAGCACACACTCTTCGCATGGACCGATATTCCGCCTCTGCTGAGGATAAGGAAACTGTTGTTTGCTTCTTCGACTTCCATGAAATTGGAGTATCGCCAAACAATACAAAGAAACCACTTACTGACCTTCGTGTAATTGGACAGGCTGCCCAGTCCGAATCACAGTAAGCCTCAACTTTGAAAGAAGCATTTTTGTTAAAAAATAATCCTTGTGTAGAAGTACCACTGAGATATTGAAGTACATGCAGTGCAGCATTATAATGATCCTGGGAAGGATTTTGATTGAACTGGCTCAAGTGTTGAATAGCGAAAGACAGATCAGGACGAGTGTGCAATAAAAAATTAAGTTTGCCAATCAATTGGCGATAAGTGGTTGGATCAGGTAATGGATCAGGCATAATGGGAAGAAGTTGTGGTTTAGCTGGTAAAGGCATTGAGACGTGTTTAGAATTTGTCATAGAGTACATCTCAAGTAATTCTTTGATGAATTTATGTTGATGAATGACCATACCATTGGTGGTTCGTTGAAATTCCAAGCCTAGAAAGTAATGAAGGAGTCCCAAATCCTTAATTTTGAATTCTTGATGAAGATAATGTTTAAGTGACTGAATTTCTTCAAGATTATCCCCAGTAACCAGTAAATCATCAACATATACAGCAACAATTACGATAGAATTAACATTCTTCTTGAGAAATAAGGAATGGTCGTTTTGAGAATGAATGAAACCTTTTGACTGTAATGCAGTAGACAGCTTGGCGTACCACTGTCTAGACGCTTGTTTGAGACCATATAAGGATTTTCGAAGTTTGCAGACTAAAGATGAAGATGTAAGGGGAAATCCTGGTGGCAACTTCATATAAACGTCTTCATAAAGATCGCCATGCAAAAAAGCATTGTTGACATCAAATTGATGTAAATCCCAGCCACGTTTAAGAGCCAATGCAACAATACAACGAATGGTATGAAACTTAACGACTAGAGAAAAAGTTTCATGAAAATCAATGCCCTCTTTTTGCGTAAATCCTTTAGCAACTAGTCGTGCTTTATACCTTTCAATACTACCATCTGCTCTTGATTTGATCTTATAAACCCATCGACAAGAAATGGGCTTTTTGCCTTTAGGAAGTTTAACAATATCCCACGTGTGATTATCCTGTAAAGCCTGAAGTTCGCTAGCCATAGCTGATTCCCATTCTGGTTTGCCTTTTGCTTCACTGTAGAACGCAGGTTCAGTGATTTGAGTGAGAGTTTGGAAAACATGACTCAAAGGCAGAGCATTTTTTGGAAATAATGAAGAATCACTAATGTAGAAATTAGTGAGAGTATGATTACACATATGAATGGAAGTATTGGAATCAACATGATTACAAACATAATCATGTAAGTAACTAGGTATAGTGTTTGTCTTGTGGTTCTGCGTAAAGGGACTGTAGGAGGATTAACCATAGGAGGATCATTAACGGGCGAAGGAATATGTAAATCAGTATTTGAGGTTGATTGAGTTCGCGAATAAAATGTAGAATCAGGTTCAGCAGAATTCGTGGGAATAAAAGAAAGAGGAATATCAAACGTTTGAGAAATGGGTTGATGAAGTGGAAAGATGTCCTCGTAGAATTTAACATCTCTAGATATTGAAATGGTTTGGTTTTGCAAGTTCAAAACTTTATATGCCATTTTGCCAAACGGATAACCCAAAAATATACATAAAGAAGATCTAGGCATGAACTTATCTCTTCCCACAGAAGGAGTTGCTACGTGACATAAACAACCAAAAGTTTTTAAATGGGTTAAATCTGGTTTTTGCTTATACAGAACTGCAAAAGGAGATTGATATTGAAGAACTTTGGAAGGCATTCTATTCATAAGATGAACACTTGTTTTGACACACTCACCCCAATACACGATTCCCAGACCAGATTGAAAGAATAACGCTCGAGCAATCTCAAGAATATGTCTATGTTTTCGCTCAACTAAGCCATTCTGCTGTGGCGTGTAAGCAACTGAAGTTTGATGAATAATACCATTTGTTTGAAAGAATTGTTGAGCCTCATTGCTTGTCCCTAGTTCATGTGCATTGTCCGTGCGAATGATTTTGACTTTCTTGGAGAATTGAGTAGCGATAAGAGCGACAAAGGCTTTAATCAATGTAAATGCATAGCTTTTATGTTTCAAAAGATGTACCCATGTGAATCTACTATGATCATCAACAATTGTTATAAAATAACGATAACCATCATGAGTAGTGTGTTTATATGGGCCCCAAACATCGATGTGAACTAAATCAAACGGATTATTAGTAGTAGAGATGCTTTTAGGAAATGGCAATCGATGTTGTTTAGCTTTTGCACAAACAGTGCAACTATCAATATGAGAATCAGAAATTACACGATGAATCAACGAAAGTTTATGAAGTTTAGCTACAGGAATGTGACCAAAACGTTTATGCCACAACAACACATTATTATCACAATGTTTTACAACATTATTGACCATTGGAAACAAAGAAGAAATAGAAGGATTGAAAGTAAGTGAAGATTGAACATTGTGATGATCAAAGACATAGAGGTCATTGATTCTGTCCCCTAGAATGCCGAGAGCAATGTTACTCTTCAACAAGGGGTCCTGCACGAGACAATGCTGATCAGTAAAGAGGACAAAGGTTTGAATCTGAGTAGTAAATTTAGTGATCGAAACTAAATTGTACTTGAAGCATGGCATGTAAAAAACACCATGAAGAATAATATTGTTATGTATGCGAACATCACCAACATATGAAACAGAAGTTGTGTGTCTATCAGGAAGACCAATCGAAATTGGCTGATTAAGTTTGATCATGAAAAGGAAAAGAGAACTATTAGAACACATGTGGTCAGTTGCGCCTGTGTCTATAATCCAAGAATAATGCGGTTGAAGATAAGCTTTAGACTTATAAACGTTTGAAGCAAAGCGTGAAAAAGAAAAGGAATTACCAGCAGTTGCCATAGCTCCTTCAGTAATTGAAGAATTGATTGAGCTTGAAACTGGACTGTGATTAATATTGTTTTGATTGAGTAATTGAATGAGTTGTTCATATTGCTCTGTGGAAATATTAGGAGCAGTCATCGTAGTCACATTCTGCACACTTGGCTTGATATCATCCCGTTTGGATTTTGTGAACTTAAAGTTTGCTGGAAAACCATTTAGTCTGTAGCATTGGGACTTTGTGTGACCCGGTTTTTTACAATGATTACAGACTAACTTCTTAACAGATGTATCATTTGAGACTTGCATAGCAATGGCATCTGGATTGACAGGTGAAGAAACTGTAATACCTCGTTGTCTTTCTTCCTGAAGAATCATGGAGTAAGCTGTGGCAACGGATGGCAACGGCTTCATCATCAGAAGCTGTCCTCTGAGTACTTTGAACGAATCATTGAGTCCCATCAACAATTGGATCAACTTTTGTTCTTCGAGAAATTTGGTGATGGCAGCACCGGCAGCACAAGAACACGGTGGAATATCTTGGACGATTCTAAGTTCATCCCAGACTCGTGTCAATTTGGTGAAATAAGAGGAGAAATCGTCAGATCCCTGTGCCAATGAGTAAAGTTGTTGTTGAAACTGGTATAACAAGGCTCCATCGGATTGTTCATATCGATTATGCAATTCAGACCAAATTTCGTTTGTAGTTTGAAGGAAAAGAACAGAATCGGCGATGTTCTTGTGAAGAGAATTAAGAATCCAGCTTATAACCATTGAATTTGCTCTAAACCAGTCGGAATATGTTGGATCTGATTCAGGAGGAGCAACAATAGATCCATTTACAAATCCGATTTTGTTTTTAGCAGCTAACGAGATGGTCATGGATCTCTTCCAGGAAGTAAAACCAACACCATTGAAGACAGTTGATACAAGGATAGAATTAGGGCTATCAGATGAAGCAATGAATAGAGGATTTGAATGATTGATAGAAGACGATTCAGTCGGACTCGGCATAGATTGAGACATTGAGTGAGATTGAATTTTGAAGAAGAAGATGATGAAAAATGAATGAATCGAGAATGAAGGATCTTAATCGGAGTCTGATACCATGTTACATTTAGAGAAAGGAGAGATATTTTCAAATGTTTTCATTGATTGAACAATAGCTACTGAGAGCTTGATATATATACAAACGACTAACAACTAAAACTGATTAACTAATCTAACTAACTAGCTGTATCAAATTACATAAATGCCCTTAATATTAACTAACTTTCTAACTAATCGTTTGGTTTTGCTAATACACCAACACATTGTAACAATGTAAGTTTTGTCTTTCTTTCGGGAGACCGGTAGAACATCAATCGACCAAACATATGGAGATTGATATACACTTGGTCTACAAAAAAGTCGCAAGAGAAGTCCCAGCCTTAATTGCATATACTCAAAGTTGGAGCATGTGTTTGTTATGTCCTACGTGTGAGATTGGATGTGAAAACTTGGAGCAAGTGTTTGTTAATTGTAGTTTTTCAAGTGCCATTTGGAATAAAGTTGCTAAATGGTGGGATATTCCTTTGATTAACATTCATTCAGTGTCATCTTTACTGTCTTAGGCGGATAAAACGAATATGAGGGCAGATCAAAAAATGATATTTGATGCGGTGGTGGATGTTAGTTTTTGGAACATTTGGAGCTTTCGTAATAAGCTCGTTTTTGGAACGGATAAACCACAAAAAGGCGAGGTCTTTGATGAGATCAGATCCACTTATTTCTTTTGGATTAAAAATAGACATATGAAGTGTAAGTTAAGTTGGGATAGTTGGGTGTCATATCCTAAACTTGCGATGTCAAACTTGTAATCTTTTTGTTTTTTCTCTAGTTCTTTGTTAGAGAAGTTTTTTAATAATAATCCTACCGTTCCAAAAAAAAATTGCGTATACTCGAACAATACCAACTAGCGGATGTCTTGACCAAAGGGTTGCCATGCGTTCTGTTTGATGATTTTAGACACAGTCTCAATATTGACCACCTCTAGCTTCTGACTTAGAGAGACTATTAGATATACCTATCTAGACATTATTTATCATTGTACTAATCTAGTTTCCATTATTATAGTCATCGTCTTGTAATCAAAATCGGTTTCCACTTTCATAGATATATAAGTATTTATTTTTCTGTATGTTGACCCTTTGTTAATCAAATACAATCAAGGAAGATTAATAAATCTTACATAGGTATTCAGAATTGGTTTCCATTTTCATAGATATATAGGTACTTATTTGTTTATATATTGACCCTTTGTTGCCGAAATACAATCAAGGAAGATTAATAAATCTTACATATTGTATGATTGAGAATAGATTCATGTTGAAGATGCTTACGTGTGACACATAAATTTATCATCCAATATTTTGAAACAATTTTGCATTTGTAACAACATGGTATTAATTATTTGTTATCATCATCGATATTAAACCCATAAACTTGGATAAAAATGAGAGTGAAAACACACCACCCGACACCAATTCAGGATGTGCATTTACACCTCCCAACACTTTCTAATATAATGTTTTACAAAATGAATATCATCCATACTGATAATCATCGCTAAATAACAAACAAGCCATATTAAATTTACTATGAGACGGATATAAAATAAAAACGTAGCATCTATTTAGAACACTTTGACAGCATTTCTAGCACAACTTAATATCCCGTTTAAAATTTCAAAAGAATTAAAGAGTGCAACAATCTCATGAATATTAAATCCTCACCTGGGAACTTCTAGAAGATCATTTGAATCTAAAATAACAGCATCAAAAGATGTCATCTCAAACATCGATAGGAGTCAGGAAACCATCGAGACATTATAAAGTGCTTCGTTTTCACAAAGAGTGCAAACAGAGCATAACATGGAAGATGCAATATTGCAACCATCCAGTACCTGTAAAAGATTAAAAAAAAAAAAAAAAAAAAAAACAATAAAATAAATGAAATAAAATTTTTCAATGGTTTCCTTAAATCATAAGCTAGGTAAAAGCACACATACCACATAGGAGCATTTGGAGCTGATACATCAAGAAACGGGTATGGCCACCTAAAAAAAATAAAATAAAATAAAATCTTATAAGCTAATGAAATACTTTGTTTTTAACTAATGCATATTAATTTAAAAGTATTTTATATACCAGGTTGCAACAAAGGCATGAACAACCCACTCGAAAATCACATAAAACACAGTGAATAAGATAAAATAAGAGATCCGGAACCACGGGAACCGCTGAAACAAGGGTTAATTTCGTCATTTTTAAAATTCTAGTGAAGTTAAAACATTATTTAAACAACTAAATAATGGAGAAATTTACCAGGCTGTTCATGGCTGTGTCTCCTAGCATCAAAACAAGATTAAGTGAATGTACAACAACAGTTAACTGGTATAACAAACAACAACAACAAAGAATATTCAAACCCCACAAAAAACATTCAAATGGTATAAATAAAGTATAAGATTGAAAAGTAAACACTCACAAAACTCATTTCATAGTCTGTAATGTTGAGAAACGGGAAGATTACAAGCCAATAAACACCATCAGTCAGCATCACTGCCCCAGCAGTCATCTGTGTAACATCATCATAAGCAAGATTAGCATCTAGATTAGCATATTATAGTGAGGGATTAAAGTACCTGAAAAACAATTTGAAAAATATATCCCCAAACAGCAGCAGTTTGTGAGAAATAACATTCCTCTTGAAGATTTACTGTTTTCTCCTTTCCTGCATGGTTTAGAGGCACGTATAATCCTTTCTCTGTATCTATATCCTTCCTATGAGCGATATGTATCTTATCCTTCCGGAAATACCCACAAGCAGATAGCAAAGATCCAAACTGAATAAAAAGAATGAAATTCATGTTGAATAAAATGATATAACGGTTAATTATTGAAAGGTGGACTGATTAATCGAGAAATACCAGAAAGTAAATGGTTGTGAGAATTAAAGTCCACCTAGAAGAACAGAAATTAAATCTTGCAGTTAGAGAAATAAAAGCAACTAATCATTGGAACTTTCTGGAGGTAGTGGAATTAATAACTTACTGAGTATAATAGTAAAACAAGTTGATGCCATGAGTAGCAACATCAGCAATGGAAGCGGTTAAAATCAAGCAAAATGCAATGATTCTGAAAGCCATCAACCAAACGGGGCTTAGTCCGTTCAGACATGGCATATATGATTCACCATCATACAGAGAAAAAGCTCTTTCTGTGTTGTCTGAACCTTCATACTTCCATATTAGGATTGATGATATAATGACAGAGGCAAATACTGATAGTAAACAGAGCAAGAACTCCCAGGTTAACCAGTAACTCAGCCTAGTTGTGTCGCTGGAAAATGCAACCTCCATCCTAGACTCCATAAGAAGATAAGTGGCAAAAGATCCTTCTCGTGATTCAAAACTCTTTTGTAAATCGTAGATATAAATCTATACACATTAAGAAAAGGATGGGCATCGATTTCACCATGGAAGTTTCATGGAGTTTGTAATAGCCTATTTATATTCAATTATGTTTCATGTAAACGATCATCTTAATTTCTCAATTGCGAAATTGAGAAATGAAGAAGAAAACACCAAATGCCAGGGCTTTCATCCAATTTCATATGCCAAACATATGTCAAATAGCCTAATAATTCCATTTTGCATGCGAAACGGAACATATGAATTATCTAAAGCAATGCCATATAAGACGACAATTTGAGAGCGGTTGTACCTTAGAGAGGAATTAAAACAAACAGTTAGGACTGCAGCTTTTGCGCTCTGTGAATCAAAATCATTGGTGTATTTGTAATTTCAGGCAGCTGCTAAACGTCGAAGAAAAGTCAGGTTTTCCTTCTTCTTCGACAGCAATGGACGTCAAATCGACTATTAGATCGGAGAAATCCTGTGTAGCAAAATTTATACCCCATATGAATCGTCTGACAACATATTGCGCACGTGTGCCACAACGAAGATAGATGAGTCATGGCATGATATACTTTAATCAGGTTTCATAACTTTCATGATAATATCCAATCAACACGTTGGATCATATCCATATATGATTACTTATTTCCTTTTAAAATATAGTGTCCAACCACGGTTCGAATCTCATAATTGAATTTGTTCGTCATCACTTTTTAGCGAGTCAACCTTCTCGCAAACAGTCCTGACCCACTCGCCCGGATCCAGAAAGCCCAAATCCCCATCCAACTTTCAATATTTTCATTTTTCGCTCATCTTTTATATTTTGTACAATTTTGTCTTTTAATTTTTGTTTTTCTCAGTTTTACAAAACCTTTTATTATTCATAACAATTTTGGTCTAAAAATTTTCAACTTTCCTCATCTTTATTATTCAACTTCTTTTTATAATTTTTTTACATATTCGATTTCATGTCTTATGGCTGTTGAAAAATAAGTATATATATATATACTAGTTGTAAGACCCGTGTATTACACGGGATGATACAAAATAGTTGTTAAATAAGAAAACCTAAACACTAATAATTATGCATAACAAATTCTCGACAATATATAATGAAATTTTTGGATAAATACATTATTAAATTAGACACTATAACATAATTGTTGATAAACTTTGAACAATCATAATAAATTACTATTTTGAAAGACTTCTTTGAATACAACATTTGTTGTTCTATTGCTAAGTTTACTGTCGTTTAAAATTAACATTTTTAATCTATCTTTACTTTTAACTCTCGACAATATAACATACAACTGGTCGTGTGTGAAGACTGGTTGTCTCAGAAACAAACCCACATTTGATAGCGATTGTCGTTGACTCTTATTTATTGTCATTGCAAAACATACAGTCAATGGAAATTGTTTTCTTTGAAATTTGAAAGAAATTCTTCTATCTGAAAGCGTCAAAGACATTTTTGGAATAAACGTACGATTTCCAATATCATTTTCAGATATAATCTCTATTTCTATAACACGATTACCAAATGATATTACTTCATTGCTAGTTGTGTACCCGCACAATACGGCGACGACATTAGTACGTTGATGTTTTCAATTAAAAATTAAAGTATGTAGTTTTATGTTAAAAATAAAAATATGGTATTATTTTGTGTTATATATAAAAATATGTAGTTGCTTCTTATTAAATGTAAAACTATGATGATAAAGTAAATTTAAAAAAATGGTTAACTCTAATTTGATATGGTTATCTTTAAATTGACTTATTTTGGTAAAAATAGTAACAGTTTGTTAGTATTTGTAGTGTTTGTCTAATGTTTACGGTTTAAAGGTTTGATTGGACCTTGTTATTCCAAACCATGAATTTCTTATTATTTATTAGGAGACTTGTTAATTATTTTAAGAAATATTTATATTTATCATTTTACGAAAAACAATATATACTTTTTGTGTATGTGTGGTTAGCCAAATAAACTCTCTAGTTTGATTGAATCATTACATGAATATAAGAACATATTTAATTATTTAACTTTGTGATAAAAACAAAATGAAAAACTATTTTTTCAAGTCAAATGTGTAACCGTTGAATTAACCCTAACATGAGTAGAAGAGAATCTTGTAAATAAAGAACCTATTTTTTGACTTGTAAAAATTCATAAAGCTCTCTAGTTTGATTGAATCATTAGATAAATGTATTTTAAATAAATAGGTTCCTAATTTCTTGCTTGAGTTATAAATTATTGGAATTAAATACATTAAATACATTCAATTCAAACAATTTTTTTAAGAAATTTAAAATTATGAGAAAATGACATGTGGCAAAATCAAGGAGGAGATGACATGTGGCTTTGAGTTACTTATTTATTAGGATAGGATATATATATATATATATATATATATATATATATATATATATATATATATATATATATATATATATATATATATATATATATATATATATATATATATATATATATATATATATATATATATATATATATATATATATATATATATATATATATATAGAATGGTTCAAATGAGAACCATTAAAAGACTGAGAACCGTGAGAACCAATCTCGGCCCTTGACGCAATTCATCGGAGGGTTGTATATATATGGAGGTTAACGAATGTGAACGCGTTGTAGACGATCAAACCCCACAACCGTTCGATCAAAATAATGTATGGCTTAGATTAGTTATTTTAGTTTTCAATCTTTTAATAATTCTCATTTGAACCTATTCCTATATATATATATATATATATATATATATATATATATATATATATATATATATATATATATATATATATATATATATATATATATATATATATATATATATATATATATATATATATATATATATATATATATATATGGGGATAGTGATTATGAGGCTGTTATATACCTAAGTTTAAGTGTAGAACCACTGAAACAACCCATTTTTACAGTGCCGGTCCAAGCCGATTTGAGGCCCCGGACAAAAGTAAAATATGAGGCCCTTAAAAACCCGAAGGGTGAAATAAAAAAATGTCACTTTCTAGACTAGAACTCGAATCATCTAAGAAAATGCTAAGCAGTGTCTATAACCAAGCGAGTTACATACATGTTTATGTCTTTATTGAATAGATTATATATAACATATGTTAGAGAGCAGAAGTTGGGGCCCTAAACTTTGACGGGCCCTAGGCGGTCGCCCAGCTTGCCCGCCCTATTGGGTCGGCCCTGCATTTTTAACAAAAATAAAAGCCCAAACTACTTATTTCTTCGACATTGTTGTATTCAATTTGTTATTCTATTCAATTTATCTTGTTTACGTGATCTTTTAGTGATGTTTATTCTTACCACCAACTTATGTGTCATCGACACATGCAGATGTGATACTTTTAATCACTATAATGTATGACTCATACCATCCTTTTAATTACTATATGTAAGTTTTGATAAGAAAACTATTGAATTTTGATGGTTCTAAACCTAAGTTTAGGTATATAACAGCCACATATTCACATTTCCATATATATATATATATATATATATATATATATATATATATATATATATATATATATATATATATATATATATATATATATATATATATATATATATATATATATAATTCCATCTTTTATATTAGTATCTTTACAAAACAAATTGGACAAAGTATAGTTCTCTTAAAGATTTGATGATATGATTTTTGATCATTTATATTTTTTCTTGGATAAATTGGACAAAGTATAATGTTATAATACAGGACGCTAAAATAAAGATTTGGATAAAACATTGAACAAAAAGAATTCATTATTATGACATCATACTTTGAAAACTCTACTCCATATCTGCTTAGTTTTTTGATGATATTTTTATATTTGTGTAGAGTTTTTGAGGTATTAAAAAAATAATAATAGCATAATATATTGAACAAATTAACAAAAGTACGTTGCTATATTTTCCATACAATCATTATTAGGATTTTCATTGCAGCGCGCGGGGGTCTAAACGCTAGTTTAATACATTAAGGAAGGGTTTAATGGCCAACCGTCAAAAGGGTCATACACTTCATCTTAAACAAAAAGTCAATCGAAAGTTCAATATACATTTGTTAGTGCAGAATACCAAAAGGTCATGTATATATTTTTTTTGTTTCTAATAAATGAGAACGACTTTGGATCTAAAATATCTACTTTAAATCAGGTTTATTTTGGTATTTAACAAAATAATCGGATTTTTTTACTTTGTAGCATAAAATGACTATGTGTATCACTATAGAGACCAATATGAATTACTTTTATCCAACAAAACTCTTTTTTTCTACATTAAGGTATTTTGAAATGATGTATTGTGACACCCCATTTCTACTGTTTTCAAATACTATGGTTTTTCGTATAAATACATGATTACAAAAATACGGTTTATCAAAAACCGTTAATTTAAATACTTAAAACAGTGGGTGTACAAATTCATATCAAACTAACCATAGTAAGCAAGAAAGGATTTAACCTTGAGTCCAATATAGGAGCTAACTTAAGCTCCACTCCAGCTAAACTTCATCCCATTGATAGCAACTTATATTGACCTGGAATACATGGCAAAACAAAGAATACGTAAGACAAAAATTGTCTCGTGAGTTACATGAGTTTTAGACTCAAACTTTTAATTTCTTTTCCAACTTTTATAATCCTTATAACATAAAACTTCTGTCAAAACTTTATAGTAATATCATACTATACTTTTTACTTCTCGAAATCATTTCATAACATACTTTACAAAAATAACATCCTTCAAAGTTTTAAAATATTATCATACCATAGCTCTTTATTCCTTTCAAAATCATTTCATATCATCCTTTGCATAATTACCTTCTTTCAAAACTTTATAATAGAATCATAATACAACTCTTTACTTTTCAAAAATCATTCTATGACATACTTTACGAAAATAACATTGTTCTTACTTTCTTTGACTGGTTTTATAAGCTTGCTGGATTTTTATACTTAGGGCTTTAATCACTATAAGTGATACCCCAAGTCTCTATGGCTAGAAAGAACGGATCAATCCTCACCATAGAAGTGCTGAGGCAATCTACTTCGCGATGGGGCTTGCCCCCAGTAGATCCCTTACCTAACCCGGGTAGGTTGGAACATAGTTCCCTTACTAATGCTGCTTGCTACAATTACCAGTCATACAAAAACTTGCTGCTAGCTTGAACATTTCTCATAAACATATAACTTGTGGCTAAATGCCAAACTACATCATTCTATGTCTTTATGGCTAGATGCCAAATACATAACTTTCCAAACATATTGTGGCTATATGCCCTTTCATACTTGAAAACATATAAAGTTTGTAACCAAAACATACTTCTTAAACATTTTATGGCTATATGCCTATCCATACTTTCAACATGTATAACTTGTATTAAACATATACTTTCACATATTTGGTTCATAGACCAAAACATACTTTCACATAATTGGCTCATAGACCAAAACATAACTTCAAATATAACATTATACTTTCACAAACGAGTTAGCGATAATACTCTTGCATATAATTTCACATATAGAAATTTTATAAGAAATCTTGAAAATACTTACTTGCCATGTACCCCAGAATGGGTAAAAATACTGCATGTACTCACCTCATGTATTGCTAGAAGATTGACTACACGTTCCTTGTATTCATACTCTTTTGTGATTAAATAATCACTTGGCATGAACCTATAATTAACATGTTATACGTTAACATTCATGCTAACTGATTCTATAACTCATTAGAGTCCTTATAATACTATATTGGGTCATAACAAGTCTATAACTTTTAAATGACCAACTTTAGTTAAGTTGTATTTTATACGTATTTTGCTACAGTACCCTCGGGGGGTCGTATTTTGATTCCGACAATTTTTCATGAAGTTTCATAGCATATTAGACCTGTGTTTAAAATTTGAGGTCAAACGGACAAGTATTGAAGAAAATCTCAAAAACTAAAATCACTTGGCAGAGGACATTGAGACTAAACTGCATATTTACTCTGCCGCTAGGCGCACCGCGCCCAGGTGAGGGCGCACCGCGCCAGCTGAGCAGCAGCCCAGAATTGCCCGATTTTTATGCTATAAATTTCCATTTTCCCTTATTAAGCCCTTAATTCACGACTTAATCCCTAGGGTTTGTTCCAAGACCAAAACCATTCATTTACTTCATGTTTTTAACCATAAAAATCATAGATTTTGATTACTTTTCCAAACATTCCCGTTTTTGCATTTTTGATCCAAAAAACCGAATTTGTTTGAAATTAATCACTTCTACTGCTTTATTTTAACAACTACTACATATGGAACTCATTAAAACCCCTTAGAATTAATTTGATCATATAGAATTGATTTCCAAGGCTTTTGAACAAAATTCAAATTTTTCAACAATAGCAACATACTTTGATGATTTTAATATATGTTCTTAATACTTGACTTAATTGGTTTAGGGTCATTTCCAGGCCCTAAATATCAACTTGTACTTGTTTTTAAACATCTTTTTCACAAATTTCATCCTCTTTGCTTAAAATCATTCCCGAAAACCCAATTTAACACCAAAAACCATTTTGATCAATTTTTAAAGATGGAACCGATTTCTCACTTCATTTATAACATATATGACTTAATAAAACCATAGAAACTAATTTCAATTCCAAAAATCCATTTCTAGGGTTCTTGAGCTCAAACCCATTTCCATGGAATTAACCACAATTCATGGTTAAAAGTCCATTCCTTGTGTTGATTTGAGCTAGATGAGGTATATGAATTCGTTGTGGCAACTTCATATCAAATTTTCAGTTTGTAGATTACCCACAAAACTGGAATAACTAAGCTTAGGGTTGATGATTTCTTACCTTGGAAGCTTGAAATTAAAAGTTCCAAGTTAAATCCTTGATTTCCTCGCTTCGATCCTTGCTTCTCTTCGCGAACCCGTGCCCTCGTCTCTTCCAGAGAGTTCCCAGAACTCTCTTCTATAATTATGGTCATTTATGAGATATTTTCTCATATATATATATTTTTCCAACTTTGGCTTAATGACAAAACAGCCCCTGGACTTAATTTCTTCATATTTTTAACACTAGAACCCAACTCTTATTACACTAAGTTTTATTTCTTACATTTTTGGTCCAAACTAGAATTATTCTTTTATAATAAATCTTATACATGGGCAAATGACCAAATTACCCCTTTATGGTAAAATGACCAAATTACCCTCTTTTACTAGAATTAACTTTCAAATACTTATCACCATTATTTGGTGTCAAAATTTTATTTCATTACATATAAACTCCAAAAATCATATTTTCCTTACTTAAAAGTCATTTGGATGTCAAATGACCATTTTGCCCCTTCTCACCATCTTTTTCCAAACTTTTGGTATTTTACCACATTTCTAAGTAATTATTTTAAAACTTTCAAAATATTTTTGGTCTTTTTCTTACGTATTTTCTCGAATATAAATTCGAAATTTTTGGGTCGTTACATGTATACTACCAAGTAAAAGCATTGTTGTTAAATACTTTTTCACAAATTTTAACATATTTATCATTTAATGCAATTAAGTTTCATACTGAAGTATGTTGTCAAGCTATAAATGTTAGTGTATCCCATTGTTGTGCATTCTGACATACATATAAAACATCTAAAAACGGCACCAAGAAACTTGATGTGTTATTAGCGTTTATAAGATTTTCGAAAATGATTTCACATTAGTTTTACATTTATGAACAGGGAAATACCATGTATGAATAGAACAACACAATTAGGCAAGTGTACCTAGTCGATTGTAGTATAGTAATGGTAAATCCGGGTTGTCGACCCAAGGGAAAACGGCTATCTTTAAGTTAAGAAAATCAATTATCAATTAATAATTATTCAAGAAAATACTCAGGGGCGAGTTTTGATGAAAACTCGTAAAACTTTGATTATAAAATAAATGACGAAATAATAAATGATTATAACAAAAATAACAAAGGAAACTTTCGTCTAGGATCTGTTGATTCATATAAACCTATGTTGACTAGTTTTGATTATGTGCAATGAGTTTTAAATAAGTTGCATTAAGTTGTAGGATCGTATGGTCAAGTCACCTATTCTATGACTAATAAGTTAAAATAGCACAATGGTCATGTAACTAATTAACTTATAATTATCAAGTATTAATACAATCTAGCATGCAAACATAGCCCATATCCTAATGGTCAAAGTGATATGTTCATACAATCAATGGTCATGAGTTGTAACTAAATGTGATATAAGTCTTATTTCACTAATCAAGTTTATATCTTAGATAACCTTCCTAGTTAAATGGTCAATAACTAGTCCGATGATATATAGTTGTCAATTATACATCATGACGGTTCATGTGATCAATACGTTTAAATGGCCATTTAAACTTAATCATATGAAGATGGCAATCAAGAATACAAACCGTAACCACATTTAATATGTATAGCATGCAAGTTATATATCCTAACCGATATTAAACTCGAATCAGGAACTAGATAAACACATATTATATTAATGAATCAACATCACCTAGGCAAAAGTTACGGGAAATATAAATTACAAAATATAAAAGTAAACATTACTTAGATTCGATTGAACCATCTAGTTATGTTTGATATGTTATTAGTGCAATAGATATTGAACGTTAAATACCGATTTCTAAAATGATTAGATGTTTTGGTCCAACTACCTAATCCTATGATTATAAGGTCATTAATGGCAATGGTCTTGCGATTATGTATTCCAAATAATCATGTATTGGTTCGTATCATACAAGGTTCATTCGAGATTTTGATCTCAATGGTCATGATAATCAAATTGGTTTCAAATGAATTATGCGAGATAAAATATAAAACGTTCAATATCCGATAAATAACAATCAAATCATAACTAAACAGTAATCAAATCTAAGTAATAAATAATACAGATAACATAATCTGAAGAATACGGCTTAGGAAATCATAATAGAATGCTAAATGTATATAAAGCAAACCGAATGAAGTCCCGGCCGAACATTCTTCAAGCTCTCGATTCCATAATTTTCCCTTCGATTCTACAAGCTTTCTGGCCGAGTTTGGTGGTGTGGAAGTGTTGAGATACGATCTGGTCTCCAAGTGGTGTAAGTGTTCTCCCTCAAAAGAAGAGCTGAAGGCTTGAATTTATAGTCGGAACAGCGCCGGGGCGCGGTGCGCCTAAAGCAGATCTGCGCACGTTCGCCAACTGTCGCACGAGGGAGCACGTGGTTTGCAGCTTTAATGTTGGATCTGAGGCGCGGTGCGCCCAAAAGGTAGGCGGGGTGCGCCCTTGCACATGCTCGGCAAGTCCGTTGAATCATTGGATAAACGCACGCTCGATTATTTTAATCAAAAGTCCGACGAAAAGCGGGATCTGGTCCCCCTTTGGGCGCGGTGCGCCTGGATGTGGGCGGGGTGCGCCCAGGCTTCTGGCAGATTTTCATTTTGCTTCTTTTTAAGCTCAAATGTTTGTGTAATTCGTTCTTTCGCTCCAAACGCGTATTTTTAGCTTCAAAACGAATATTTAAACATATTAGATATCTTTTAGTTAATAACATATATGAAATTAAACTAAAATCACACTGATATCGTGCGAAAAATATGTATAATTTACGCGATATCAAAATACCCCACACTTGAACTTTGCTTGTCCTCAAGCAAACTACAATTTATAACCAAGCCAAAACGTTTTGATGCCCAAACAACTTTTCATACGCTACCACAGATCTAGCGTTTATTACCGATGTTAAGAATAAAGAATTAAGAATAAACATAGTAGATTATACCTAGTCCTATGTACATATATTTATCTTTTCAAAATCTTAAATAAACTCTCTTTCTATAAACGACAAGTCTTTTAGATTGATAAAAACTCATTTTTACATAACATCGAATACACCCATTAAAGATTCTTCTACCTCAAGACTTTTTGTCAAATTTCCCTTATTTAGAATAAAAATCATGCTGGACTAAATTTATCAAGTTAAGTTATTATATCCATTTTTCCGTACCTTTGAAACTCGTGACTTTCTATGGAACTCTTGATTACAAATTTTCGACTCAAGACTGTACAGAGTCTACTAATTCAAATTCCAAAGGCCACTAATAAAATTCCATGACTTTCGATGACACCCGTGTAGCGAGCTTTCGACAATATTATCCCAAACCAGATGGTTTTAGGTAATAAGGAGTAGAAATGCCCGTAGGCCCCATTTTATGTCTACTTGCTCGAATGTCAAAGGCCACTGATTGAATTTTCCTTCCTGAGTCTCAATCTTATGGTATAACATTACTTGACTTCTGCTTTTTAACACATCAGATTTCTTGAGAATTTTTCTCATTTTAAGTTCATTTACCGAGGCTTATTTTCCTCAATTTAGTAACAGCATATAATTCGCGCATTTTTGCAAGTAGGGAAACTGACTCAATCTGTTTTGGCAAAAACTCAATTTTTAACAACTGATAAATTTTCAATGGGTCTATTTCATTATTTATGCAAAACATTTTGTAACTACCATGCTAAAAACTTGTCATCTACAAAACTAGACTTTAGATAAAATAATGAAAAACAAAAATACATACATAAAATTAAATGTAACCTACAAATTTATTTTCAAAATATTTTTCTTAACAATTTTCTTTTTAGCGTTCAATTTTAGAAAAGATGTTTAAGATAACAAAAATTTTAATTGGCTCAGTTAATCATTGCAGTATGACGTCTTAACCCTACACTTATATTATACAATAATTCTATTGTATATATATAATTCAGAACAGTAAAGGGAGCAAAATGGAACAGACTCCCCTTGGGTATCGGTCGACGTCATATATGAGGCTCTTTCCACAGAAAAGAATTCATTGAACATGCTGCCAGCATTGAATCTTAGCAAATCTGCATATACATCACTCGGACAAAAATTATTCACATACAAATAAACACACAAAAATTAAATCACAAAAGTAAAAGTAATAACAACGAAAGAAAAATATCACTCATTTTGTGGTCCCTGAAGTTTCAAATCCGTGGCTACTGGTATGCGGGTGTAGTGTGGCTGTGCGACTTCTGACCGTCGTCAGTATCGCTGCCCCTACTGTAAAGAAGCGTCCCTCTTCTCAGTAGTGGCTGATTTTTAGCCATGTATCATTATGTACGACCAGTATCTGCTTCGGGTGTTTACGCGTCAAGCACGTTTTCGTGTCGCGTAATTTTTGAAGTTGTCTCTTTCTCAACGCGATCCAGATTGTCGACGCGTTGCGTCCGGATGGCACACACGTCGCATTGCGTGAGCAGAAAAGACTTCAAAGTTTTGTTACTTCATTTTTCCCCAAATATCTACCCCACACTTAAAATATGCTTAAGGTGTGCAAATATCTATTTTTATGATTAGTGATATGTCAATCAAAACAATAAAAATACATAACACAAAAACAAATTTAAAATCACACAAATATTAACTAATAATTTAATTTTCTATACTAAAAATAAATCCGAATTCCCCGGCAACGGCGCCAAAAACTTGTTGTGCATTCTGACATACATATAAAACATCTAAAAACGGCACCAAGAAACTTGATGTGTTATTAGCGTTTATAAGATTTTCGAAAATGATTTCACATTAGTTTTACATTTATGAACAGGGAAATACCATGTATGAATAGAACAACACAATTAGGCAAGTGTACCTAGTCGATTGTAGTATAGTAATGGTAAATCCGGGTTGTCGACCCAAGGGAAAACGGCTATCTTTAAGTTAAGAAAATCAATTATCAATTAATAATTATTCAAGAAAATACTCAGGGGCGAGTTTTGATGAAAACTCGTAAAACTTTGATTATAAAATAAATGACGAAATAATAAATGATTATAACAAAAATAACAAAGGAAACTTTCGTCTAGGATCTGTTGATTCATATAAACCTATGTTGACTAGTTTTGATTATGTGCAATGAGTTTTAAATAAGTTGCATTAAGTTGTAGGATCGTATGGTCAAGTCACCTATTCTATGACTAATAAGTTAAAATAGCACAATGGTCATGTAACTAATTAACTTATAATTATCAAGTATTAATACAATCTAGCATGCAAACATAGCCCATATCCTAATGGTCAAAGTGATATGTTCATACAATCAATGGTCATGAGTTGTAACTAAATGTGATATAAGTCTTATTTCACTAATCAAGTTTATATCTTAGATAACCTTCCTAGTTAAATGGTCAATAACTAGTCCGATGATATATAGTTGTCAATTATACATCATGACGGTTCATGTGATCAATACGTTTAAATGGCCATTTAAACTTAATCATATGAAGATGGCAATCAAGAATACAAACCGTAACCACATTTAATATGTATAGCATGCAAGTTATATATCCTAACCGATATTAAACTCGAATCAGGAACTAGATAAACACATATTATATTAATGAATCAACATCACCTAGGCAAAAGTTACGGGAAATATAAATTACAAAATATAAAAGTAAACATTACTTAGATTCGATTGAACCATCTAGTTATGTTTGATATGTTATTAGTGCAATAGATATTGAACGTTAAATACCGATTTCTAAAATGATTAGATGTTTTGGTCCAACTACCTAATCCTATGATTATAAGGTCATTAATGGCAATGGTCTTGCGATTATGTATTCCAAATAATCATGTATTGGTTCGTATCATACAAGGTTCATTCGAGATTTTGATCTCAATGGTCATGATAATCAAATTGGTTTCAAATGAATTATGCGAGATAAAATATAAAACATTCAATATCCGATAAATAACAATCAAATCATAACTAAACAGTAATCAAATCTAAGTAATAAATAATACAGATAACATAATCTGAAGAATACGGCTTAGGAAATCATAATAGAATGCTAAATGTATATAAAGCAAACCGAATGAAGTCCCGGCCGAACATTCTTCAAGCTCTCGATTCCATAATTTTCCCTTCGATTCTACAAGCTTTCTGGCCGAGTTTGGTGGTGTGGAAGTGTTGAGATACGATCTGGTCTCCAAGTGGTGTAAGTGTTCTCCCTCAAAAGAAGAGCTGAAGGCTTGAATTTATAGTCGGAACAGCGCCGGGGCGCGGTGCGCCTTACAGGGGGCGCGGTGCGCCTAAAGCAGATCTGCGCACGTTCGCCAACTGTCGCACGAGGGAGCACGTGGTTTGCAGCTTTAATGTTGGATCTGAGGCGCGGTGCGCCCAAAAGGTAGGCGGGGTGCGCCCTTGCACATGCTCGGCAAGTCCGTTGAATCATTGGATAAACGCACGCTCGATTATTTTAATCAAAAGTCCGACGAAAAGCGGGATCTGGTCCCCCTTTGGGCGCGGTGCGCCTGGATGTGGGCGGGGTGCGCCCAGGCTTCTGGCAGATTTTCATTTTGCTTCTTTTTAAGCTCAAATGTTTGTGTAATTCGTTCTTTCGCTCCAAACGCGTATTTTTAGCTTCAAAACGAATATTTAAACATATTAGATATCTTTTAGTTAATAACATATATGAAATTAAACTAAAATCACACTGATATCGTGCGAAAAATATGTATAATTTACGCGATATCACCCATATTGGTGCGGCACAATCTTATAAGTTTGTATATATGTTGGAGTCTCTACTCTCTCCACAAGAGCTCTTTTGGAGAAACACTCTTGGGCTCCACATATATTATATGTGGAGCCAAATATTCTCTCTCCAAAAGAGCCCTTGTGGAGAGAGGGGAGACTCCAACATATATACAAACTTATAAGACCGTGTCGCACCAATGTGGGATCCACTAACAATAAGAAGTATGTTGTCAAGTGTATAGCCATTGTGAAAACATGTTTCAGGAATCTTGACTTGTACTTTTTCATTCAGTGTAATTCGGATGTGCAAGCGCAACTGCGAAATTCGTTTAGTTGTGAGTTGGGCATATATTTTGTTTAATAATCTTCGTCTATATATTTCAAACACATTGTAATATCGTCTTCAACAAGTGTTCAAACATACTTTTCTTAATTAAAATGAGTTCATCCAACTGTTGGATTAGGTGTCTAAGCCATGACTAATAATTTGTATTTACCTAATTAATAGTAGCAAAGTCCATTTAGGTTGCCCTCATAGCTGGAGGTTTGGTAGAAAGTTTAGTAGAGAGAGAGATTGATTTATTATGTGATTAATAAATCAATAGAAATAAAAGAAATAGTTTGTTAATATATTAAAGTTATAATATATTAATTATAAACTATATTAATTGATTAATAATTAATCAGGAATTAATTGGATTAATTTCTATGGCATTAATTAGATTAATCAAGAGGACAGGGGCTAAAGTTGTTCAAATTCAATAATTGAATTGACACGCACAGCGCGCCATTGTATAAGTCGCGGCACGCGTATGAATAATCCGGAAAATGGCTTAGAGATAGGGTTTATCTCTGTTTGAAAGTCAAACGAGGTTTATCTCTAAGGGTCATTTGGTAGCCTATAAATAGGGACCCTGGACCTCATAATCAAGTGATATTCTCTTCTGTTCTCTCTGGAATTTTCGTGACCTGTCCCTCTGGCTCCCTGGGTGTGATCTCATTTGATGCAGGACACTTGTGCTGGTTAGCTTCAAGATTAAACTAAAGGTTAGTTTTTCTTATTTATTTCTTTAGTAATTTTTATTTGGCCTTTAGGAAATTAGTTAGATGTTCAAAGTAAGAAAACATAGATCCTTTCTAGGTTGCATGTGAACTTAGGGTTTTAGTTCATAGATTTGCATAAAACCTTTCAGTGGTATCAGAGTATTTGGTTGTTTTCTTATTGAATTGTTGTAATAGTTTTTCCTAAAATTTAGGGTTTATTGTTTCTAAACCCTAAATAGGGCCAATCGATTTTAGGGTTAGGGTTTTTGAAACCCTAGCCCCTCCCCTTGGTAATTTCGAAATTTACATAGGGTTTAGAAGGATTTCTATTTTTGGTAACTTTAATTGTTTAATTAAATGGATAACCTTAAACCCATTATTAGTTTTTTCGAAAATTAAGGGTTTAAGATAGTTTTAAATTAATTTGATTAATTTGTGAAACCTATCTACATTTGAATTAATTTAATTAATTGTTTAATTAAAAGATAATTCAAGGGATTTAAATTTAATTTTAATTTAATAGTTAAATTTTGAAAATTAAAGGATAAATCCTAAAATGTTTTAAATGTTTAAAAATATCTAGATTTAATTAATTTAATTAATTGTTAATTAAAGGATAACTAAATCGGTTTTAAAGGGTTAATTTAATTTTAAATTTAATAGTTAAATTTGGAAAAATTAAAAGATAAACCTGGAATATTTTTAAAAGGTTTAAAATACATCTTATATATATTATTAAAAGTTAATACTATATGTATAAGATAAATTGGTTAGTCAAATCAATAGTAGGCTTCATTCACGAAGCTAATCTATAAAGTGGGTATAAGGAGACTGCCTATAAAATGGCGGTCTAATGGGTGTTCACTCTCACCCACCGCTCGCCTGATCAGTGGAGGTTCGTTAGCCGAACGGGTTTGATAGGACCGCTTAATCATTAAAAGTATAATGATCAAAGTACTAGAACCCTTTACAAAAAATTCCCAATCTAGTTACTTTAAGAAAAATGTGAATTTGATGCTAGTCCATGAAATTGCACATTGCACTTTATGAAACGTTGGTAGAGCGTGTGTGGTTTACCGACACACAATAGGGGTTCATAAAGAGTGGCAATGGGTTTCTCGGGTGTTATCATTGTTGATGGAGCGTGTGTGGTTAACCGGCACATCAATTTGAGATGGTAATTGACCCCGAGAGTACCAAGCTAATTTGCATGGTTATTCACACCCGGTTTGTGATCCTCGGCATCCCAGTCACAAACAGTGGGGCATATCCGAGATTAAACATGGCATTGAACAGTTCAATGAATCTCACAGATCTAGGAATTTCATAAGACTGAAATTGATAAATGTTATCTACCTTAATGACCACTGTGTTGTGATTACGGCATCCTTCTTCACAGCATAGTTGGGGTATTTTGGATCCTAGCCTTGTTAAATAATAAATAGGGTAATTATTTAAAAGGATTAATTAAACTAATAAATTTAAATTTTATATATGTCTAAAGAAAGTGTCATTCTCCTCCTTCCCCTCCTTCACCCATTTCTGAGAGCTTCAGAAAGCACCTGTTAAATATGGTAAGGCTGACTGGCCTTGACTGTGTGATATGGTTTTGCAATTAGAGAATAGTTCTTAGTTTTGCTGGCGAACCATATCCGACTGAGTGTCCGCTCCCAAACATGGCATCACACAACAGCTTGTGATGAGCATGACTCCTTGACTATTGAGTCCAAGGAAGTTCGTTGCCTTATGCTATTAGTCATTGAGCCCGAGTTCCGCAGGGATTTAAAATTCCTGGGGTCAGATAAATAGCGCAGCTGGTTGAGGAAAGGTTCCGAGAACTGGTTGAATAAAGGGAACGAACTAGGATCTTCAAAGAGCTTGAAGTTGCAAGCTAGAAGGAAGTAGCACCAGTTTGCTTATTCCCGAGATTGAGGGATACATAGGCGAACAGTATAAAACTGGTTTCCCTTTGTGATCGGGAGTTAAGCATTAGCTCGACTCGCTGATCTGTTCATCCAGATGAACAAAAAGGGTAACCGGATAAAACAATCGTGGAAATGCATTCGATGTCGACTCTGTATGAGTCGTTCATGGAGAAGCATAGTTCTATTGATTCAGCTGCTTCAGGATTGAGTCCAGTATTAAGGTGCATCAAGAAATGATCCAGACCGTCTAGACTGATTATTCGATGTTCCAAACTGGGAATCCATAAGGTGGGACACAGTCACAGAAAGATTGGAAAAATGCTCCAAAGCCAAACCATTTGGCAAACTCAGTAATATCTTAAAACTCAGAACACCAGATCCTCATTTCCTTGATACAGGATGTGTTTCTCACATTTGCTTTGTATGCACGGACTCTATAGGATGCGGGATGTTGTCGCACATGAGCATATTCGGATTAGATCTGGAGCTCGTGCATTTTTTGGAGTTAGGCTAGATATTTGTTCTTGTTATTAGTTTATAAATACACATGACATGGATTCACATAGTACATTGTTCTGAGGATAATTCTGGTTTAATAAAATATTTTTCTTTTAAAACATGATTGTTTTAATTATCCTCGAAATGTTGTGTGAATGTGTTGACGACGTAAATGGTAATAACTTGAATGTTGATACATCTAATAGGATTGGATTTATGAATTATGTTCCTTATGATTGTTAAAGTGAATTTTATGATAATCACTTCTACCAAAGGTCCAGTTGGACAGGACTTTGGAATCATTTGACTTAGAGTCACATGATGAATTGAGTGCTTAATAAAATTAATTGTAGCAAGAAATGAATCATCCAAATATCCAATGGATAGGATTTTGGAATCAGTTGACTTGGAGTGAGGTGATGATTGCATGTCTTGAACAATATTAACAAAGTCATAAATTTACATAGAGATGTAAAATACCTTAATATTTGAGCAACATACACACAAGTCACTGTGTATTGCTCGAATCTTCGAACAGAACACGATTAGTTATACTTCATGATATTTGCCAAATAGGTTGACAAATATGGCTTCACTTATCGGAATAAGCGATTGATTGGAACCTTGAAGTGTTCAAGGATTTCAAAGGAAGTATAAGATCAATAAAACCTGAGTAACAACTTAGACTGAGAAAATGTTTCACAGTTTATCCTCTTCCAAGAACATTAATGGTTATAATGTGTCTTAGGGAAAACGATGGAGCATTGATCGAAATAGTTTTGATCCTCGATGTATAAAATACATTTCCGATTAGTATTTCAATGAATTGAATATTCAACCAGTCAGACCGCAGAAACCATATTCCGACCATATCTTAGACTAAGAAGGTTATGCCGACATTGTCTGAAATGTAAAGCTGGGATCGTCCCACTAGTACATAGAAAGTCCAGGGTCATGTAGCATTCGTCCGAATCTCATGACAAGCCTGAAACTGATCAGCAATGTCATTTCATTGGCCATTCCGGTTATCCTTTGAAAGAATAGTCCTTTTAGAAAGAGCTCATGTTCTAAGAAAACAGTGGGAGTAAGAATAACCCTGAAGGAGTTCAAGGATTAGCCAAGTGAAAGAACCTTTAGTCACCACTAGGCCTTGACCAGGAATCGGATTCCTGTTAAACCTGACATACCCTCTCTTCGCTTGACCTGTAGTTTTGGTCACCGTCATAAGGAGTTATGATCTGGGTGACATACCGATTAGTGGTAAAACACTAAAGATGGTACGGATAAGTAATCCGACTACTAGGAAGCATTGGTAAGCCCGGTTGCTACCAAATAGGAGAACCTTAACGCAAGACACAGTATATATGACAGTTTGATTGATTTTACAACTGGTCTAGGAACCAGTGGGAGTAATTGAATCATCAAAAGAAGGGAACATAGAAATGTACTTACAGAACATCTGGTTGAATGAGTCATCACTTGGGGTCAAGCAATTGATTCCGAGAGAGGCACTCTCAATAGAAGATGAAATCCGAGAGAATTCTGCATAGCATAGTGTGAGTCGTTAGTGGAGCGTGTGTGGTTTACCGGCACACTAATAGGGACTCACATAGAGCATGCCATTTCAAAAGGTACATGGCCCCGGGATTCGTCCTATGGGCATCTCGCAAGAAAGGATATTCGGATTCTCAAGATAGGCCAAAAAGTTTGGATTTTGTGAATGGCCTGAAAGATTTCCATTAATATGTCAGAAAGGTTTGGATTTCGGTTTCGCAAAATGTGCCAAAAGTTCTGGATTTTGTGAATAGTCCGAAAAAGTCATATAATCGTGTCAAAGCCAGTGGGAGTATCGTTGTTATCTGCTATCACTGTATGTGGGTTACATACTGGTTCTAGGAAACGTTTCTTATCATTACAAAGTGTAATGACTTGGTGTTAAGAAATGGTTCGCTATGAAAGACTTTAAGAGATACAACATACTCAGGCGGTTGTGAACATCTATTAGATAGATCGAAATTCTGCCAATATGATCTTGATGAGATTCAAGATGCATAACCCCAGGAAAGGAGTTTTCTATCATTGCAAAGTGTGATGACTTGGCATGAAAGAAAATAAAGAAGGTGCAACATACTCACGTAGTTCACAGACATCTATCGGATAGATGAAACTGACAGTATAGACCTAGCCATTGAGAATATGATCTTGATGAGATTCAAGATGCATAAGAATGAGTCTCCGAAAGGAAATGGTTTCCGGAAGTCATGACACAAGGATTATTGGTAATCTTTGGATTCCAAAAGGGTTTGTAATGAGATTACATCAGGTTCCACGAGCCTCTTGAACCAATCAGAAGTGTTATGAACATATCCTGATGACTTGATGCTTAGAGCATAATAAGTTGGATTCAGAATATAGTCTGGCTGAGAATACTAAATGGATTTTTGAACACACGTGAGAAATCATTGGGCAATGATCAGTGTGAATGATTTGAAAGGAGTTTCAAATCAGTAATTGTTTAAAACAGGACGTGGTGCTGTAGGATTTCATGGTTAAAGAGTTTCGTTGGGTTCTGATGGAGTGCCTGTGGTTCATCGGCACATCATGATACCTCGAAATAGTCTTAGGGTGCAGTCTGAAGGGTTTTCTAGCAAACAATGAACACAAAAACTCTTATGGTTCACATGCAACCCTAGAAAGATCTATGTTTTCTTCTATGAATATAATAAACTAAAACCTAAAGGCCAAAAATTATTTCTAAAGTTTAAATCAGAAGAACCAACCTTTGAATCTTGTTCTTGAAGCTAGCAGCAAAAGTATCCTGCCTCAGATGCAAGTCATACCCACAGCAATGGAGAAGACAGTCCAGCAGAGTTATCCTTGAGAGAATTGGCGCAGAGAATGAGGGTGCCAGGTGCCTCCTTTTATAGCCTCCAAGGGTTACAGCTGAAACCCTAAGGAGCCTCCAAGTGGGCAAGCCTGCAAACCAATTGGACCAAGCCTTTTTCTAAACCCTAATTAGGGTTTCGCCATTTTGAGGAACCCTCCTCAATTGGCGCCATTTATGGCCCCTGTCCACTGGCCAGCCTTTTATTCAACTATTGAATAATTACAAAACCAGTCCCTGCACTTTTAATTAATTAATTTAATCACTGAATTAAATCCAATTAATTCTAGATTAAATCTTAATTAATTATTATAGTTTCTAATTAATATATTAACACTTAAATATATCAATAAACCATTTAATTTATTCTATTGATTTATTACACAATTAATAAATCAACCTTTTATTCTACTGAACTCTATCCTGACCTCCAGCTATGAGGGCAACCCAAATGGACTTTGCTTCAATTAACAAGATAAATATAGTTCTAAAGTCATGGCTTAGACACCTAATCCAACAGTCTCCCACTTGGATAAGTCTATGACTTTAATTTATCTTCTGATTAATAAACAACCTGCAGCTTCCTAGAAACTGCTGCTGAACTCTGACCTAGTCAGTTCCGTCCAAAGATAAGTGATCATATGATCCTTCGTCCAACAAGATATTTCCAGACACGAGACATGGATTGAGATAAATCTCTGTCCGATACTCTGTTTCCCGATTTCCGATTTTGCTTATGACTTTCAGACTTCTAATTGAACACATCAATTTAGTCCAGGCTGGCCAGCACTTAAGTCAACTTCAAAATCATCGAGAGGCCAACAGATATCTGTTTCCCATCAGGGTCAAGGAACGAATAAGCTTTGACTCATATGGTTGTGTCTTTTACTTATCAAATCGTACACAACAATGCGTTTTATAACATCGAGTTACCGATGCGTTTCGCATCATCAATGCACAACCGACTCGTAAATTTCAACTCATATGTCTCCGCTTCAAGATCATATGATATTATCGTCTCAACATTGCTCGTGATGTAATCCATGAAGCAATCTATTGAGCGCGGGTTTATCCAATACTCAAATCTCTATTTCTAAGTACTCATGAACGTTGTAGCAGTCTTACTGCAATGTCTAACTCCTTAGACAATCTACAAACCAATTCACGACAGTCTTTGTTCATACTTACTCCCGAAAAGTATGAGCGACTGTGGACCTTTTGAATAATCAAATTATTCGGGAAGTGAAACATGCAAAATTGAAACTTAAAATCTGACTGGTGGCTACTCTTGCCTAATTACCAAGTCTCCACGAGGTAATCACCAGGTCGGATTTTTCATAAACTATTATCGGTTTCTAGATTCCTTTTTAAACTATTTAATTCGTGTTATGCATCTATGTCTACTTGACCTTTCACTCTTTCTATGTACTCAAATGTTACACATTTATACACTTTATCCGATCGGATATCCTCCCAATGATATTTCAATTTCGGTCATACCGTCAATCTCACTAACAACTCCATTCTATGTACTGTGACTTTCCATGGTTCTCGGGATCTTTAGTCCACACGACTGCACCCTAAGACTATTTCAAGGTGTTACGATGTGCCGGTGAGCCACACGCGCTCCATCGGAATGCCAACGAAATTCTTTAACCATTAAGTCCTTATTTGAAAAACTCTTTTCAAATTGTTATCAACATTCACCCCTAATCATTTTCCAATGATTTCTCATGTATGTACAAGATCCATTAAGTATTCCCAGCCAGGTCATATCCTGAATCTGACTCAGTATGCTCTAAGCATTAAGTCATCAAGACATGTTCATGACACTTCTGATCGATCCAAGAAACTTGTTGGATTCGATCCAGTCCTATTTCCAAAACCTTTTGGAATCTTAGGATTACTCATAATTCTTGTGTCACGACTTTTAATAACTATATCATTTCGGAGACTTTTTCTCATGCATCTTGAATCTTATCAAGATCATGCTTACTATGGCCGGTTCTATACTGATGACAACATCTATCTGATAGATGTCTACGGATGATGTGAGTATGATGCACCTTCTTTGTATGCCAAATCATTACACTTTGCAATGATAGGAAACTCCTTTCCTGAGCTATGCATCTTGAGTCTCATCAAGATCATTTTGGCAGAGTTTCGATCTATCTCATAGACGTTTATAACCACCTGAGTATGCCGTATCTCTTTTTAAGTCTTTCATAGCGATCCGTCTCTTAACACCAAGTCATTACACTTTGTAATGAAAAGAGACGTTTCCTAGAAACAATATGTAACACACATATGGAGATAGATAACAGCAATACTCCCACTGGCTTTGACACGGTTATGGACTATTCACAAAATCCAGAGCTTATGGCATATTTTGAGAATCCAAACCTTTCTGACATCTTAATGGAAATCTTTCAGCCCATTCTCAAAACCCAATCCTTTGGCATATTTCGAGAATCTGAATATCCTTTCTTACGAGATGCCCGCGGGGATATCCTGGGCCCATGTACCTTTATACTGGCATATTCTTTGTGAGTCCCCATTAGTGTGCCGGTGATCCACACGCGCTCCACTAACGACTTGCAATATGCAGTATCCTTTCGGATTTCATCTTCTATTGAGAGCGCTTCTCTCGAAGTCAATTACTTGACTCTGAGTATCGTCTCACTCAACCAGATGTTCTGAAGGTACGTTTCTGTCCATGTTGGTTTCTTTTGATGATTACTCCCACTGGTCTTAAGACCAGTTGTAAAATCAATCAAACTGTCACATAGACTGTATCTCGTCCTAAGGTTCTCTTAATTGGCAGCAACCGGGCTCACCAATGCTTCCAAGTAGTCGGATTGAAAATCCGTACCAACTATAGTGTTTTACCACTATTCGGTATGTCACCCCGATCATAACTACTTATGACGGTGATCAGTACTACTGGTCAAGAGAAGGTTATGTCAGTATTAAAACAGAATTCTGATTTCTGCTCTAAGCCTAGCGATGACTAAAGGTTATTTCACTTGGCTAATCCTGAACTCATTCAGGACTGTCCCAACTCCCACTGTCTCCTTAGAATGTGAGTTCTTTCTAAAGGAGCTCTTTCTTTTCCAGGTACAGCGGGATAGCCAGTGAAATGACATTTCTGATTAGGTTCAGGCCAGTCATGAGGTTCGGACGAACACTACAAGACCCTGGACCTTTAATGTACAAGTGGGACAATCCCAGCTTTACATTTCAGACAATGTCTGCAAAACCTACTTAGTCAAAGGATGTGGATGGAATATGGTCTGACTGGTTTAGTGTTTAATTTACGGGGAACTAATTGGCAATGTATCTCATACATTGAGGATCGAACTCTTTCGACCAACGCTCCATCATCTTCCCTAAGACACATTATAACTATTAATGTTCTTGGAAGAGAATAAACTGTGAAACATTTTCCCCAGTTTATGATGTCACTCAGGTTCTATAGATCTCGTACTTCCTTTGAAGTCCTTGAACTGTTCAAGGATTCAATCCAATCGCTTATTCTGATAAGCGAAGTCATATTCGTCATACCGAATGACAAATATTGTGAAGTACAAACAATTGTGTTCTATTTGAAGATTCGAGCAATACACATAAACTGATGTGTCCGTTGCTCCTAATCTCAATGTCTTTTACATCTCTATGTAAACTTATGACTTTGTTAATTCTGTTCAAGACTTGCAATCTTCAGTTGACTCCAAGTCAACTGATTCCAAAATCCTATCCCTTGGATCTTTGGGCGATTCATTTCTTGCCACATATGCTTTATAAAGAACTTAATCATCATCTGACTCTAAGTCAAATGATTCCAAAGTCCTGTCCAACTGGATCTTTGGTTGATTCATTTCTTTACACATTAAGAACTCAATTCATCAGGTGACCCTAAGTCAAGTGATTCCAAAGTCCTGTCCAACTGGACCTTTGGTTGAATTGATTCTTACAACATTTATCTTAACAATCATAAAAGGACACAATTCCTAAAATCCAAACACTTTGGATGCATTCAACATTCAAGTTATTACTAATTATGCATTCAACACAATCATACAACATTTCAAGGATATTTCAAACAACATGTGTTAAAAGAAAATTGACAATTTTATTAAAACAAAATCCTTGAACAATGTATCATATGATAGACAATGTCATACGCATCTAATAAGCTAATAACATTATTTCAATATCTAACTAAACTTCAAAACCGCATGAGCCGGAAATCCAATCCAAATGTGCTCCTATGCGCCAATGTCCCGTACCTTACTCATTCCCTGCATACAAACCAAAATGTGACTATCACATTATGCATCAAGGAATTATGGAACAGGAGTTTTGAGGTTTTTAGATATACCTGAGTTTTTGACTTTGGAGCGTCTTTCAATCTTTTCGCGACTGTATCCGATTCTGTGGATTCACAGCTTAAGACATATCCAGACGATCTGGATCGTTTCTTGCTGCGTCTTTCCACTGGACTTAATCCAGAAGTAGCTGAACCAATGGAGCTATGCCTGTCCAAGAGTGACTCGTATAAAGTCAACAGTGGACGCATTTCCATTAAGGTCTTTTTCTGGTCTTCCTTTCTATACGTCTGAATGAACAGATCATACTTACTAGTCAGTGAAGCGAGTAGAGTGTTAACACTCGACTCCTGACTCATGGAATAACCAAGTTTGTACAATTCGCCTATGTACGCTTCAATCTGAAGAACATGCGAATCGATGCTACTTCCTTCTTTTAACTTACACTCTGCAAGTCTTTTGAAGATCCTAGCTCGTTCCTCTTCAACCGGTTTTCGGAACCTTTCCTCAACCGATTGCATTAACTCATATGGCCCTAAGGATTCAAAATCCTTGCGGAATTCGGGGTCAATGGTCAACAACATGGGGTCACGAATCTTTTCGGATTCATCAACTAATAAGTCATGCTTATCATAAAGGCTCTTTATGATGACTTGTTTCGGTGGAACCGGGATCGGATACTCGGTGAGATGAAGCTTGCCCGCAATGCCGAGAGCCAGTCTCCAATTGCGAAGCCATTCCTTACAGTTAAGGCCAGTCAGCCTTTCCATATTTAGCAGGTGCTTTCTGATGCTCTCAGAAATGGGTGAAGGAGGAGAGGGAGGAGAATAGACACTTGGTTCAGACATCTACAATAAACAGAATTTATTAGTTTAGTTTATCCTTTTAAATAATTACCCAATATATTATTTATTAAGGCTAGGACCCAAAATACCCCAACTATGGTGTGAAGAGGGATGCCGTAATCACAACATAATGGTCATTAAGGTAGATAATGCACTTATCAATTTCATCTTATGAAATTCCTAGATCTGTTGAGACACATTGAACTGTTCAATGGCATGTTTAGTCTCGGATGTGCCCCACTATTTGTGACTGGGATGCCGAGGATCACAAACCGGGTGTGAATAACCATGCAAATATGCTCGGTACTCTCGAAGTCAATTGTCATCTCTAATTAACGTGCCGGTTAACCACACACGCTCCGTTAATAATGACAAAATCGAGAAACCCATTGCGACTCTTTGCGGACCCCAATTGGCGTGCCGGTAAACCACACACGCTCCACCAACGTTCCACAAAGTGCAATGTGCAATTCCATGGATTAGCACCAATTCACATTTTTAACCTAAAGTAACTAGATTGGGTTTTGTTTAAGGTTCTAGTACTTTCAATTACAGCATTATACTTTTAAGAGGCTTAGCGGTTCTATCAAACCCGTTCGGCTAACGACACTAGACTGGCCAGGAGAGCGGTGGGTAAGAGTGGATACCCATTAGACTAACATTTTATAGTCAGTCGCCTTATACCCTCTTTATAGGACAGTTTTGTGAATGAGGCCTACTTGCGGTAAGACTAACCAATTTTCTTATATATAAATAATTAACTTTTAATCATAAATATACAAGATATATTTTAATCTTATTAAAATATTTTAGATTTAATTTTAATATAATTTTCGCAAATTTTTAAGGAATTTTTTGAAAATTTAAATTAAATCTTTAAGCTGATTTAATTGATCTTTTAATTAAACAATTAATTAAACTAATTAAATCTAAGATAGATATTATAAATTAATCAAATTAAATATCTATCTAGAAACCTAGTAGGTCGAAATTTGCATGCAAGGCAATTAGGGTTCCAGTTATTCAATTTAGTAAACTACCAAAAATAACAACCAACTAAACAAGGCAAGCAAATCAAAGAGGAAACAAGGGGTGGCGGCTAGGGTTAGGAAACCCTAGCCTAGATTTCGACCAAACCTCATCCAAGAGGTATTTTTCGCACAAAACCTCAAGGCAAACATAGATTAAGCAGTTTATATCAATTCATAAGAAAACAGCCTATGCTCTGATACCACTGAAGGGTTTTCTAGCAAACAATGAACACAAAAACTCTTATGGTTCACATGCAACCCTAGAAAGATCTATGTTTTCTTCTATGAATATAATAAACTAAAACCTAAAGGCCAAAAATTATTTCTAAAGTTTAAATCAGAAGAACCAACCTTTGAATCTTGTTCTTGAAGCTAGCAGCAAAAGTATCCTGCCTCAGATGCAAGTCATACCCACAGCAATGGAGAAGACAGTCCAGCAGAGTTATCCTTGAGAGAATTGGCGCAGAGAATGAGGGTGCCAGGTGCCTCCTTTTATAGCCTCCAAGGGTTACAGCTGAAACCCTAAGGAGCCTCCAAGTGGGCAAGCCTGCAAACCAATTGGACCAAGCCTTTTTCTAAACCCTAATTAGGGTTTCGCCATTTTGAGGAACCCTCCTCAATTGGCGCCATTTATGGCCCCTGTCCACTGGCCAGCCTTTTATTCAACTATTGAATAATTACAAAACCAGTCCCTGCACTTTTAATTAATTAATTTAATCACTGAATTAAATCCAATTAATTCTAGATTAAATCTTAATTAATTATTATAGTTTCTAATTAATATATTAACACTTAAATATATCAATAAACCATTTAATTTATTCTATTGATTTATTACACAATTAATAAATCAACCTTTTATTCTACTGAACTCTATCCTGACCTCCAGCTATGAGGGCAACCCAAATGGACTTTGCTTCAATTAACAAGATAAATATAGTTCTAAAGTCATGGCTTAGACACCTAATCCAACACAGTCATGTAGACTAAAGATCCCGAAAACCATGGGCAGTCACGGTACACATCACCGGGATGGAGTTGTGAGAGAGAAAGATAGAATGACAAATTGAGATATCATCGGAAGAGTATCTGATAGGATCATCTGCAATAAAGTGTATAAGTGTTAGACACTTGGATACATAGAAAGAGTGAAAATGTCATTTAGTTAAATAGACATAGATATAAAAGGCTTGAATTAAAAGTTTAAAAGAGAATAAGAAACTGATAATAGTTATGATAAATCCGACTTGGTGATTACCTCGTGGAGACTTGGTAATAAGTAGGAGTAGCTGCCAGTCAGATTTTATGTTTCGCTTTCGCATGTTTTACTTCCTGAATAATTGGATTATTCAAATATCCACAGTCGCTCATACTTTTAGGGAGTAAGTATGAAGGAAGACTGTCATGAATTGGTTTGTAGATTATCTAAGGAGTTAGACATTGCAATAAGATTGCTGCAACGTTCATGAGTACTTGGAAATGGAGATTTGAGTATTGGATAAACCCGCGCTCAATAGATTGCTTCATGGATTACATCACGAGCAATGTTGAGACGATAATATCTTATGATCTTGAAGTGGAGAGATATGAGTTATAATTTACGAGGCGGTTGTTCATTGATAGTACGAAAACGCATCGGTAACTCGATGTTATAAAACGTGCTGTTGTGAGTAATTTGTCTGGTAAAAGATATAAGCATATGAGTCGAAGCTTATTCGTCCCTTGACCCTGACGGGAAAACAGATATATGTAGGCCTCTCGATGATTTTGAAGTTGACTAAAGTGCTGGCCAGCCAGGACTGAATTGATATGTTCAATTAAAAGTCTTATGTCATATGCAAAATCGGAAATCGGGAAACAGTGTGTCAGACAGAGATTGATCTCAATCCATGTCTCATGTCTGAAAATATCTTGTTGGACGGAGGATCATGTGATCACTTATCCATGGACAGAACTGACTAGGTCAGAGTTCGGCAGCAGTTTCTAGGAAGCTACAGTTTGCTGATTAATCAGAGGTTAAATTGGTAATTATAGTCATAGACTTATCCAAGTGGGAGACTGTTGGATTAGGTGTCTAAGCCATGACTAATAATTTGTATTTACCTAATTAATAGTAGCAAAGTCCATTTGGGTTGCCCTCATAGCTAGAGGTTTGGTAGAAAGTTCAGTAAAGAGAGAGATTGATTTATTATGTGATTAATAAATCAATAGAAATAAAAGAAATAGTTTGTTAATATATTAAAGTGATAATATATTAATTAGAAACTATATTAATTGATTAATAATTAATCAGGAATTAATTGGATTAATTTCTGTGGCATTAATTAGATTAATCAAGAGGACATGGGCTAAAGTTGTTCAAATTCAATAGTTGAATTGACACGCGCGGCGCGCCATTGTATAAGTCGCGGCGCGCGTATGAATAATCCGGAAAATGGCTTAGAGATAGGGTTTATCTCTGTTTGAAAGTCAAACAAGGTTTATCTCTAAGGGTCATTTGGTAGCCTATAAACAGGGACCCCTGGACCTCATAATCAAGTGCTATTCTCTTCTGTTCTCTCTGGAATTTTTGTGACATGTCCCTCAGGCTCCCTAGGTGTGATCTCATTTGAGGCAGGACACTTGTGCTGCTTAGCTTCAAGATTAAACTAAAGGTTAGTTTTTCTTATTTATTTCTTTAGTAATTTTTATTTGGCCTTTAGGAAATTAGTTACATGTTCAAAGTAAGAAAACATAGATCCTTTCTAGGTTGCATGTGAACTTAGGGTTTTAGTTCATAGATTTGCAGAAAACCTTTCACCAACGACATATTTGGAGTATTTTCTCATCATGTGAGAGAATCGATGGTGTTAGTACATGATGTTGCAAGTGATGAATTTTGGTATGGATATACCTTTGGGTATAAACAGTTCTGAGTTAGTTGATTTGAAGTTAACAAAGTTACATTTAGCTGATTATAAAATCGGTTTATCTTTCAAACATACTTTTCTCAATTAAAATGAGTCCATCCAAGAAGACATGGACCAACGTCTGCGGGTATAAAGATGTTTCTCGCAAACGTCTTCTAGGCAAAAAAAATTCACTTTTTTGTTTTTTTGTTTTGTTTTCTTTTTGTTTTGTTTTTGTTTTTTTTCTTTTATTTTGTTTTTTATAATTATTATATAAATATAAAAAATTAAAACTTGTAAAATAACATTAATTAATAATTAATCAAAAACGGTATGCAATTATTATAAAAAACATATGTTAATGTTCGGAATATAGATTTGTGTTTTTCTACTTTCGTATGTTGAATATAATTTACAAAATAATCGTTTTATGTTATTTCTTATGATGTATTGTTGTTATTGTTGTTGACATATTGATTCTTTAAGAAAAATGACCTATATTTAATAATAATAAAATTCAACCAAAAAAATTTACAATGTTTTATTTAAATTTCAGTTTATTTTAACATTCTGCAGACTTTAAAAAACATATAATAATTCTTTAAAAACAAAGAGCACCTTAGTATTGTTTCATTTCACACCTACTTCTATTTAGATACAATTTTTTATTATTTTGTGATTAGTTAATCTATTTAATTAAATATACATAAAAATAAATATAATTTATTGAAATTCATGTCGCTAAAAATATTGTTTTTCAAAACTTAAAAAATGACATAAATACTAAAAATTAAAAACATTATCGTCATATAATATTTATGGTTTTTTATTTAACTTTATTAGTATCAACTAACCTTATTAAAAATAATATATGACGTGTGCTTAAAAAGATGACAACTTACATAAGGCCTTCCGGTATGCCAGCCCGACGACCGCGAGCCCCGCGGTGAACACCGCCCCCCCCCCCCCCATGCGAGCCCGTCGCACACTGAACCCGCACGAGCTTGCAACGTCGTGCGACGTTTGAAATTGTGAACGTTGGCAACGGCTATATAGCCGTTAATATTAAAAAAAAAATTAAAAACTTTATATATAAACACATACACATTCAACATTTTATACTCTCAAACTCTCCAAACATTCTCTAAAAAATATCCAATGGCTCCCAAACAAGCATTCCAACGAAAGTCAAAAACCGCGAAGAACATTTTCCCGCAATCATTATCGGAACCCGCTTCGTACATTCCGCAAATGGAGCAAGCGTTTTTTTCTCAACCTCAATTCCAATGCCAATCGATGCCCCCTCAATTCCAATACCCGCAATCGCCCTTCAACCCGTTTTTTGGGACACCTACCGGGGGACCTTCCGCGGCTTTTACGGAGCCACAACAACAACATATCGACACTTCCGATTCGAGTGACGATGCGGTGCCGGAGACACAACCGGAGTATTTAGAAGAATCGGAGCCCGAAGAAATCCCGCTTCAAAGAAAAAGCCGAAAGAAACCCACCGGTCCCGCTCCCGCTCAAGCGTGGACCGAAGATGAAGAGGTTATGTTAGCGCGTGCTTGGGTTGCCGTTTCCGAGGATTGCGAAGCCGGAAACGCTCAATCAAAAGCACATTTTTGGGAGACTATTCGCGTAGTTTTTCACAAAAATTTGGGACGTGAATTTTGTCGTTCCAAAGATACGTTGACGACTAAATTTCGAGTCGTTAACGGGTACGCGAATAAGTTTAATGGGTTGTTCGTTAACTTTATGGGGCAACTGGAATCGGGCGAGAGCGATCAAGACATCCTCAAAAAAGCTCTCGCGGTTTACCAACACGACAACAAGGGTAAACCGTTTCGCCATATGGCTTTTTGGGATGTGGTCCTCCAATACCCGAGGTGGAAGGGGGTCGGCACGGATCCGGCACCGACACATGGGTCAAAACGGTCAAAAACATCCGAGACGCAATACACGACGTCTTCGGATGCACATATCGGGGCCGACGTCAACGAAATTCCCGATGATTTTGAAAGACCGATGGGCCGAAATCGGGCGAAAGCGAAAAGAAAGGCCGCCGCGTCTTCGAGTTCGGTGAACGACGGCAAAATGGAAGACGTTAACGAAAAATTCGATCTACTTTTGTCGACCATTTCGGGTCACGTCAAATCCACCGAGGAAGAACGATTGGCGAGAAAAACATCCCGCGAAAACAAGGACCGGGCGCTCGACATGCTAGTCTTGATGCAACCCACCGAGCATCTCACCGGGGCCGCTCTCGAGTTGGCGTTGAAGTTGAAAAACGACATCGTCAAAAAATACGGGATGTAGTTTTTTAGTTTTTTATTTTAGTTTATTGTCGTTTTTTATTTTTAGTTTAACGTAACTTGTCGTTTTTTATTTTTAGTTGTAATTTTTAATTTATGTTTAATTTAGTTTAATTTTAATTTAGTTTATGAATTTAATTATTGTGTTTTAATTCTATTTTTAATTTCTTTTTTAAATTAAAAAGTGAGAGGTAGTGAGAGGTGAGCATTACCGGGGGTAAAGCGAGGAGAAAGAAATGCTGACCGGATGCTGAGGTGGCAGGCAAAAGGTGAGAGGAGGAGAGAGATGACACCTGAAGGCCTAAGGAGACTTTATATAACATTTAAAATAGATAAAAATAATTTAGTTAATATTAAAAAAATGTAAATATTAACCATTGGAGGATGTGAGAAAATATTTTTTTATTGAATAAAAGTTATTGAAAAACTAATATAACAAAAGTAATTAGTATTTGAAAGGTTAACAATCGAAGATGCATCAATGTTCGTCATTCCCTTCTATTTCTTCAGAACGTATGCATTAAAGAGTTGTATATTCTCGTTTAATCAGAACAAAATTACAACTATCTTTCTACGTTGATCCCTTTTCAAACACAATTTGCCTCCAAAAACATCAATTCTGAAGATAATAAAATGAGTGTAGATCTAAAAACGTAAGGGCGTCCACACATAACTCATCCGTCACATAAGGCTTAATTTCACTGAAATTTGTGGACCGGGGCATGTCAGCCTCTTAATTAACCACCATCCACCTGTCCCTAGCCTCATTCTCTCGATGTTTATGTGCTGAACGTATTTTGGGCATTTTAGTTGTACCATTAAAAAAATACACCAATTAACATTTCTAGCAAAAAAAAAGTACTAAGTTTATTAGTATCCATAGATTTGTAATGCAAGGTTTTATGTCCCCACCAGGCCACCACACTGACATGTTGTAAATTGTTGGATTTATATCCCATGCAAATCAAAATCTCTCTCTCCAGCTCAGATCTACACGTTCAGAAATCTTTTTTCTTTCTTTCCACAAACAAAAACAATCAATGGAGAGCTATGCATTAACTCTTTCTAGCCCAAATACACTACCCAAAATCATACCACTTTGGCAGCAACGTTGTTCATCTTCTTCACCAATCCATTTATTATGCAGAAGCACAAGTTCAAACACATCAGGGTTGACTTTTGCCTCTTACTCCACCCAGAATAAGTATTTGTTATTATTTCCAAAAAGAAATCGAAATGATTCCGCGGTGGTGGTAAGAGCTGCCGCCTCTGCTCCTGAAAGCTCCGGCGAGGCTGCAAATCCGGCAAAGTTTAGCCGGACTTTACAGCTGGCGGCCATGTTTGGAGTTTGGTATCTTTTGAACATCTACTTCAACATCTTCAACAAACAGGTTAGAAAACTGGACTTTTGACTTCAAATCTATAGTAAAAAAAAAAATGAAGTTTTAAATTTAGTGTGAATAAATTGTAGGTTCTGAAGGTTTTCCCATACCCAATGACGGTCACAACTTTTCAATTTGGGTGTGGGACTCTCATGATTTTGATTATGTGGGCCCTTAAGCTGCATCCAATACCCAAGATTTATAAATCACAGGTGCTTATCTTTTACATTGGTTCAATTAATGAATGTTTCCTATGTAGCTGATGTTATAAAAATATGGTTGATGTCAGATTGTACCTGTCCTAATGTTGGCAGTGGCACATACAATGGGGAATCTTTTGACTAATATAAGTTTGGGGAGAGTTGCGGTTTCTTTCACTCACACAATTAAAGCCATGGAGCCTTTTTTCACTGTTCTCTTTTCTGCCCTTCTCCTTTCTGAGGTCAGTAATGGCAATCAAGTTTCACATTGGGTGATTTGTAATTCTTACTTATTTTTATTTATATATTATATATTCACAGAGACCAACATTATGGGTGGTTTCATCACTTGTACCTATTGTGGGTGGTGTGGCATTGGCATCCTTCACAGAAGCTTCATTTAACTGGTTTAAAACAATCTCTCAAGTACCCGATTTTATAAAAAAAATAACAATAATCCAAAATCAGAGTTGACCATCTCTTTTGGTCAAATACAGGATTGGTTTTGGCAGTGCGATGGCTTCCAATGTCACCAACCAATCGCGTAATGTACTTAGCAAAAAGTTTATGGTCAGGAAAGAGGTAAAATTACTCCTAAAAAGTATATTTGATGGTAAATTTTTAAGTATATAATGAATGAAGAAGGTAACTACATGGACAGGAAGCTTTGGACAATATCAATCTGTTCTCGGTTATCACAATCATCTCTTTTATCCTGTTGATCCCTTTTGCATCCTTGTTAGAAGGCTTCAAGCTTACTCCAGATTACCTGCAGACTGCTGTGAGTTTACTTAAATTACCATATTTTAATGAATCTTGAAAACAAGGAAATATTGTGACTTTATTCCTTAATTAGGCAAGTCAAGGAGTGAATGTAAGAGAGCTATGTGTGAGGTCTGTCCTAGCTGGTGTCTGCTTTCATAGTTACCAACAGGTAAATTCTACCACTTTTAGACACAAACTATGCTATTTACTACAAATTTATAAGAGTTTGTGATAATTACAAGTTTGTTGGAGTGACAGGTTTCGTATATGATACTACAAATGGTAAATCCAGTGACGCATGCAGTGGGTAACTGTGTGAAGCGAGTGGTGGTCATTGTGTCATCTGTTATCTTCTTTCAGACACCAGTATCTCCCATCAACTCCCTTGGTAAAATCAATTTTACTCTTAACAAAAACTTGTTACAAATTACAATTTTCCACTATATTTATCTTTACCTTTATGGATTCAGGAACTGCTTTGGCACTTGCGGGAGTCTTTTTGTATTCAAGAGCAAAGCGGATAAAGCCAAAGTCAAAGACTGGCTGACTTGTACTACAACCAAAATATGGATTTTGCCTTCGAAACAATAATTGTGCATATATTGATTCATATACATTCCACCTTCATTTCTCTTGTTTTTGATAAGATTGAAATAGTAATACCACCTTAGCATTGATTGCATATGATATATCCAACAACAAACACCTTACAAAAGTGCATACAAAGCAAGCTTCTCATACTTTACACATAACCCATCCATTAACAAAAACACAACAAACCTACGTTAGAGAAGCTCCCAAAATAGACACGTCTACCTCAGTCATAACTGATAACACTACCACAAAAATTATAACATCTCGCTTAATTTCCATCACCCTGTGGCTCTGAACTTGAAGAAAACTTAAAAACAGGTGGGGACCGGGCCCGCTCCATCATTGCCTGATGAAAACTTCGGACAGGTGGCGCATTATTAAACCTATCGGGACTACGACTACGGTCACGGGACACCCCCCACCCTGACCCACCACCATTGTTAGGTGGGCTTCTACTTCTTTCACGCTTCTCTCGACCACCAAACATGGTTTCATGAAAGCTCTTCCCTTGATAACCACCGCCACCTGTATCTCTGTCGGAAGAAAAGCTACCTCTTCCACCATAGTTTGAATCATATCCACCTCCGCCACCACGGCCACCGAAGCTAGAACCGCCGCTGTCGGAGCTCCACCGCCTAGATCTGCCGCCGCCCATTCCACCGCCACGTGAGGCCATTTCACGAATTTGATCAGGGACACGTTGATTTGCACCTTCTAGAAGTTTCACAAGATCAGAAGCATGTTTTGCATCTTGATCACCAAAAAAAGTGTACGCCTCTCCAGTAGCACCCGCCCTGCCAGTTCTCCCAATCCGGTGTACATAATCCTCAACTCCAGTAGGAAAATCATAGTTCACCACCACCCTGTAATCAAACAAACACATAAACATCAAAAAGTAAACAAGAATTAAAAAAAATAATCAAAAAGTAACAAACCTGATATCTTTGATGTCCAGTCCACGGGCAGCAACATCGGTTGCCACAAGAACAGGACACTTTCCTGACCGAAACTGACTCAACACATGATCTCTCTCACCCTGATTTTTATCTCCATGAATGGAAGCAGCACCAAACGGGCGGGTCAAATTACGCGCCAGCTGGTCACACATTCTTTTGGTCGAACAAAAAATAATTATTTTAGATCCCGGTTCTTGAGATCGCAGTATTTGCTCCAATCGTCTGTGTTTCTCATTGTAAGCCAGAACCTCAACATGCTGTGTGATTGACTTGTTGGCAACAAGTTCGTTAATGTTTCCAATGTTGACTTGAACCGGATTCACTAATAAATCGGCTGCGATCTTTCGGACCTCTTTAGGCCAGGTGGCGGTGTACATGAGAGTCTGACGACGGGTGGGGACCGCGTTGACTATTTTTCTTATTTGAGGTTCGAATCCCATGTCCAACATTCTGTCCGCTTCATCCAAGACCAAATAAGTTACATCACTGAGGCTGACTTTTCTCATTTCAAGAATATCATTTAAACGACCAGGTGTCGCAACCACGATGTCCGTCCCATTCGCCAGATCTCTTAGTTGGGGACCTTTCGGTGCGCCTCCATATAAACACTTCAATTATAACTTATTAAGTAGAAAATATTCAACATTAAAATTTTAAAAACATTGAACTTACCGTGCAAGATATTTTCGATGATTTTCCAAATTTGATGGCCTCGTCTTGTATCTGTGTGGCTAATTCTCTTGTGGGTGAGAGAACTAAAACGGTTGGGCTTAATTGAGGATTCTTGCGGGTTTTTTTGAGATGAATGAATCCGGGGATTAAGTAACCGAGGGTCTTTCCGGAACCGGTTTTGGCAACTGCTACTATGTCACGGTTTTGAAGAGCAATTGGCCATGATTGTGCTTGTATGGGAGTTGGGGCAGAGAATCCAGTTTTGAGTAAGTCTCTAAGTAACTCAGATGGAAAACCGGTGTCTTCAAATGATGTAAAAGGTGGGGGGACATGGTCTCCCTGAACATGTATGAAAAAGTGTCATCAATTGTACAGTTAATTTTAAGTTGAAGATTATGAGGTAGTTGATGCTTACAGATACAGTTATCTCATGCTTCTGGCGATAAGCATCTGGTGATAAAGATGAACAGGTTCCAATTGATGGGACATGAGCTCGAGCAGGAGGTCCTCCCTGTTCAGAAGCAGCTGTCTCTTTAGGGGTATCACAGGCATAGTCAGAGACGCCTTTTGTAGTCTAGCATAAAAGATAAGATTACAGTAAGTCTTATAAAGAGCAATAAGATGAAGTGTCTACAATAATATGAACACAAACCTCATGACCTTGTGTTTCTGAAGAAAAGTTTGATCCACCATTGCTGGTTCTTTCATGTGTAACATCGTCATCAGGAACAATATTGTCATCTTGGGAAGATGGTTGCACCTGAACGGGAGAACTCAGGGAAACTGAAGACTGGTTTTCAGGTGGTGGCGGATCCTTGGGTACTGAGGGCCTCTGATATTGGGTGACATTAGTTTCAGGATTCCAAAAGTAGAGATACCCTGTTTTACCATCAACTAGTCCTCTCCATGGTTTTGGAAGAGTTGGATCCTCTGGTGCATAGCGTGGACCAGCAGTTGTAGTTGCAGCAGCAGCCATATCAGCAAATCAATCTCCAATGTAGTACACCAGTACGCCACACGAACTAAATACCTGGTAGGATGTTTAATTGATTACAAAAAAAAATACAGCAACCAAAAAGCCCCAATTTCAAGTTACTAAACTGATATTCAGCCATAAACATTAGCTAACACCATGATCGTGGTCTAAAATGTAATAGAACATTGATCATGCTTGTTTACAGCTAAATCACCGCCCTCATAGAGGAAAAAAAGTATCAACGGACGCAAGGAAGATAACCTTCCACACATGCAATATACAATGCGGAGGCGGTTCAAGCCGCAACAAAATCAACAATACTAAAATTCTTCCAAAAATCATTTCGCGTTAACTTCATAAAACATTTTCGCAATCATTTCAAACAAACATAATCTGAGCGAAAATGTTATAAGCCCTGACAATAGTGTCATGTCGCGATATAAACAGCCGCATTTAGCTTAGGGTTTTATTATCGTACCAAAACCTTGACGATAGATCTGGGACGCCACCAAAAACCCTAATTACAAAAGAACACGGAGCAAAATGTTACCTGAAAGCGTGACGATTCAAATGCCTAAAGCAAAGATGGATGATTAGGTCAGAAAACAGAGACAAACGTTAGCCAAAAGGGAGAACCTCCTTTATTTCTCTAAACGGTCTTCCTCTCGGTGGTTATGGTGGTATACATGTCAAGAAGAGAGGAAAACCCGCTTCGCCGGAGAAGCGTATGAAAAAAAAGCGTCGAAGTGAGGCCAAGGTATTTATAACGGGAGGCGAGACGATTGTAGGAGGTCTGGAGAAGGTAAAGTTTGGCCCACGAGTTTTACAAAATATAGTTGGTGATGAAGGGAGTAAACATACTCGAATAAAATACATTTGATAAATTTATAAGAGTTGCATAGACAAATACGTAGGCCTGTAAATTGTGATACAAACACGGTGCAGATTTTAGGACGACTTAAAACCAACAATTTTATATTTGTTGGACAAAAAAAGTAAGTCCTCTCAAATTTTAAAAACAATCTGAAAATCTTAAATTAATATATTAAAATATAAAATATCAAGATACCGAGTATCTAAATTTGTAAACAAAATTGAAACCAGGCATATACGCTTTTAAGTTTTGAATTTTTCATCCTACTCCTCGTCTCTTTATTCCATTAAATTTAACCCTAAAACTTTGGCATTTCACATCAAACCTTAAATGTTAGCGTCACAATTATTCTCTTAACTTTTAAAGATAGAGTAAATTATAGTTTTGGTCCCTATGGTTTGCACGATTTTTCATTTTTAGTCCAAGTTTTGAATTTTCATAGTTTTGGTTCATGTGGTTGGCATTTTATTGCATTGTTGGTCCATGGTCCATATAAAAAGATCAGTTTACCCTTTCTAATTTCTTTTTCTTTTTTCTTTTAATCTATTATTTATTTTATTAATTAAAAAAATCACACCTAACCCCACCCTCACCCTACTACCCTAGTCTCTCTCTCTCTCTCTCTCTCTCTTGATCTCTCTTTCTCTCTCTGTCTATCTATCTATCTATTTCTCTCTCTCTGTCTCTCTCTCTCTCTCTCATGACTCATATCATCAAAGATATCCTTAACTACACCCGCATCAAACCCTCCAATTCTTTCTTGAAACTCCCTGAACCCAACTTGATTCCCAACCTCAAAGACATCTTCAATTTTATGTTCCTAGCGCTCGTGTTCATATTATCAATTTACGAATCTCCTCAAGATATTCAGTGTAATTGTATAAAAGCACTTAAAGATCAATTCACGAATTCATGGGCAAGGGAAAACGTCTAAAAGATCGATGAGGTTAATGTTATTGAACACAAAAGGACAATGGATGAGATTCATGAGTCTAGCGATCACGAAATGGTGTCATCGAGATAAGGAATGATAAAGCCATGACTTTTTAAACAAAAAAGGCAAGAGCGTGTTATTCTATATAATTTTACTATATATTCTTTCTATCAAACTAAGGATATTATGGATCTGAATTTTTCTGTTTGACAGAGGATATTATATATTTTCTCTATCTAACAATGTAATGCCCCATATTTTAAATCACAAATTGTTACGATTCTATATCATAACCTTTGAAAATCCGGTCCCAAAACAAACATTTTTACAATCATTTAAAATTTTAAAATGCTTTTAAATATGGGGGTTATAGTCAATATCATACATAATCATATGGAATCAATTTTACATATTTTCAAACTTGTTTACTGAAATTTTCAATTATTTTGTTTACTACGGTCCACGTACCGCATAGTCAAACTCTCTGCAATAAATTTACATTGACCTCCTAAGTACCCCATCATCTAAAGCTCTGTATTTGAACTTGGAATACATGGCATTTAAAAAAATACATAAGACAAAACATCTTGTGAGCTACATGGGTTTTTAGACATGCAAAATATCTCTAAAATATTTATCAATTTATGTTATTATAACAAGTTTTATGTTGGACTTTATGCATGCAATGCATTAGCACAATCAAATAATAGCTTTCGAGTAGCCTCGAATCATAGTGCCTCCGTTTGTAAACCAATTATGGCTTTCAGGTTGCTTCGTACAACTTACAGCCACTATTTGTCTATTTTTTCCGGGAAGAACCAAATCAGCATGGAGGCTAGCTTAGACCACTACATTGTGAATGGGGATACCACCCAGAAGCACCTCTCGTTACGTTTAAGGGACTCTTTTGTCTAGACCCTTACTACTAGACTCTTATGCAAATGCATTCCGTGTATACATTATTACTGCTTTTCTTTTATACATGACAATCACACACAACGTGCCATGACATGCTTTACGTCTTATTCGGTCGTAAACTTATTTTTATTTGTTGACTTTTGCTTACTGAAATAATCGTTTTGTTCATTTTACACACACGTATCTTCCTCATATGAGCTCATGTCAATCTGGTTTTTTCCTATTGTTTTATCCTTCGTTTTAACTTCATCTTAGGTTGAAGTATGATCTTAATTGGTTAAGTATTTCTAATGATATTCAGCTTGAAACAGGGCATTTAGGAATTTATTTCCCATACTTGGCCATTTTATGCCAAGTCTTGTAGTATTCTTCCCACAACTTTGGGAATCCATATCTCACTTATACAAGCTTAGTTCTGGTTGATTTTTTGGTCTATTCTCTACATCCCATATGTATACTATAACTTCTGAATCACAATAATACTATATGAACAATATTTTACATATAGCAAGGTAAGGTAAGATGCAGTGGGTGCGGATTACTTTTAATTTTTTTCAAAAATTGTTTCACTTTTTAATTTTTAAAAGGCTTTTGATAAATTAAATTGTTTCACTTTTTAATTTTTAAAAGGCTTTTGATAAATTAATGAGTTTTTATTCACATCCCAACACACTGAATCTAAAAAGTTTAGATGTTACCTTTTAATTTTTATTTAAAAGGCTATCATACGGTGCCTATGTACCTCGTGAATTAATCTATTAAAGTTGTTTTTTTTTTTTTTTTTTTTTTTTGTAACGGCGAGCGAAGTTGTTAAGCTCGACTATACCTAAAAGTCCCAATGTAGATTATTTAGTACTGTTTTAAACAATGTGGGTTTTGATAGCCAGAGGTGTTACCTTGGTGGATTCGGCAATTTCAAACAGAACTTGTAAATTGTAGATCTTCTTCCTGTTGAAACCTTGTAAATCGTCTCTTTTAATGGTAATTGTCAACTAAGAAAAAATGGGTCAATTTTATTTAAACTAGCTAACTGTAGAAGATTTCAATTTTACTCCTCCAAAATTTACCGCTAAAGTCAGCATATCAGACTTATCACCAAAATCTTAGCATATCCACAACCGATTTTTGCATATATCAGACTTGACAACAATACCATACAAGGCTACATAAAGTGTGCAGAAAATTCAAAAACAGTCGAATTCAACAAAAAACTAACATAACATAAATAAAGCACCATTGCTATATCTGAGAACAAACATGTTACACAATAAATTAGCCGATTACAGTCTCAGGTTGCTTAGAACCCAAGGAAGGCACACTGTTTCCGAGCATGTTCTGGTATCAGTTTAGCCAGAAGTTCCAAAGATGCCCCTTTTAGCTCTGTCAGTTATACCATGTTGTTGTTAGAATTTTCCAATGAGAAAACCATGGTGATGTGAAAATGACAAAACTAACCTTGTTGCTTGAAATTGAAGAGGGGTGGCAAAGGGCGACCGTTAGGGAGACGAGTGTTTGGATCACGGAGTTCGTTAAAGAACGGGTGAATGCATGCCTCCAACTGTGGAATTTATCCTTATTATGACATTGTACTTTGAAGAAATGAAAGTAGAATGGTGTAATAGACAAAAGGTAAAGATGCACTTACAGCAGTACATCTCAAGTTTGGAGAGTATTGGAGGAGTCTTGAAACAAGATCTACAGCCTCTGGGGGAGTCCTCTTGTGAAAAATCTACATGTGAAAAATATATATGTCAAATTACAGTTAAAGCAAGGGTAAATTGGGCATAAAAGTTAAGGTACTCACTTTGTGCCAAGGGTGGGCTTTAATTTGTGGGAACTTAAATTCTGTGTAGTTTGGATTCATGCATTTGATTTCTTCACGAGTTGGTGTACCAAGGACCTACACAGATAATTTATAAAATAAAAGATAGGAACGGATGACTTTTGAGAGAAAATAATACACAGAATGCATAAATAACTTGCCTTGATAATCTCTACAAGTTGGTCAACTCCACTTTCACCTGGGAATAGAGGCTACATGTACAAAAAAGAAAATTTTAAAAAGAAATTAGAAAATAATACATGATAACTAATAATAAAAGTAAAGATGCAAAATACCTGTCCTAGAAGCAGTTCAGCAAGGACACAACCGACTGACCAGACATCAATTGCAGTTGTGTACTCGGTTGCCCCAAATATGAGTTCAGGTGCACGGTAATATCGTGAACAGATATACGATATATTTGGTTCGCCTTTCACCTTTTCAAATAAAAAAAAAACAATTTCAGATAACAATAACTACAGGTAATATGTTTGTTTGGTGATAAATTGATTAGTGTTAAATGTAACTTGTTTGAATACTGATTTTGTTTACCAGAACTTTTGCACTTCCAAAGTCACAGAGTTTAAGTTGGTGAGTATGAGGATTGACCAAAAGATTTTGAGGCTTAATGTCACGGTGACAGACGCCAATTGCATGAATGTATGCCAATGCTCTGAAAATCTGAAAAGAAAAAACAGAAATCAAATCAACCACAAGTATTAAATTATTTTTTTAACGATGAAAAAGAAGAAGAACGTACCTGATATGTGTAAAGTTTGACATAAATCATGGGCATTCTTTGATTTGCTTTGCTGTAGTGTCTTGCTACGCGATAAGCTGTTTCAGGTACATATTCTAGAACCAAATTCAGATAAAGTTCATCTTTGTCTGTAGTTGAAAAGAAGCAATGTTTAAGTGAAACAACATTCGGATGATCGAGAAGTCTCATTGTTTGTAATTCGCGATTCTTGTATCGTTTATCTTGCAATACTTTTTTAATTGCAACAGCTTCTCCGGTTTCTAAACACTTTGCTTGAAACACAATTCCAAAAGAACCCTGGCCCACCACACGTTCCGCCATATAGCTTATTGTCTGAAGGATATATTTTGACAAAAAATTATATTGTTTATTTCATACACTAACAAAGTGATTGATAATTTGATAGTTAGTTTAGTTAATTACCTGTTTGGGTTGACCATTTCTACCACCGATAGTAGTAACAATGATGTGACCAGTTTCAGTGCCATTTCCATCAACAACAGTTGCCTCCATTTCCTATAAGAGGATTGTTAGATTTATGTAAAAATTGTAGTAAAGATGCAATGAAACCACATAAGGTAAAGTGTTAAAAAGACAACCTTTTCGACCTTGTCATCTCTGATTTTCATTTCATTGATTTCTTCCGGAAGTTTGTCAACAAACATTGAATCACCATCAACTTTTTCAACTGCCATTACACCAGAAGCCATTTTGTGGGAGATTGAGTTGTATTCTTATAAGACTCACGCACCACTCATGTTATAAAGCGCCTGTATAAGAACAATATCTTAAAACATTAAATAAGAAAGAGATGATCAACATGATGCACAAACTGTGATAAAAATCACAGGCGGTATGATATTTGGGAACACACAAACTTTGACAATTGAAAGCATTCAAAAAGTTTCATTATATAGGCATGTAACAATTCCAATCAGAATTCAGAAGTACTTCCTTTGGTATTATCATGTTTGTGTATTACTCTACTTAAGCTGTTAATTTCTAACACCTACCATATAATTTAAGAAATGCCTTAGGCTTCCCTTATAAGCACTTCTAAGTTCCCGCTGCATTTTTGCGTGACAAACGTAGCTATTTCTTGCTTGATTTGGAAACTAGTAGCTACATACTATGATCTTTTTAGAAGTAACCGTTGGAGAAAAAGCAAAGAAACAATATGTCGGATCTATACACTCTTCATTCTTAAGGTTAACTTTCCTTTCCAACTTTTCTAGCTCCTTCATAAATTTATTGCCTATGTTGGAGCTTGACGACCTGTTCTTAAATTCTAAACATCCACATCTAACGACGTATGATTATACTAAATCTAACAATAGGGTTTTTACATTCAAAAAGCTAAAAGTGATCCAATAACGATTTGGCAAAAAAAAACAAAAAAACAAAAAAAAAAAAAAAAAGACCGCAAAACCGCTTCTTGCAAAAACGAGGTTCCATAACATCTGAGGTCCGAGGTTCAATTGGAGCTTGAATGTCTCACGACCTTCTCACTTTTAAAATCAAAGTCAGAGCTCTGATCCATCCCCCACAATCACAAACCCAAGAAAATTAAAAGAATTACAAAACGTACCTGTATGATGTAGCTAAAACCAGCTCAGAATCTGCAAAACGCCGATCAAATTCAACGCCTGAGCCGAAAACCTCAAAAATTGAAATCGTTCTTATAGCGAGAAGGTAAAGCCGGCGTTTATGATGCTTCAGAGATTTTTGTTACAAGGTTTGACCATGTGCGACTCAATAATCTCTCTGGATTTTCTCGGGATGCAGCTGAATGGTTTTTCCCCTTTCGTGATTTGTTGCAGGGCGGATTCGAAATGGTTTTATGAAATTGATTTAGGTACGACTTTAGAGGTCCGTGTACATAGGGTGCTGTGGACCTATGGTGCACGTGGAAGTTGTTGAATGGTGGCCTCGGTATTAATGTTGCTGTAAAAGGGCTTTGTAGCCGTTGATCTTATTTAGATAAAGTTTTAACGGTTGGATGGGATGCTTCTTTTACTACTGAATTTTACGTTGCTAGCTTTAATTCGAATCATTAACACCGTTCACTCCAATACGGTGATTGAATCAATAAATACAAATAAGACATTAAAATATTGGATAAACCCGCGTTCATTGTCACGATAATAAATGAGTCAAAATCCGAAAAATGTTGTTGGAGTATTCTAGTTTACCACCGAAAAGATTGTTGTTTTGGACACTCCTACAATATTTGTTCTCAAAATATTTTCTTTGACTTACATGTTTAAAAGAATTATACAAACTTATTAAGGTTAAGAAAACTTAGGGTATGTCTAACAATATTAGGGTTGACGGTGTAGTATTGGTTTGGGAGTGGATTTGAGCATGGCGCCGTCGGCACAGCCACAGGTTCAGCAGTGTGTGACTCGTGTGGTTTCAACGGCTTGGAGGTGTGGGTATATTGCGGGTTTAGGAACCCGCTTTCGGTTGAACATAACGAAGGAAAAGATGGCAGCAGGTTAGAGGTGTGGAGGTTCAACGGCTTCAGCGGTGTGCCACTCCCTTTGCTGCGGCTTCGGGCAGCTTCAGCGGTGTGGCCATTCCCTCCTCTGCGGGTTCAGCAGCGGTTTAAAGAGTCGTCGTTTCAGCGAGATTCGCATCGTCCACCCTTAGCTGCAAGTTGATATCTCAAAATATTTTCTTTGGTTTATATGTTTAAAATAATTATATAAATTTATTAAGTTAAAAACTTACTATATGTTTAACAGATATTAGTTGTAATTTGATAAGTTAGCCGGTACAAAATAATATTTGCTAAACTAGATGATAAGCTAGTTATAAAATACAAATGACATGTAAAAATAAAAATAGATACTCGTATGAACCATGTAAATCTAGATATAACTAACTACATTTTTTCAAATATAATGTTTTATGTCGAAAAGCTAGTTGATAGTCAATAAGTTAGAAAAAATTACATTTAATAGAAACTAACTGATAAATTAAAATGTTATAAAAGAGTATGTAAAAAATAAGTTTTTTTTTATAATTAGTAAGTGTATATTAGAAAATTCTAGAAAAATATTCCGTTGAAATGTTAGTCTAAATAGTTTTTTATAAATTAGCTTATAAGCTGCTTTTTAGTTATCAAACATGACAACCAAAAATAACTCGAAATATAAGCTAAATTATCAGCTAGGTATGACGCATCAAACATAGCTTAAATACAATTTATTAACTATAATAAATTTATTATGTAAATAATTAAAATAAATAAGATACCACAATATTTAGAATAAATAAAACTATATTATTATCAGTGTTGCAAAATTCGGCATTAGCGTTCTGCAACCGATTACGATTAGGTCTAATCGGTCAGGGTTAGCTGTTTGGTCAAATATCGATCTTAGCGGTCATTGGCGACCGATTAATCGGCATCGTTGGTCATTTTTTTATTTTTTAAATATTTTTTATTTTTTTATTTTTTTATTTTTTTATTTTGGTCAAATATCGGTTTAATAAGTCAAGAAATCTAAAGAAATCAAAATTAAAGAATGAAAATACACAAATATATAATATCTTATGTGTATCTAAGAATAAAATGATTCATACTTTGCTATTTTGTTATATTCATTTATTTATAAATAAATTCCTTTATATCTTAAGCTCACCGATTAATCTCCGAATAATCCCCGATTAATCCCTTAACCCCACTCCACCGTCAAACGATTTTTAAAACCTTGATTATTATTAGTGCATCTAACTTCTCGTGTCAAAAGAATACCTTACATAAAGTTTTCTAACAATTTTGTTTTTACATGAATATTTATATTTAAAAAACAAAAAAGATAATTTAACGATTTTAGAATGACAAATGAAATTAAGAATAAATCCACAAGTTAGACGTGAAATAGAAGAAGGTGTTTGGTTCGTAGTATGTTGATGGTTCGTAGTCATAAAATCCTGTGTTTGCTTCAAAATTGGGAGGAATTAAAATCGAATAAGATCCACCAAAATATATTCATCGAGGGATTTTAGAAAACCTTCATACACCCCCAATAATTTCAATTCCCAACTTTATGTAAGTGGTCAAATACCTTTTTATCGCTAATGTTTCATAAAAATATATCCTACATCTTCCCATCTCTACACCATTTCTCTATTTCATGTTAGAAAATTGGGGTTAACGGATTGCTTGGAATCTCTAAAAGTTGTGATTATCACTATCAAATCAAAGTATTTCGATGGAACAAATCGAACACTTGATTGGATAAAATTCAGAGAAGTTCAAGAACAGAGAATGAGGATTCTTATGATTTTCGTGTACCAAGAAAAATGACCAAAACTGAATATAAGTTGTCTGAAAACCAACAAGAAACTGTCACAGGGCGTTGAAAAATTCCCACACGGGTCGTGTCATTTCCTTGATTGGAATCTGCTTTAACACGCACACGGTTCGTGTCATTTTCTTGACTGCAATCTGCTTTGACATGCACACGGGTCGTGTGATCGCAGAGGTCAGAAATTGTGCTATTTTTAGAAAAAACGAATTTCTGATGCATTTTTAATAAAGCAATATAACCTAGCCAGAGGATTTGTCCCTTGGACCCCACCAGCGGTTGCCGCCCCTTGGACCCCGCTACCAGGGGCGCTGCCCCTGGGCCCCCGTCAGTTCAGGGGCTTCGCCCCATAAATGACAGTGTACTTTGAACCTTGATCAAACTCAAACAAGTGTGCACTCCGCACCTCCCTTACTTGTTTGATGTTTATCAAGATTGTATTTGGTCAACAAGTTAATCCATTACACTTAAATAACATTGGTAATATAAAATCACCAACATTTATATAATCTCACAAGCCTACCACTCTCCCTCATTTCCCTATCGACGATTCTAAACATAAAATTCATAAAACCTACTTCAGAATGATCATTTTGAAACTAATAAGACGTTAAATGATCAAATAAGTAAAATTACAAAAGTTTAGTGACTTATTCTTACACACACGTATGTGTGTGTGTATATATATATATATATATATATATATATATATATATATATATATATATATATATATATATATATATATATATATATATATGTGTGTGTGTGTGTGTATGTGTGTGAGTATTTATATGTATATGAGTTTCTCTCCATATATATATATATATATATATATATATATATATATATATATATATATATATATATATATATATATATATATAGAGTGTGTGTGTGTGTGTGTGTGTGTGTGTTAATATTAAATGTGGGGCTGCAAATATTGTGTCCATGTATGACCAAATGTGGAGCATCCAATCGAAATGATGATCGGTGGTTACAGATTCAAGGGTCTAACTGTAAAATTTTTGACAATTAATTAATCAGATTCTACAATTAAACCTTATAAATAGTATTTTAGTCTATTAATGAATAATTAAAAAATGAAATACCATATTTATCTCCTAATTTTGTGGGATTATTACTTAATATCTATTTATATTATTATATAAAATTTATAAATGTATTACGTGATAAATAATAACTGCAAATAGAAAAACACAGGTTTATAAATTTTATGATAATCACATGATTCACTGTCATTCTTATAGAATAGAATATCATTCTTGAAAAAATACACTATCATTCTTAAAAAATATGAGTGTTTTTATATCAATGGTATACAACATAATTTAAATTCATAAAGAATAGAAACATACATTCTGAAAGTTACGTGTCATTATTCAAATAATACACAAATTCTTTAATAATACAGTTATATGTTGAAAGAATATGTTCATTCTTGACATAATACACTATCATTCTCAAAAAATATAAACATTCTTGAAGAATTCAAGCGTTCTCAAAAATTGGCTTGAAGAGTATAATTCTTGAAGAATTTTGGAATGAACACAAATGATTTAAGTACATTATTGAAGAATCTAATCATTATGAAAAGTAAGAACTCATATAAGATAAGTTGTTTTAACAAACCATCGTTCAAAATAGGATCGGTTTCAGTAAGGCATTTCATCGAACACATGGTATGCGTCTTAATAAAGGCTAAGACTTTAACCAGTTTTGCAAAAAAATAAAATAATACTAACAATCAGAAACTACCGAGATAGGTTTCATAGTTCGGATAAAATTTTCAGCAAAATTAAATTAAAGATTTTGAGTCAATTGGAATCAGCAAAGTACACTCTAAAAGTCCACCTCCATTAATAGAGTATTACTTGAATAAAAGGGAAGTTTTTGGTCGATAAATAAAGTACTTTAACCTCATTAAGAGCTCCCCCACATCGCCTGTGGAGACGTCGAAGCCGACATTAGCAATATCTACGAACCCAGCATAGTGCGTCGGATGCTCGCCGGTTGTGGATCATCAGAGACGATGTTGCTGCTGGTTGTGGGTCTTCAGAGGGTCGAGATACAGCGTCCCTATCGACAGTTACCCAACATCGCCTATGGAGACATCGCGCCCACGGATCCCGTGGAGACCGCCGACTTCATATATATCTCCGAACCCAACACAGTCCGGTCGAGATGCTCGCTGGTTGTGGATCATCAGAGACGATGTTGCTCGCCGGCTGTGGGTCATCATATAGTCAAGATACAATGTCCCTATCAACACCCCTATGATCTCCAGAAGTAACATATTACTATAATCGATCGTCGGTTGTAGTATAAGGAGGCAATGGGTGAAGGCGGGTTTGATTATCATCCGTATAAGAAGAGAAGTGAGAGAGAGTGTGTAAGTGAAACAAACTAGAGCTATGCTCTCTTGAAGCTATGCTTGAGCATTTTGGGTGTTTTAGACCTCTTTTTACCTAGGTTTGGGGTTGGACATGTATTGGACATGCATGTTCATAAAGTCTAATTTTTATTCAGTAGAAGTGTTAATGGATGGTTTCTAGAGAGTCTTAGCCTCTAACTTAACGAATTAAGCACTTAATAAGGAAGTTGGAATGTCCAGAGATAACATCGCTAATATAAAAGGATAGCGATGCTATCTCTGAAGGAAACCCAATTCTGATCGCATCCCGTAGCGACGCAATGGGCCATAGGACGCGACGTGACGTGCATGTTAACTATTGGATTTGAAGTTTGACCGTTGACTTTGACCGGGTTGACTTTTGGTCAAAGGTTTATGAATTTAGGATATGGATTAAGGCGTTGACTTTTGATTAGTTCAAGTCACTAAATTATGGCTAATGGTGGTTTAGGGGATTTGCGTTGTTGATTATTTGAGGATCGAGTTGCGTGTGTGGTTCAACTTCGCGTTCAGGTGAGCCTTCTCACTATACTATGTGTGACGTTGAATGTGTAGTTAGCTGGATACATGTTAGGGTAGGATTGGGAGTTAGACTAGTATAGTATTGTTTGTTGTTTGCTTAGTCGTATTTGTTTTTTTGACTATAATAAATGTTGGCAGAGCGGTGAACCCGTAAGCCGGACAGGTCGAGGTTAGTCTGATAGTCCTTAGTTGAAGGACAGAACGAGGTGAGTTCGTGAGTCGGACGAATCGGAGTGTGCCCGATAGTCCTTATTTGTTGGCAACTCGAAGCTAGTTTGAGGGCATTTGTTATATGCTGGATATATGTGGTACTTTTGGGAACTCACAAGTGAACTCATAAAACTTTGTGTTTACTCTCTCAAGTTAAATATTTTCGGGTACTTTTCAGATAAAGGAAGGGCGCGGCCTGATGTACTCGCATCCGACATGATCATGATTTCATACTTCCATTGTCATATGTTTTCCAATTTGGATTTTAATGCCATGAATTTGGAGTGTTGTTTCCTTTACATTGAACAAATGGATAGGAAAATGTTGTAAATGGTTTTCCTACGACGTTGGAGATAGTTTTGATTTCTAAACTTTATTTAAAAATGAAAATTTTGGCTTCAAAATTTGGAACGTTATAAGTTGGTATGAGAGCCTTGATTTGAGAAATTTAGACAAACATTCGTGCGAGTCCAAACTCAAAATAAGGATTAAAGGATTTTTGTTGAAAGAAAATTTTCTCCCAACAAAGTTCAAATAAGTTAGATTGAGGACTGTTTGGATGCCCATTTGCATGTTCTTGTTTAATTGTTGCCTGTAGATTTGAAATACGATATGGATACCTAACTCACTATTTTCAATGGTTTTCAAATAAGTTTTAAAAATAAGAATGACGCGATATATACAGTCAGCCGGAGTTTAAACACACTGAATCTGAAAAATTAAGATACTGCCTCTTAATTAAACATCGTCTTACATCTAAAAATGTTTACTATCACAATACATATAGTGCCTATATACCTTATATACCTGGTGTATCAATCGATTAAAGCATTTTTTTTGTAGTCGGCGAGTAAAATACTTAATAAACTCAACCATACGTAAAAGTCCCAATGTAGATTATTTTAGTACTGGCAAATTTTCAAACAATGTAGGTTTTAATAGCCAGAGGTGCATCTTACCTTGGTGGATTCGGCAATTTCAAACAAAGCTTGTACTCCAAAATTTTATTGTAACCTTCGTCTTGTTGAAACCTCGTCTCTTTTAATGGTAATTGTTAACTAATAAGAAATAGATCAATTTTATTTAAACTAGCTAACTTCCTATGATTTCAATTTTACTCCAAAATTTGTCACTAAAGTCAGCATATCAGACTTATCACCATAATCTATCACAAGAAGCTAGATTAAAACAGATGTTACCAATCCCAGCCATCTCTGAATCACCATAATCTAAGCATATCCACAACCGATTTTTGCATATATCAGACTTGACAGCAATACCATACAAGGCTACATAAAGTGTGCAGAAAATTCAAAAACAGTCAAATTCAACAAAAAACTGACAAAACATAAATAAAGCACCATTGCTATATCTTAGAACAAACATGTTACACAATAAATTAGCCGATTAGAACCCAAGGAAGGGACACTGGCTCCTAGCATGTTCGATACCATGTTGTTGTTAGAATTTTCCAATGAGAAAGCCATGGTGACGTGAAAATGACAAAACTAACCTTGAGGCTTGAAATTGAAGAGGGGCGGCAAAGGGCGACCGTTTGGGAGGCGAGTGTTTGGATCACGGAGTTCGTTAAAGAACGGGTGAATGCATGCCTCCAACTGTCGAATTTATCCTTATTATGACATTGTACTTTAAAAAAATGAATGCATGCCTCCAACCCACCCTAACCCTTACCCTACTCCACCTAACTTACCCTACCCACCCCTACCCTATCTCACCCTACACATGCCATCCACCCTACCCCATCTACCTTACCCACCCCACCCCAACCCCACCCATCCCCTTACCCACCTCCACCCACCCCTACACACCTTACTCTCCCCAGCTACCCACCCCACCCCACCCCTACCCCTACCCAACCCACCCCCACCCTACCCATGTCCACCCTAACCCCTAGGGGTATGTAGGGTGCGGCGTGGGTAGGGGTAGATAGAGTGTAGGGTGGGGGTAAGGGTGGGTAGGGGTAGGTAGGATGTGGGGAGTCGAGGTGAGTGTGGAGGGTGGGGTAGGGGCGGGTGTGGAGGGTGGAGTGGGGGTAGGGTAGGGGTGGGGGTGAGTGTGGATGGTGGGTGGGTGTAGGTGTTCAAATATATGTTATAGTGTATTTTTTGATATAAAAAAGTAGAAAATGAAAACTTACAGAAAATACACATCCAAAAACGTTTTCTAATTTTCTAAAACAGAAAATGAAACTTAATTAGATTAACCAAACACGTTTTCTGTTGAAAATAAAAATGAAAACGTATTTCGTTTTCTTATGAAAATGAAAATGATTGAACTAGGAGTCTAGGACTACATACCCTAAACGTAGAGCAACGGAGAATCTCAGTTTCTCCCTCTTTTGCACAGAGAGAGAGAGAGAGAGAGAGACTCGTCTTCTTTCAACTGGGAATGAGACCAACCAGGAAAAAGGTAAACATATAATGTCCCTTTCAATAAGTAAAACCATATGATTAGAGCTATTTATTAAGTTAGTGAGGAGACGGAACCATATGCTAGAATGAACAAAACACAAGAGAGGGACAGTAGGAGGAAACTGCCCCAATTTAAAATAAAATTAGATACATTTAGTAATTTAAAAGAAGAGTTTCTAACAAGCAATAGAATGGGTGAACATTGGAGAAGATAAGAGATACGCCTTCACTCGTGGATAGTGTAAGGAGGGAGAAAGACGAAGACAAACCTAAACATCCATTAAAATTCCAAATGCAGTTATTGGTTCTCTCCTCTCGCCGTCATCCATTGTCTTGTTAATGACAGAAGCGAACACCATGAAGTGGTCTATTTTTCGAAGAGGAGTAGAATATCGATGAGTAAGACAACAAAAAGGGTGAAGAAAAAACGATGAAAGTGGAGTACAATGCCAAACGGAGAACCATGAGTCACCTGTAACATGATCCATCTTTGTTTTATCTTCATGTCGCTATATTGGCGGTGCAAAAGCCTTCTAGGGTTTCTCGGCCTTCATCCTTGATCTGCTTGAATAAAACTCTACCTAATTAAAACAATACACTTTTCAAATTTTCCTTAGTTAGACAATGTACTTTGAAAATTCTACTTAATCATAACATTGTACTTTTAGTTTTATTCTAAAAAGACATTGTACCTTGAAAAACTACTCAATTGCAGCAGCAAAAATTTGTTGTTTTTGTTTGGATGACATTAGTATGATTTGGTAGAATTTTTAAATGTACAATGCTGCAATAGGAAAAAATTAAAGTAGGATGCTTGATTACACAATTAAATATAAGTATGTTGCTATTTTTTGCATTACCTTTTTATTTTTCTTTTCATTCATGGAACATGGGCATAATGTTCTTTTAATTAATTCAAGGTTTTGACTGAAAGTAAGCAGAGAAACTGGTTAGACAAACAACATCTAAAACTATATATGGTCCACTAATTATTTAAATTTTTTTTCTGAAAAAACTGTATGTATAAGTAATGAAGCCCTCTTTTTCTATTGAAGGAAATCAACTACTAATTAAATTTGTATGACCTGAAATGGCAAATTACAACAATAAAGACGATGCCAACATTGCTTTATTATGTGAAATAATGCTTCCATTGCTTTAGCTATCAGGTATAAACTTTTCTTTTAGTTGATTCCGTTTCATTGTGGCAATTCATCAAACACTTGCTATGCATTTTGAATAAACAAAAACCACAACAAATTTGTTAATAATAATCAAAGGAGGTAAATATATATAATGTGCTGGTACTTACATCAACTTGGTACCAAAAAGCCTAGTGAACATCTGTCAGATTATCAAGTTGTTCAGGAATCATCCCACTATAGCCAACCTATTTAATAATATAGAACCTGATTTTGTCACCATAACTAAACAAACAATACTTATGCAACTTAAGTAAGTCAACGCAATTACCTGATTAGTTATGTGGTCCCATGACAAAGGAGAACCCAACTTTTCAAAAATCACTTCTCATTCCAATGATACGATTATTCAAACAGTCCAAGTCAAATATATATGATAGATACAAAAACAATTTAGTGGGGAAGACCACATTTTTTGCCTTTCTCTGTTAAGTTGTTCTGTTCACATTAAATAAGAAAGATACCCCATATGTTGACTATCAATTAAGTGATTTTTTTTTCAAACAAGTATTGCATGTCTTTTAGAAAGTAAGTACATATAAACACAATATGATTACAAAAAATATATTATTAGAACAACCATCTAGATTTGTGAATAAGGCAATTCAGAAGGTTGTAACCATTTAAATACACTTTGGACAATTTTCTACCCGGTTCAATTTCAACTAAGTTTTAATTTTTAGACCCATTGGAGATCAAAATATGGCCCAAATCAATCCATTTTGAATAAATGGGTCAAAAATTTGTTCCACTCATCTCAATGTAATAAAAGAGTGTGTTAGGCTGATAATCAGCCCATTTACTTTAAGATGAATCCTCTAGGAATGCATGGACACATTTTAAAGTTGTACTATAGAGAGAAATAGAGGTATGGATGTCAAAATTTACCATCTGTTTCATTTCTAAATTTGTCAAAGGACTTAGAATGTAGAAAATGACAAACAACAGAATTACTTCCTATTTGTAATCATTGTTTTTCTCATAAATATAGAGCTGAAAATCTTTTTAGAGATGATAGATTGAGAATGAGTCGCTGGGTGGAAAATTTATGTTTTTTGTCTAACTGACATTAAAGAGAGGGCAAAAAACACAACTAATATCATAATAAAGTAACGTCATGAAAACAAACTAAAGAGCTTGCACCTCAGGGAAACATCTAGTGTAGCAAGCAAAGCTGCATGTGGAGATGATTTATCCTTATAAGCCTTCACCTTCACCTGGAAAGGAAAAGGTATGTTAGTATATAATAAACATTTGAAAATATATGGAAAAAGCTCCAACTAGTGATCAAATACCAGTAATACTCCTTAACCATACAAACTTGATAAAACTTATTGATCGGTATCAAGATAGAATTTCCCTAAAAGTGTAACTTACATATTGGTTTGATATTTCATTCACAATTGGGGAAATGTTTTGGGTCTGAATCAATTGAGTTGATAAATAAGAATTTCTAAAAATTTCGCTGACTGTCCACATACAAACATCAGTGAGTGAAGTAAATAATAATTATGAGATTCAAGGAATGAAAGTGTGTAAAGTAATATGGGGATGTGAGAGTAAAACCTAAACTATTTATGATTTGGTAATTTGTTAATATTGGGCATTGTTTCAGGGATAGAAAACCGGTGATTTTGTAATGATATCAGAGAATATAGAAAACATGAGAATGTAGGAATGAAGTCTAACCTATAATTAACAATCCAAGAAGTTTGTAATTTCTGAGCATTTGGAGAGAAGGCCGTTGGATGATGCAAGTATAAGAGAATGAACCAGTCAGGGGGAATTTCTAGAAAAGTTTTGAGGTGGACTCACTTACATTTGCATACTTTCCTTCAGGGAAAGTGGAAAATATATGAAAGGATGATATTTGATGTACCATCAACTATGTGATCTCTAAACTGACTTTTCCAAAAAAGAAGAGTTAAAGAAAATAACACAGCACAACATGTTCTATAACATAACCTATAAGTTGGTAGAAATGGTGGTTACCTCTTCTAGTCTTCTAGATATACACCAAGATGTTAAAAACCATAGGAGAAAGCTAGACTGCTAGAGTCTATTAGCTAACTTCTGAGCACTCCAAGAATCACCATTTGTGATGATTGTGTAATCTCTATCTTCAATAAATGCAAAAAAGAAAACTTTGTTAGGAAAAGTATTTCATGAAATTATTAGGGTTAAATGGTGTATTTATGAAATGAATAACAATAATAGCAATAGCGGTAATGATGAGCATAAGAACCTTCAGATCCCTATGAGAAATTCCAAATCCCTAACAGTAGATTACTTTACGAAATTAAAAAACTGAATACATTGAATATTGAGCAAGAAAGCTAGGGTTCTAAAACCCGCACATCTTTAATCACATTTCAACTCTCCACTTCCTGCAGAGCTTCATAATGATAATGCCACCATCATTTACCAACTCCCATTCCATCACCTAAATAATTAGCAGCATAATTTTATTTAAGCTGTTCCAGGAGAAAAATACCAAAGTCAGATAAATAAGAAAACCCTATAATTCAGCATACTGGCAATTTCTTCTGTCATAGGGCTCAAATCCTAGTCGCTAATTCGTGATGTGCCATCATAACTAAATCCAGTAGGTTACCCATTGCTGTAATGGATAACTTTTTTTAAAAAAATGCGCTAATTAGAAAAAATTTGAAAGTATAGCGGTCTAATTAGAAAAAAATGTGATATTACAAGGTGACGGTGATATGTGTAATAAAAATGACAACCCGTTTTCATCATTACCAAAATCACCCAGAAAGCAAGCAAATTTAATGCATTATCATTTGTCTAGTTAGTATTTACAACTTGATGCTATTCAAAACACAATATAAATAAATATGTAGGAAAGACGAATTGGCATACATAAGTATTCATCAGCAATCACCTTTATAAGTGCCCATGCTGCTATTTCCAACTTACAAACTAAGGTTAACCTTCAATTTGATGAAAAGTCTCTCTACCTAAGTTGTTAATCAAGAAAGATGTGCTCAAAATCAGACTTGCAAATGCCAAATATACATGAGATATTCAAAATTACACATGGCATATTAAGGTCTAGAAAAATTGACACTTGGCAGTATATGGCTTGTTTTATTAGAATAGATAGATAGATTACTAGATATGTTTAAGGGTTGTGCTAAGCACGGCCCATGAAGGGTAATTTTGGTATTTCTTAAAATATCCTATGTTTGAAAATTGAACGCTATAATTTGTAAGGACTTAGAAGTACAATGTCTTAATAGTAAAATATTAAAAGAACATGGCTTAATCGGTTATTTTACCAAAAGTTGGAACATTAGATTTTGGTATGAGAAGGAGTTTTGCCTATCACCTCTTTAAGTTTTATTGCTTCAATTTTGCAATTTAACCCTGGTCTTGCTTTATCCCAGGAAAGAGACAAACCTCCTCCAAAAAGAAAGTTTGGTGACTTATATCAATGTCATCACGAAGACTTAACGTATCAGCCTCATCCTTAAGAGCTATCATGACAGTCGGTCAAATGTATATATTCCAACATGCATTCTGGATACCTACAAAGCAAAAAGACTTCAATGAATTAACACAAGAAAAGGCAACAAACTTTAGCATGAGGTCCACTGATACACCCATGTGCAACTTCAAATGGAAAAAGAAAAACATCATCTTCAAGCTAGTAATAACACATGAACCCTCTAAGATGTCTAAATGTGAAATTGAGAGGTCAAATTCATATGAAAAGATGAATAAGGCTCTAATAAAGTCAAAATAGAATCATTCTTCGAGTAGCTTAATGAAAGTAGGATGCTGTATAATTCAAATGGATAAAAGTATGTTACTATTTTTGAATTTATCCAAAAAATATGAAAACAAAAACAAGAGATTAAGCGGCCTCATGAAAAAGGTCTTCACAAACATTAGAAAAACTTGACCATGTTGCAGGTAAGACATAAGTAAATTGCTATTATTGGAAAAAAAAAACAAAATACAATTGTTAGTAAAAGAAAGGGTAAAGTATGTTGCTATTTCAGAAATTTACCTTTCATAAAAGTCATTCTTACGTGTATATGAAATATATATCCACCATTTGTGAGTAGTAAAATCTGATAAGACCTCAATAGCAGTACAACCTTTTAAAACACGTTTCTTGTCAGGCAACCATACGAAACTTTCAAGGTTGTGTCTTCCACTCTATCTATGAAATATATATCGGGACTCTTTATCAGTTTATGTTACGCACATAGGCAATTGGATATGAACATCGTCTCCAAAATTACCTCCACATTCAAGAAACGACATTACAACCTGATATTATAAAGTCATCTTAGAACGCCAAAGAAATGGGGCATTTACAAACCTGTAATCTGAGATCAGAGGCATGTACTATTTGGAAAAAAAATTTTGTAAACTCTCCATTTAATTATTTAAAGTGTTGGCCTCCACGATTTCCCACCATGTATAAACCATAACACCGTCAACATTAATTGACTTTGGTGTTCGTAGTTGATTCAATAGATCATCCAGATTAATCAGCTCACACTCCATATCAATGATCCCCATCTGATATTCAAATACAAAAGTGTACTATGAGAATCGTTTTCACATTAGAGCTAACAAATAGAAAAGATTAACGTATCGTATACAAGAACATGTGGTGTGTCAGATTTGTAATCAAAAATACCACAATCAACTTATGTTAGGTTAAAATTTGTTTTTTATTTCCAAAAAATAAAATTAGAATAATAGCATACCTGGCAGTTAAGAAGGTTTTGCATCAGTGCCACTTAAAGCATATGTAATTAATATAGGCTGCATAGACGATCTAACTATTCCACTCATAAACCCCTTCCATCTTGGAAAAAAATTTCCTTTGAAAATCCATCTATTCTTTCTGCAATGTTTGTAAATTTCATAATCTATTACTGAAGTAATAACATAGGTAGACAAAGAAAGCTAGAAAGAGAGATCAACCGGCAGCCATGGTTTGATCTAAGAATCAGTGATGAAAGAAACCCACAGAGAAATGGCGAATAATTTATATGTTTATTAGAGCCATCATTTCCTAAAACTCCATTCATGTTGAAAAATGATTCATAGTGATAAACAAGTTCAACAAATATCCTAAATTATACCAATTATGGAAAGTATCCCAAAGCATACCATCATTAAAGACATTTCCTGATGACATCAATAGCTCAACAAATCTCTATGCATCGATGCCTTTTTCATTGTTTTTCTTAAAACTTCTGCAACAAAATGAGGAAGAGTCAATAAACTATTAACCATGATACTTCCTTTGCACAAATAAATTGCACAATTCGAACCATTTAGAAAAAAAAAATTCAAAAAGTAGAGAAACACTTAAAAAAATAGCAGAGGTTGTCTAGGTGAGTTGACCATCAACTAAAACCAATAAACTAAAATTTGGTAAGACTGATGAAATAATTCCTGTCTAACTTGACCATCTACCGGTCTTTATTATGAAATAACAGGTGCCCTGTTACTTTGTTTTTTTTTTTCAAAGTACACCCGGGTTTTTTAGTAAAGACGTTGTACTCTGATAAATTTTGACAAATATAGCACTGTACTTCCCTTTTTCTTTATAAGGACATTATTCTTTAATAAATTTACCCCATTGATAAATTTGATCATTATTTGGACGATATTCCAATTTTGAACAGATTTTTTAAAGTATAATGCCATATTGAAAAAAAAATATAAAAGTATGTTGCCCATTGAATTTCTTTTACCCATCAGAACATTTATATGCACTATGCAGTACAAAAGATTTAATGTTAATCATACTTCTATTTTCTCTATAATAAAACTGAAAATCAAAATTAATCTTTCGATCCCTAAAAAAACCATGATCAAAAAATACAGCAAATCTGAAAATCAAGAGCAACATGTTGGTTTATGTTTATAATGTTTCTATTTTCTCTATAATAAATATAAATCCAACGTAAAATTTAATATCATGCCTCGATTTATCATCTATATGAAGTTATGAACGATGTCACATAGGTGCTATATAGAGCTGTAAACGGAATTTCAATAAAGTACCACATGCATATTTTGCTTGTATTGATTATGCAAATCAAAATGGATATTAGGAATACAGAAGAGTACATGAGATTGACCTGAAAAAGCTCCCAAAATTTATCTGTATTAAACCATTCATCAGCTGAATTTAGTTCATCCGAATACTTCCCTGTCAAAATAAAATGGCAATCAGCCAAAGTTTCAGCAGACCAAATACATTTAAACACAAATAAATCAACAACTTTCAAGGCATATCGAACATTATCTAGATGAAATCATTTGAACTTTCGATACTCAGGCTATAATTATCTTAAGCATTTTACGTCAATAATAAGAACCTGTGGATCTACAAATCATTAACCGAAATTGAAGAAAAAGTGACAACAATTACGTAGGATAGACCAAACTTTTAGTTGAAAATTTAGCAAAGAACATTTTTTCTTCAAACCTCCCCCAAAAAATTAATAGAACCGACTACTCAAATGAAAATTCAAAGTAGGTTGAAACTTATATATAATTATTAGAAAGCAAAATTAAACCTTCACATCTGTTATGTTTCTTTCATAGACATCAATTCTTCCCTTAATTTCAGTAAAATTGAAAAAAATATATATGGGATGAATCAAACCCATAAACAACAGGGAAAACTGCAAGAATCATAAATAAAAAAATGCAGAGTGATGATGTTGGCTAGTGAGGGTAAAGTGATCTGAAACCTTATAGACCACCAAGATAAGTATGGTTGCAACAGTCATGACATGAAGATTATAGAGTACCACAATCTAACTCTCAGGATCCTAGATCATCACTTGAGGGTAGTTGATTGGATTGGTATGAAGGCGATACTAATATGTCCACCTGTATGTTGGATACAATATTATTGACGTTTTTGAACAAATAGGATTGATAGATTAAAGAAGTTACCAGAGTGGTTAACACCTGATATGAATAACCAATTATTAGAAGATCAATGATGATAGAACACACAAACACATAAACTAGGCCTATGAAGCATAAATCTAATTAAAATTTTAAGAAAACCTTCATCTCCAGGTCCAATTTAGCCGGTTAAATTGGGTACCTACCTTCATTTGGTTATTTTGCCAAACACATTGTATGCATATAAAAAGTTCAATACGATCCTACTTGTTAATCATGAAAATTGCCACTACAAGATTATTAGGTTCATAAATAATTAGTTAACTATAGATAAAAAGTAAAAAAATAAACAGAGCACCATCTACCATTATGTAGATTCAAGAAACCGTGCCAAATAAATCCTTTCAAGAATATGAAAACAGACTAACTACAGAAAAACTCAAATAAATAAACAGACTAAATACAGAAAAATCATTCTCCAGTCTAGTTGTATAAATTGAAAAAATCAATATTACAAAATAAATATGAAAACAGAAAAATCATTTAGGACCGAAAAATGAGAAACAGATATAGATTGAGTGGTCTATTGTAATACCCTTCAATTCAATGAACGATTATATCGAACGTAATCCCAATTGGATTTTGAATTTCTCTCAAAGACTAAATACAGAAACAAAGACAAAGTTTCATAAACGTTTACCTTGATTTGCGATGATTGTTTTCGCAGAAGGCTGAGCGGTGGTGGTTGCAAGGGGATTTTCGATTTGAAAAAAAAAAAGAGAGAGATTAAATGCGGCTTTGATGAGATTATGTATGGTTGTTGAATGGAGAGACAGGACAGCGGTGGTAGATTACAAATTGGCAAACGCAGAGACAAAGAAATAGCTATTTGTGTATGCATGTTTTAGAACTGGAGTAAATCGATTAGGGTTTGAAGGCGGAGTAAGAAGCGGAGTAGAGAAGAAGGGCGGTAGACATCTCTTGACGCGCCAGAAAACCGATGATTGTGAATATCAAGAAGATAATCGGATTTTCGAGAGTTGAAGGTGAAGAAGATTGCTCTGCTTCTGACTTCCAATTTAGATAATGTTTCATGGCTGCAGCTCTAACAAATTTCATCTTTACCTGTCATAAAAGTTGTATAAAAACATAGCATCAAATAACCGTAATTAATAAGGGTTTTTTGTTGATGATGTCGTCGGAGGTGTTGTCCAGGAGAAGCCGAAGTTGTAGTTAGAAGACAAGGAAAAACGGTGGATAAGTGAAAACCATCTTCTTCCTTAAGAAACGAGAAATTACAAGCCCGTTTGTTAAATTGGCGACACAAACTGAAACCCCATGGATACATACTCTGACAAAAAGATTCTTCAGATTCCAGAGAGAAAAAGAGGAAGAGGAAATATATGAGCCCTGATGCGAAGCGTGGGTGTAAAGAGAACGAGTTTGAAGATAGGCGAAGAAAACATCACGAGGATGGGAAGACGAAGACAGCAAAAGTTAAGTACAAATATCTAAGCTTCACTACAATGACTCGACTTCAAGATCCATCATAGTTGGAAGCTTCACTATCAGGATATTTTTGGGTGATGTGAACGGAGTTGTTGTTGGAGAGCAATCGGGAATTAGGGTTGAATGGAGAGAATCGGCGGAGGGTTTCTTTGTTTGTGGAAAAACAGGGACAGCGTATCTGAAGGTGCTAATTAGCAGTCCCTGCATATCCGGAAGCATATAAAGTGGCGAGGATCTGATTTGAAGAGACAATATCCGTTTGAAGGTACAAAGGCGTCGTTCAAACTTCAAACTATATATACGTTGCGTAACGGAACCCTGCATCCAAAATGAACGCGAGAAACGGGGGGAAAAATCGATGCTGTCTTAGCTGCACGGAGTGGGCTATTTTTTGCCGGAGGCATCCATGCCGGCGGCAACACCGTCCCCCGAGTGCAGCATGGACGAGCGGCAAGGATGGAGCGGCGAGTTTTTGCCGTTTCTTTCTCATCGGGACATTGCCTAGGTTTGATGCTTGACCATTGACAACGGTCATTTTTTTAAATAAAAAAAAATTCAAATCCACTCCATTTTTACTCTATATATATATATATATATATATATATATATATATATATATATATATAGTAGACGAGTACTCGCGCGTTGCGCAGAAATAAATTATATTATTTTTTCACTTTAAATATTGAACCGACTTACTGAAACCTAATTTGATGAAATACAAAAATAAAAATATCATATATTTTTTAAGTTTTTGTAATCTAGTTGTTGAATGTTAGCTATCAATATAGTTGTTAACCATTATTTATATTTTTTATATATACGTAATTATATACCATTTGATAAAATTATTATTTAACTAAAAGGTTTCATATCTCGACTATTACTAAAATGGAAGCTTAATTAAGGAACCTTTTGTATATTTACAATATTTTATAGTTTTTATTTAAAATATGTAATTTGCATTGAACCTAACTAAAATAACATTTATTCTCGTACATTTATTTATTATGAAATAACTTATAAAATGATATTCTAATGTTTCTTATGAAAAAATAACTGGTTTAATCAATTTAATTAGTGAAAATTGATTAATGGTACTAAAGAACATATTTAATAAAATTCGGTTAATTACATTAAAAGTTTATTTTAGCATCAAAACTCTCTAACTCCCAATCAATGTTATGTTAATTAAATAAAATTAAATATTTGAATTAAGTTTAGTCATGTATAAAAAAAATTTCTTGTGAAATACGTTTGTGAAATATGATGATATTAGTTTCTTATTTTAGAAGCTCTTATGTATTATATTATTGTGATTATAAATATAAGTATGATGGTTGAGTTTGAAATTCTAAATGTTACTCGTATTCTAAACTTTTTTTTTATAATTTATAGATAATAAATAATACACAAACTCATTTAGTAGTTTTATGAATTCTTTTACGTATTTTTGCAAATTTCCATTCTGTTTTTTCGTATATTTGTATTATAGTTTTATAAAAGAGTTTAATTGAAAAATATGTAGTTTTGCATTGAATATAATGTTTTAAGTGAAACATATTTATAATTTTAGCTTATAGAAATTAAATAGGAAATGAGACATTTACTAGTTTTCTATATATTATAGTGATTTTATTGGGTTTTCTGGTGTATTTGCATTTATATTTTGTAAAAAAATATTAATTGAAAATATGCAACTTTTTATTGAATCTAACATTTTTGAAGAAAAAAACACATTCAATAGTCTAAACATTAAAAGATGATAATGACAGACATAAAAATGAAGTGTTTTAAACGTCCAACAATTTGGAGAAAACCACAATCATTAAGAAATGTCAAATTAGCATCAATCTTTTTGAAACCACATATATCATCAAAAGTTATAGAAGACTAACGTGTAGGTAGATGTTTCATTTTATTTACACGTATCTTACATAAATAGACCATTTAGTACTCATTATTAAAAAGTATTTGAAAAGTTATGTAAGTTTCAAATAATATGGTTGAAGGAAAATGATCTCTTATATATATATATATATATATATATATATATATATATATATATATATATATATATATATATATATATATATATATATATATATATATATATATATGATTGTTTCTTAATTAAATAAAAATAATAACATGATATTTTTCTTTTTGAATTTTTTATTACAATTTATTTCTAATAAATCAATCATTTTGTAAATATAATATTTTTATAATAAGCATATTGTTAAAATATTACGTCAAAAACCTCAAAACCCACTGTTAAAAACTTAATTATAATCATCTAATATTGATTATATTATTTACATAAAATCAATTATATACGACTATGTGTTATTATATCAAATCTGATTATTTATGTTTGTATTTGTAAGATTACTAAAACTCTTCAAATTCTAACTAATGGTTATTTATAATTAATAATGCAACTCAAGAGGCTTTCTTTCTTATGATAGTTAATGGATATTTATGACTTAATTAAGTATGATTAAAATATTCAAATTGTAATTAATCAACTATATAAATAATATGATAATCTAATTCTAACATTATATTACATTAGAATTTCGTATGACAATAAAATCAATAATATGATATCTTTAATTTTTGGAATTTGCAACATAGCTTATTGTTTTAATAAATCAACAACCTTTTATACATTTCCTCAACTGTTTTTATCATTCATTTCTTTTTTTATCATTTCCTCAACTTATTATTTTGTTTTGTAATTATTATATACTATTCACATCAAATTGAAACTACAAATTTTCAATGAAAATACATATAAAAATATAATAAACAAATGATTATTAATTTGTTTTGCAATTGCTATTTATTACACAATACGACCTTTCAATATGAATATTTTGTTTGTGTTTCTACTCCATAAAATAAAAACGTTGAATGCATTGTAATATGTTTGTTTAAAAAAAAATACAAAATACAAAATCCTACTAAGTTATTCTTGTATAATGAAAACATGAAGTGAGACTTATCAATATTCAAAACATAAATATATGTGCTCCAAGTCATACAAATTTTCTTGAAATTAAAGAAAGTAAAAAAAAGAATAAAGATGAACAAAGAATGAAGTTAAACTACTCGCTTCAATTTCATCATAGATATATACGCGGAATCCTCCTAGAGCTCGTTTGATTTCTTTCTCCAATTTCCTTCCAAACGCCATGCAACCCAACCCATGAATCTTTATGCATGTTTAATACAAAATCAAATGATTGTAATCGAGTTTGATTCCTTGCAAGATCTATAATAGGATCCTCCACATGAACATGTGGGCAACAATAAGAACTTGATAGCTTCGGCAAATTATAGTTCTTGAAATGTTATCACTCATATTATACACATGTCATGGATCTAACATGCTTGAAAGAGAATAAAAGAATGTTTGAGTAACCAAGTGTGTAAATAGTGTTCTTATATAGGCACACTACATATCAATTAACAAAACATTAAATAGTATAAGTTGAAAAGTCTTGGGGGTTTCAAATGAATATGGTGCAAGTATTTGAGTTATCTTGATCCACATTCATGAATGGCCTCTATTATAAGAGTTATATAGATATAGATAGATATAGATATAGATATAGATATTTCAACACATTTTTACACACACTTGCACACCTATTGAGCTCAATTATTTTTAAAAGATGGCTTCCAACAATCCGCAAAACAACCCAAATATTTTTGGGTACGATCCATCATCTCCGCCACCTTATCGGCCACAATTCGAAGGCCCGAGGTATTCGCCTAATCCGATGTTGAGCTGTTCACCATTTTATCCGCAATTTGGGATAATACAACAACTTTTCCAACAAAGCTTTAATCCGTTTCAACAATCGTCATCTTCGAACTTCAATTTCCAACAAACCCGAAGCCCACCCGAGCAACCGCCAATCCAAACCGATCCCGAGCCCGAGGAGCCCAAAACGAGCAAGCGGTGGAAAATTCAGACTCGTCATCCGAACCCGATGAGCCCCAACCTCCGCAAAGAAGAGGACGGGCCACAAGTACCAAGTGGACGGTTCAAGAAGAAACGGAGTTAGCCCGTGCATGGGTCGATGTGTCCGAGGATCCCAAAACGGGCAAAAATAAACACCGTGATAGGTTTTGGTTTCGTGTAACGAGACGTTTCCGTAAAGGCATGAAGAAAGGCAAGTCATACCGTAACAAAGATCAATGCAACACGAAGTGGAACAACATGAACAAATGTATTATGAGTTTCAACGCCATTTACATTAATTTGGTGAATCAATGGAAGAGTGGAGAAAGCGAATCAAGTCTTTTGGAGAAAGCCAACTACATGTACCGAGACGACAACGTCAAACCGTTTAAATTTCCACACGCTTGGTGTAAGAACACGCGAAAAAGTCAAAAAGGGTAAAACCGTCTTTTGTCACGTTGTACGACTATTATGTGTAATAATATGTATCAATAATATAAGAAATTAAAGTTTACATGAAATTTGGAGTTTTGACGCGTGAATAGTGAAAAATGGCCAAAAAGGGCAAATTGGTCATTTGGCATGAAAATGACCAAAAATGTCAAGAAAATGTTAAGTTAGAAGTAATGAAGCATAAATGGTAAAGTTAAGACCTTTGGACCATTTATGAAGAGAAGTTAGTAACCAAAGGACCAAAAATGTAAATGCTTTATATGTTAATTATATAACTCTAAAATAGAATTATTTCCTTCATTATTCAAGAAACTAGTAGAAGTCTCCAGAGGATATTAGAGAGAGCGAGAGTGTGCAGGAAGAACACGAGAGGAAGAAGAAGAGAATAAGAAGTTGGCCAAGGGAATCAAGCAAAGGATTGGAATTGGTGATTCCAAAGCTAGAGAAGGTATGAATTCCTTTGCTTTAACCTAGGTTTTGGGTGTATGCTTGAATTGGTTCTTGAATGGAATTGAAACTGCAATTTCAGTTAAGAATCATGTGGGTTAAGTAGCTAATGCTTCCAATAAGTCATTAGTTAAGAACTTAACTCAAAAACATGGAAGTAGAATGCTATAATTGAGAATTTTCAAGTTTGATCAAGAACTTCAATTCTTGTTTATGATGGATTCAATCGATTTCAATAGCTTAAAACTTGTTATTAGTCAAGGGTTTTGGTCCTAGAACAAACCACATACGATTAAGAACTGAAATAAGGACTTAATGGGTGAAAACTGCGTGCTACAGTGCACAAATCGCGACTGATCAGGCCACTGCCCAGGCGCCAGGCGCAGTGCGCCCAGGACCAGGGCGGGGTGCGCCCCTAGCCAGGCGCAGTGCGCCTCCTGACAGGGACCAAAAATGTTAGAAATTTCAAATATTCCAAACGCTAGAAACCATAGCTAGACATGTCCGATTGACCTGAAATTTTAGCCATAACCTTAAAATGGTATAAGAACATGTTGGGAATGGTCAAATCCGCAATCCGACCTTGCAGAAAAGTCACTGTAGCGGCAGTGGCTAAAATCACTATTCACGTTAAAACTTGATTTTGGAATTTGAGCTAGACTTGTCCAATGAACTCCAAATTTGAAACACAAGTTTAATATGGGATAAGATTTCATGGAAAAGAGTCGGAACTGAAATACGACCCCTCGGGATTACTGTAGCAGTATACGCGTATCTCGGGGAAAACGATAAAACGAGTGTATTAATGGTTATACATTTATTATAACATGGAGTTATGTCATATGAGACTTTAGCATTATAAAGTTAATTATATTGAGTATTTATATATACTATTTGTATAGGTGGTGCTTCAAACGTTATTGAGCACGGGAAGGGAAAAGCCGTACGTGACGCTTAGTAAACCGTAATAGAATCAAGGTGAGTTTTATGAGGATTTCTATAGTACATAGCAAAATGTTATTTTCAGAAAAGTAAGATTTCCAAATGTTTATAAATACTAAAGTTTGGAAAATAGTTTTGAAAGAAGCTCTATACAAGGGCTTAGTGTTTTAAACAGATTTTAAAGTATGGTTTGCAAAGTATTTTGAAAGAAGTTCCTTATGTGAACTAAGATGTAAAAATCAGTTTTTGGAAAGTATTTTCAGTAAAGAGTTATAAAATGTTTGAGTTAGAGTTGTTTACAAATTGTGTCCCATTTTGACCAATTTGAGATGAAATGAAGTAAGAATTAAAGAAAGAAAGAAGTATGAGCCAGTTGTCCGGACTAGGATCACCCACATAATCGGGGGATCAGAAGACACTACTGGGATGGTACCTCCAGTCGCGAAGTAGTTGTCTAGCTTAGCATACCCTTGTGCTTGAATTTGTTCCAAGTCACAAAGGGGAGACAGAATGAGCATAACCGAGTGGACAGATCTGTTCTGTTCTGCGAGGGGAGCTAGTTGAATGAATTAATTAACTTAATTCATAAGTTTCAGTTGGTCACGAGAAAATGAGAAAGAAAGCATTTTTATGAAAGAAAGTCTTTTTAAAGTTTGAAAGTAAAGAAGAAAAGATATTTTGAGATTTATGAAATAAATCAGTGTTGAACAGTGTACTTTTGATATTTCAAGTTTTGAATAGAAAAGTTTTGGGTCTAAACCCATATTACTCACGAGACTTTATGTCTCACGTATACTATGTTTTTGAAATGCTATGTACTTAGGTGAAGGGAGCGAAGGTTGCAGTTGGGACCGTTTTGTACACTGTAAGTTTAAATTATGGTTATCTGTATTGAGTCTGTAATACCCCTCGGTTTGTAAAATAAATTAAAAATTTAAGTGGCTATTTTATAGTCACGAGTTGTAAAATATGTTTGAAAACTGTATTTGTACTTTAAATATGGTTTGAGAAAAGGGGTGTTACACTTGGAATGTTGTTCGTCATAGCAAAAAATGGGAACAAATCTTTAAGTTGGAATTTTGTGGTGGTTCGGGCTCTAAAAGAAGCAAAACATCGGAGTCGGGCTCATAGCACGTTTCTTCGGATGGTCATATCGGCGTAAACCTTAACGATGACGTTGAAAAAGTTGAAGAAGTTGAACCATCACCGCCTCCACGTTCGATGGGTCGGGACCGGGCAAAACGAAAAGGGAACGCGACCTCATCAACTTCTTCCGCGGGTTCTCGAATAGAACAATATGAAGAAATGCGCGACGAGTTTAAAGGTTTGCGCACGTCGTTGGATAATCAATGGCAAGAAAACACCCGGCTAATGGAAATGCAAATGTTTTTGCAAGACGTGAGTCACCTAACCAGGGTGCATTACGAATCCGCGATGGCCCTCAAAGACCAAATCCGCAAGAAATATAATTTGTAGTTTTTTTTATTTCAAGTAGCGACGTCTTTATTTTGTTTAAAATTTCGAACGTTTAATTTCGTAGGATTTTATGTTATTTGTCTTTTTATTTTAATGAAATGTTATTTGGTGTGTTTTATTTTTATTGAAAATATGTTATGTTTTATTTTTATTTAGAATATGATTTTTTAAATTAAAAAAAAAAGAATTTGTTGCCAACGTTCTACCCCTTGACTGCAACAACAAAAACGATGTTGCCAACAAAATCTACGTGGCGCCTATGTGGCGGGCTTGCCTCTCAAATGTTGGAGGCACCACTCCCTTTAGCCTTACAAATTTTAAATATTACTTCAATATCCTTATAAAATTTAAAATTACATGTATATCTGTCTAAAACTATAAAATTCACATCTATATCCAAAATTATATTTTAATTAAGATTAAACCAAATTAATATTAAAAAACTTATCTAAAATCCAGAACAGCATGTTATATTACTAGACTAGCCTCCTAAACACGTTCAGTATGTTGTATGATAATTTGATTATGTTTTACCTTACTTTGTATAATCAATCCGAAAGTTTAAAAAATTGTGGGAATTCTTTTTTGCTACTGTTTTTCTTTTTCAAGTTTTTCCAATACTTTCACAATTGTACTTAAATATCTCACTAAAATTATTAAATTAAAGGTTAATATAATTGCAAAAACATGAAGAAGAGATACCCAAAAATTCAAATATAACATACTTCTCTTATTTTCATCAACCAATAGTTAAATAAAATGGTTATTTATTGATTTGAGATAATATAAAACTTTAGGAAAAAGACAATAAAAAAGGTTTCGTGAAACAAAGAGAATGTTATTTGATATTATATAACTTATACAATTTACAAAGTATTTCTCAGTTCCCACATTTGTTTATATAATATATGAGTCAATATTCACATGCAAATAGTTTTAGCTCAGTGGTTAAACAATACCACGTTAACTTCGGAAACACAAATTCAAATCCCTTAAGTGCGTTTTTCCTTCTTTTTAAAACCGGGTATTATTTGAACCAAATTATAGTATAGCCCCTCAACTTTTCCTTTACAATTATAACCCAACATTTTCCTTTTTTATGGTTTAACCCGAATTTTAATTTTGTTTTGCAATTTTCAAACATTTTCATTTTTTTCATATTTTTGCCAAACTTTCAATTTTTTTCATAAATTTGGTCCATTTTTTTAATTTCTTCAAACTTTTTTTACAATTTTTTTCTACTTTTAATAAATTTCGTTTTACAACTTCCTTTATATATTTTTTACAACTTTTTTTGACAAAATCGTTTGTACAAAATCATTTTTACAACTTTTTACTATTTTCGTTTTTACACATTGTTTTTAAGATTTCCTCATTTTTACATCTATTTTTATGCCATTTATTTTAATTTTTTTAATTTTTTCCTATTACTTTCTAGATATAAAAAACATTTTTATACGTATTCGTTTTTATGAAAGTAAGATTGTAAAACATATAAATATTTATTTTTTTATATTTTTGTCTTCACAAATCAAAGTGCATTGTTATGTATAGTTAAACATATTTTTTCTATAAATTATCTCTTACTTATTATGCATACATAAAGTTACCGCGACAACGCGCGATGTGCATCCCCTAGTTATATACTATAACAAAAACAACGCCATGAGCAGTAACTATATTATTTTATATTCATTTTGGACAGCGGTTATAGTATTTTCGTTGTGCTATTTAAACCAAAGTCCTATCTTGCCTGTTGGTTAAACATATAATTGTTATACGAGAGGTCTCCGGTTCGAACCTCAAATCTGAACATCTGCATCAAGGTTTTCATTCCTCATTTTTCAAATTTGGCCCACTATTTTCTCAAATCCGACCATCGCCCCTTCCAACTTTATTGTAACACCCGGTTTCTCATACAAAGTACACCCAAAAATTTTCAAAGAATTATACATCAAATATGGGTATACTTGTACTCAACCATGGAAACAATATGTTATCATAAATTAATTACATAAAAAGGTTCTCACAATACATAACATGCATTACAAATAAATCTAATTCAACTAAAGGACATGCTCTAAACTTGTCCATCATTCTTTATCACATCTTTTCCCCTATCACAACTATAGATACTTGTTAGATTAAGGTGTCTAAGCCATAACTATAACTGATACATGTACTTGAATTGATAGCAGCACAGTCCTTTTGGGTTGCTCTCAGTAGTCCAACTGGTATAAAGGTTAATAAAGAGAAGGATAAATAGTTTATTAATTTGTTATGTGATAATAAATTAATTAGAAACATGTTTGGAATTAATCAGAATTAATTTGGGATTAATTTGGAATTAATTAAAGTGCATGGGCTAGATTGTAATTGTTCAATAGTTGAACAATAGGAACAATCTGGAGGAAATCACACGTGCGACGCGAGCAAGTTGCGTGTGCGGCGCGCGCCGTGTCTAGCCGGAAAAAGGGTTAGAGATAAGGGTTTTATCTCATTTTGAATTCGAATAAGGTTTATCCTTTATTACCTTTTTCAGCTATAAATACGCTTCCTCTGTCACACTATTCTCTGCCCCATTCCAGGAGACATTCTCTGGAATTTCTCTTCTCTCTCAAGCAGAATCTATAATCCTTCTCTAAGGTTTTATAGCAAGCTTTTCTTAATAAGATAATTAAGATATAACATTTGATTGGACTTTTGGGTGTGAACCATTAGAGGCACGGCATTTGTGGTGCTTGCTTCCGAGAGACAAACGATACATGGAATAATTGTTATTTGCTATAATAACAATAAGGTATGTAATTCTGAAACCCTCTTTAGTAATTTTGATTATACTAATAGGGTTTTCCATAGATGTTCTTAGTTATATGTTCAACAGAGAAAACATAGATCCTTATAGGTTGCATGTGAACTTAAGAGTTAAGTTTATTGATATCTGCCTATTCTCCATCAATACTTGCAAAACAACATAAGACTCAAGTGTAAGCTTATAAAAAGCTTAATGAATAATCTCAATCACATTCCATGAATCTCTCTCAATATACATTCTCATCATTCTCCTTTGCTAATATCATTAGCAAATATTCACCTTCTCTTAACTCTGAAACCTGTAACATATTAACTTTACAACACCAGTTAATTATTAGCATCATCAACTCGATAATAAGTATCACAACCGATACTATTATAAACTCAATCACACGCTCACATATACTCATCACACAATCAAATATACTCAATTATAACCACCCTCATGATTATAACAATCAACACAATAACACTTTACCTCAGTCACATTAACATCTACTCATCTCTATTCAGTATTCATATACAATTCATCGTTTATTATCCACATGTAACAATATTACTATACTACCCAATCTTCATAATAACAACACAACACATAGATATACATATACAAACATATACACTCTTCATAAAGCAAGTATAACTCTACTTCAGTACTAAAAAGTACTCACCTGATATCAGCTTAGTATATGAAATCTCCAAATTTCACGTAGCGGGCTCTTGTTCACAAAACTCGGTTGTATCTCCACAGTCTAAATCAATTTTCAAACATCCACAATCATCTCAACAACATCTATCTCAAAGATGTAGTAATTAAAAGAAGGAAAAAGGAGCATAAACGGTAAATATCAACTTTATATTTACTGAAACCCTCAAATTCGTGGTTCTACTCATTCAACCGTAGAAACTCGACAATAATCACATCAATAACTCAAAAGGCATCCACTAACAATCTACTAACAACATATATAACAATATATAGCTAATTCACGGAATTGAAAGTTAGGGTTTCAAAACCCCAAAACCAATAAATTACTCACCTCGATGTTTTAGGAATCAAGAATGCGTTTACGGGGTTAGATTCGGGTCTCTCCACGCTTCCTTACGAATCTCCAAGCTTAATTTGACCCAAATCGCCATTGTTTTGCTCTAAATTCAATTTGGGATGTATTTCTTCGAAATGAAGTTTTCGACACTTAAATGAGGATCTACACACAGTTAGCGGCGCTAACATCTAAAGTCAGCGTCGCTAACTTTAAAATCATGTCCGTTCTCATTTGCACGCCCCGTGTGACTCACTGTTTCCTTATTGAAATACATACTCGACCCGTGTACTTGGACACGACCCGTGTGGGGTCCAGCAGTGGCTAAAAACAAAAACAGTTTCTAAAGCATCTTTACACGACTCGTGTGACCTCATATTGACATTTTTAAGGCTCAAACTTTTTCCAAATGTGTTTCTAATCACCCAAACTCATACATCAACCTAACTAATCTTAATCACAATAAGATTAGTATATATTAAATGGTTCAACATCTTCTCATCCATCAAACAACTCATAACTCAAAGGCAATCACAAAGATTGCCTCACCCGTACTCTAAACAACTCATATGTAAAACCTCACCGACTATAAGGTAATAACTCTATTTACCTTGATAAGCATCTCAAAAGAAAATGGGTCTTACATTTCTTTTTTTAGAAATTTCAGTAATTTTTTTATAATTAAATACTTATTTTATAATTTCTCTCCAAATTTTTTTCGGTTTTAGAAATGTACTTTTTAGAACATTTTTTATAACTTAGATTTTTTTTCAGCAGACTTTTTTTATAACTTTTTAAACATTGTTTTTAAAAAGTACTTTTAATAACTTCCTTTTTTTAAAGAAATCTTTTTTTCAATATTGTATTGTATGTTTTTTTAATAAATTTTCTTTAACTTCAAAACGTACTGTTTATGGAAAAATATTTTTATAACTTATTTTTTCTACTTTTTTGTTTAAGAAGTTATTTTTATGAATTTATTTTGTTTTTTAAAATTACCTTTTTACATCTTTTCCTTTATGTATGTTTTAACATTGTGTGAATAATAGATTTAATATTTTTTAAATTTTTAATTAGTTTAAACATATTAATTTTCTTTTCAAACATAATATAGATTTAATATTTTATTTTTTTAATTAGTTTAAACTATTAGATTTCTTTTCGGTCATAACATACATGTTGACAACATATTCCAATTTGTAGATCCATATAGTTTATATAGATCTACATTTGAATATATTTCATTTTCGGGTTTCACTTATTTACAATTTCTGTCCAATTTTTTAAAAAGTTATAAAACTTGCTCTTACTTTTTTCTTTTTATAGTTTTAGCCAAATTTCTAATTGTTTTTAAGAACTTGGTTTGCTTCTTTTACACATGAGCTTAATATTATATTGTTTTTATAAATTTTGTCAACAAATATTTTTATATTTGTTAAAATTAATAATTTTTGAATTTTTTTACAATATTCTCAAAATTGTTTTACAAAGTTTTACTAAAATTTTTAAAGCATACTTCTTTCAAAATTTTTGTGTTCCATGACTTTTTTACTTTTCGGTTTGGGATAATGACTTGTAAGGGTAACGAACTTTGAAATTGTTCACATTTGGTCACTAAACTTATTTTTGTGCTTGATTTACCCATGAACTTTTTAAAATTGTTCACATTATACCATTATGACCGGTGATAGAAGGTTTATGCTGATTTGGAATCCTACGTGGCATCCTAGATGACTTGGAAGGGTAACGAACTTCTAAAATTGTTCAAATTTGGTCACTGAACTTATTTTTGTGCTAGATTTACCGATGAACTTTTTAAAATTGTTCATATTATACCCTTATGACCGATAATAGAAAGTTTGTGCTGATTTGACATCCGAACCCCAACTGAAGACCACTGGCCCTTATTTATGTCTCAACTTTATGATAGGGATGAACATATGGACCGGAAAAACCGAGCCGAACCGAAACCAACCAAAACCGAACCGGGACCGAATATACATATTCGGTTCGGTTTTCAGTTTTTTAAAAATGTTAATTCGGTTTTCGGTTCGGTCCCCAGACCATGCTTATTCCTAAAACTACTATTGATCATGAAAAACCGAACCGAATCGAAAACTGAAATAACCGAACCGAACCGAAACCAAATATGCATATTCATTTTGGTCTTTGGTTTTTAAAAAATCATAATTCGATTCCAGCCCATTTCGATTTCGGTCTGGTTCGGTTCGGTTCGGTTTTCGGACCGAGCTCATCCCTACTTTCTGATGTCACATCGGATGTCAAATCAGCACAAACTTTCTATCATCGGTCATAAGGGTATAATATGAACAATTTTAAAAAGTTCATGGTTAAATCAAACACAAAAATAAGTTCGATGACCAAATGTGAACAATTTTAAAAGTTCGTTACCCTTTCAAGTCTTATAGGATGCCACGTAGGATTCCAAATCAGAATAAATCTTCTATCACCAGTCATAATGGTATAATGTGAACAATTTGAAAAAGTTCATGGGTAAACTAAGCACAAAAAAAAGTTCAGTGACCAAATATGAACAATTTCAGAAGTTCGTTACATTTCCAAGTCATTATCCCTTTCGGTTTTGCTAATTGAATTGCACTTTTGTGCATAATTATTCGTATTAATAAATTTTTAAAACCTATTTTCTAAACCTTTGTGTCCCCTTTTTTTTCTTTTCGTTTTTCGTAAATGAATTGCACTTTTGTGCATAATCAAACGTATTAATAATTTTTTTCAAACCTATTTTTTTCAAACTTTTGTGTCCCCTTGTTTTTTTACGTTTTGTTGTGAAGTCTCGGAAAAATATTACTCCATTATAACAATTTACTTTCAATCTTTTTGTATTACAACATTATACATTGGTTAGACCATTAATTTGTTTTTATGGATCATATTATTATATTAAGTTGGTACTCAAAGACAACGTACTAATAGAAATATATTAACATTGGATGTTTTTTATATTACATATTCATAACATTCTGTTTTGAAAATTTTCATTATCGCGGTGTAGTTTCATTATTTATTAAATCATTTGTACTTCGGAAAAAATCTACCCCATTATAACATTGTAATTTTAGTAATATATTTTTAGTGAGACACCCTATGTGCAAAAAAAACTACTAGTTTTATAACAATTAGTACAAAACAAACTAATCAACATTGTACTAGAACTTTGTTACACGAGGAGATACAATGGCACTCAAAGAGAAAATCAATGTATTATTTAAGGATAGAGGAAGATACGAACTAAATATAAAAATACTGTTTAACAAAGTGTTCAACACATGATTTTGAACTTATTTCTCATCAAATTTTATTTTAAACAATGTATATTTTTATACAAAATAATTTTCTTTCATTTTAGACAATATATTTCCTTTTATGTATAATACATTATAACAACATACTTTAGATTTCAGCTCTGAAAAGGAATCAAGGCATGTTGTTCTAAGATGATCTAAAACAGTGTATTTCCAAAAATAGATAAAAATAAGTATATCACCTAAAATTTAAATCAATAAAAGTATACAAATATTATGATCGTCCAAATCCAGCAGCCGCCTTCCATCTTTTGCGGGTTTCTATCTTTTCAGGGCTCGACAATCCGGTCCTCTCCTCATACTTTTGTTCCAGTTCCTGTTTCATGTCATCAATCAACATCCATAAGAAAGGTCTACATGGACGCCATATCAGCGCCGCCACATCATCCCAGGTTTAACCTTTTCTATTACTAACCTGTAGTTGCGTTCGGATACTCTCAACAACTTCTGCAGTCATTCGGTCAAAGAAGAGAATGCCCTGTAGAAGTAATGTAAGTTTAGAAACCGAATCTGTAAAAATGTCACATATTTAAAAAGAAAAAAAGAAAAAAAAGTGGATTTTAAATTGTAGCGGGTATTGATTAAGTTGCCTCCAAATGGTCAAATTCATGTTGAAAAACACGTGCGGGGAGGCGTGACAAGCTAACTGAAAACTTTGCACCGGTAATGTCTTGTGCATCAACCTTAACAGCTTCTGGCCTCTGCAAGGTAAAAGTCAAAAGGCATCAGAAATGAGTTTATAGAATACGTGAAAGTACTATAGCTGAAAATTAGATGGTATATGTTATTACCACAACATCAGCATTGATCCCTGGAAAAGATAAGCATCCTTCTGTAAATGGAACCAACTTTTTAGAGTATCTGGTGACACATGGATTTACAAGAACAAGCTCCTCTCCTTCACCTCTCTCACCAGCTGGATTAAACACCATAAGTTTGACATTAATTCCAACTTGGGGTGCTGAGAGCCCAATGCCATCAGTTCTGTGGACAAGCAAGCCAACAACTATTGTTCATACTCCTGTAAATACCAAGATTTACATTTACTATAAGCCTAAAAATCAAAATTCATTACGCCCCAAAGGAAATGCCATCATTATAAATGAGGTAAGAAGACTTACTTGTACATTACATCAAACATTTCGTCTACTAATTTCTTCAAGTTCTCATCAAATGTATCAACGAGCTTGTTCTTTGCCCTCAGTATGGGGTCTGGATACAGCACAATTTTGAGCGGGGCTTCAAATTGCATATCAGCCGCTGAAATGACAGCCACATGATGTGAATGTGATAATAATAGTAGATTGAGTTCAGTGTTGATCCTCTAAATAATGAGTAGACTATATTAAACCCCTGGATTACGAGTTTGATTTTGAAAACTCAAACTTATGCAGTTACTAAATTTAAAACAAGGAAACTCTTATCTGGCGAAAGAAGAGATATTCTGAACATGTGAAGCATGAAGTTATCGGTATAAATTTTATTTTACCTGAAGCTGTTTCCTCTTCCTTTTTCAGTGAGAACCCTCGCTTGGCCTGAGCTTGGACGCCCATGACTGGAGGTCTGTATTGGTAATTCGAAGAGAATATCGGCCGGCCGGCCAAGGAAGTGGCTGGCCGGAAGCTTGATGAAAGAGTATCCGGCCGAGGGCTGGTAGTTGGGAAGCTGGCATGAGAGAGGGCCGACGAGTGTAGCCAATTTGCATAGGCCATTGCTACAGTGCTTTGTGTGCGTGAGATGTGAAGAAGTCAGGTTGAAGGGAGGGTTGATTTTAGGGCAAAGGGGCAACAGAGTAATAATGTTCATTCAGAATTTCAGATAGAGGTTCAAATCTTATTCGCTCACAGCCAAACTTATTCGTTCAGATGAGATAAAATGATCGAACCAAACTGTCTGAACTAATTCAGACATTGCCTTTTAATTGAGCCGTTAAGCGCTATCAAGCATAACCTAAATATAATTTACAAATCATACTCATATCATATAACATGTATCGATCAATTAAGAATTACTAGAAAAAGAATAAAATGTTATCATGGAACTCTTCATGATAAACAAATTTTTTATCGTTTGTATGATTTGGGTGATTTGCTTTGTTTTGGTCACTTAGATTTTTCAGTTTTATATTAAAGGAAAAATTAATTTATTTAACGGATAACATACAAAATTTGTTGATGTAACAGTAGGCGTGGCATGGGGTACATGTTAAGTCAACAGTGTTTTATCTTGTTATATTATTTAATGATTTTTTGATCGACTTCTCCGATTCATTTTATGAGTTTTGGTCATATTTTTAACGACTTCTTTCATCATTATCTTAACAAACCTCATAGCCTCAGAGACGGTTCCTTCATACACATATCTATCAAAATGAAATTGTTGGAAGTATATATTTGTATATGGGATATCATTTGGCGTTATGGTTTCAAGGTGTGCATGTTTCTATATGTTTGTTGCGTGCATGTAACTAAATTCGAATTTGATGTATATATATTTAAAATATATATTTTATACCCAATATAACATTTATGGGTACATACTAGATGATTATATGTCTTACATGGCCATAAAATTTGGACAAATTTCTGAAAAATACACTAATTTAGCAATTTTATTGATTAGACATTTAACCATGTTAATCACTAAAAAAAGTTAAAATGCCTAAACTGATGAAGTGATCAAACGAAGTTATTTGTCATTTATATATAATGATCTGATAATGGAAAATTTTAAGTGGTTTTTTTTCTTCTAATGGCGGGTTACCACATGGTTGACGCCAATAAGATTTGAACTCTAGACAACTCCTTTTAAAATGTTTAATTCTTAAATGATCATCACTAGATTACTTCGATGACGGTGAGTGTTTAATATGTTAAAAAATATAAATGGTTTAATGGGTACGGGAAAATAAAACTTAAATGGTTAAATTAATAATATATATATATATATATATATATATATATATATATATATATATATATATACTAGCAGACGTCCCGCGCGATGCGGCGGCGGTGGGAGGGAGGGGGGGGGGGGGAGGGGGTGTCGAGGTTGGTTAGGTTAGTAATGGGTAGGCGGTTACTGTTTTATTTGGTCATTTTAAATTGAAAAAGAAGTTGGTGTGTACACACGCTATGCAGCGGACGGCGATTAATTTCATTTACCTGAATAGTTTTTGGATGACGATTATTTTCCTTTCATCAAATGTCGAATGTGAGTTACATTAATTAGTTTTGTCGTTGAATAATTATCTTTTGATATGCATTGAATGGTTTGGTTTTGCTAATGGATTATTGCAGTAATTATGGTAAAAAATAGTTAAATGCATAGTGATATCAAGTTTTATAGTCAAATGCATCGTCCAACAGGGTCGGTGAATAGTTTTCTTACGACAAATAGTTATGTTTCAATGATTAGGATTTTGGAGAGGGGTGTTATTTTGATTTAGACATAAATATACATATTTCTTGTTATGCGTTTGAAAAACAAATGTACGTTGCTATTTTACGTTAAATATACATTGTACAATATTTTGTTGGGTACTTGTCTATTATCACAAGGGAATTTTGTATTAGAAATAAATATGCATGCTTCTTGTTTTGTATTTGAAAAAAATTTGTGTTGTTATTTTGCATTAAATATAAAAAGTACAAAAATTAGAAACACGTTTGAGAGAGAGGTACACCACACAACAACAATTGGGATAAAAATTATTGGGTCTAATTATCCAAGAAATTGAGGTCTAGATATCTATAAACTAAGACTCTATAAATTAAATGTTTGACGGTACTGATATATATGATATTGAGTTTTAAAACATCAAAATAAACACCCCCTAAATTAAACTCAATAGTAAATGCAATTAATCCACAAATTGAAAAACCTTGGCTGCCTATGAATTAAGCTAAGTCGCAGACTACAATTTCAGAGGAAAACGCAAATTAGCAGAAAAACCAAAAACATAATAAAATAGAAAAATGAAAGAAGGGGAACAATAAAAAAACCAGAGTCTACCTTCTTAGAATTCGGGAGTCGTAACCTACCAAGAAGAAGAAATAGATAACAACGTGTATTAGATAATATTTGGCAGGGGCAATTTTGTCTAACAGAAAAAAAAAAGATACGCGTGTTAAATGTTCCTATGTGTGTTGTAGTTTAAGAAACATCATAACGGGAACCCACCTCACATGTCAGATTAGGATCCAAAACCCAGCCACCATCACTTTCACTGTAGCATAAACATGAAATTTCAAGCATGTTGCTATTACAAAATTACAGGTTGCTATTATCTATAAAACAAATGTAAGTATGTTGTTATTAAGGGTAAAGACATGCAAGTACAATGCTATTATCGTAAGAAATGAATTGCACTGCCCATATTGGTAAAGAGTAAAGTACATTGCTAATCCCTTCAATTTACCCATAAAAACAAAAATATATCATTCAAAATAGTTATTTTTATTAACAGATTGCTTACATTGATCATTTGACAAAAGCCACCAGAGATCAAGTATATAATTTCACCACTTCCCTCGAGCTTTTGGACCAATTCCATTATGCCAGGTGAAAGTCTACCAAATCCAAAGCAAAAAAAAGTTAACATGCCTCTTTATTACAATTTAGGGTTTAGGGTTTTAGGGCATCATACTTTTGGGGGCTCTTTTCAAGAAAATATTGAGTTGTTGATAATGAAGGTTTGAATAGTTTCAGGAAGCTAAGGCTTCTTCAAAAGGCACTGAACCACCCATGGCTCGATAAGCACACGAACAAATTGATATAATTATAAACATAAACCGTAAAAAGAAAAAAAATACTTTTAGTTAAGTACAAAAGACAAATTTTACCTAGTAGACTATTCAGCAACAACTTTCCCAGCTCCAAAAAACTCAACAAGTTCACTAATGCCTTCATCCAGACACATAGTGCTATCCACGTCAAAACATACAACATCAGCTTTTTGCCATAAATCAAGAACATCTGAAGTGTTTAAGAAAAATCTAGTTAGACATTTTCTTTTTCATTGAAATCAATCTTATTTTGAATAGTTTAACAAATACATTTGGAAGGTAATGTATCGTCAAATATGTCTGATGAGGAGGCTGCTAATGGCTTAATGGATCCGGCTTTTGAGCTGGATGATATGGAAGGTCCCATCATTCTGATTGAACCATAAATGATTCTTCTTTTGCTTGATTTATATGTTGGGAGGCCATCTATAAAAGCAGTCTTTACCTGCCAAAAGATAGTCAAACAGTCAAATCCATAGAAAATGATATTAATTAAAAAACAAAAACCATCATTTTTCAAGATAAATGTATGAGCGTTATTACGATTTGCAGACTTTTAGCTAATTTTGAACTTGAAAATACATATAGGCCTTGTTTCTTTTTATCCATTAATTCATTATATTAAAAACATATGCTAATACTTGTGAATTATTAAGATTTCGATTGTACCTTATTTATCATATAGGACTTCTTTATACACCACATTTGATGTGTAGCATCAATCATGAATGGATTTTTTGGCCGGCTTTACTAATACCTTCGTATTGTCGCGGGATATTCCTCTGGACAATGCCACATAAAGTTGGCCATATGAAAAGACAGATTCTGGTAGATATACACCAACATTTGGAATTGTTTGTCCTTGATCTATATTGATCGTCATCGAGAAACTAAGACGAATTGGAAATTGATTTCTTTTCAGCTTGAATGGGAACATGTCTTCGTCAGACCCCCATAATGGAATTCTTGGCAAAAGTACTCTTTTGTCGGCATGTTCACCAACGACTATTTCTACGTCAATCACATTTCGCTGGAAAGCTCTGCATATCAACCTGGTACCATTGCATAATCCATTAAAGAGATCGATATTTTGTAGCAGCATCACTGGGCAACCAACTTTTAAACGAAGGTAATGAGGAGGCAGACCACTAACAATTAGAGAGTTCAAGAATTTAACAGGGTATAAGTTATCTTTATCATCTTCAGCTTTCATCGAAGCTATAGTAAACCTTTTGATCTCCAGAAAACCGTTCGATAAGTTTATCATTAATGTCATCAACACTTTTATTTTTTGTTGACAGTTTGCTCTTGAAATAATAAAATCTGAATCATACCCGTTTGATTGCAAAGATGGAAATATTGCATCAATTAAAGCATCGAGTGATTTACCTTCACCGGTATATGGAATGGCCATGTGAATTCAAGTTCCAGTTCAATTAATGCTAATATAAAAGTTATTCAAAAAAGAATGGTACTAAGGTTGGAGAAGTTGAGATGCCTTATTCTAATTTGATGTTGGGAAGTGTTCCTTACCATTCTACCTTATATGGTTTTTTGTTGAAAAACCTCCTAGTTTTAATACGGTTCGTTACTTTGTTTCTTTGATGTGGAAGCAATTTGGATTAGAAGATTTGATGGTTAATGGAGAATGTTTTTTCTATTTTCGGTTTAGCACCAAAGAAGGTATGATGGAAGTTATTGAAAATGGGCCTTGGTTAATTAATGATGTTCCGATTTTTGTTAAAAGATGGAAACCCGGTCTTGTTTTATCTAAACCCAAATTTGAGTCGGTTTCGGTTTGGGTTAAGATTTATAATGTTCCTTTGGAATATTGGAATGAAACCGGTGCTGCTTATATTGCCAATGAACTTGGAAAGCCAATCATTATGGATAGAATGACTTTAAAAATGTGTGATAATCTTGGTTTATTCAAGTTCAAGATTGGCATGGGAATGAGAAACATTGTTAGTTGTTGGACTTTCAAGTATTGGGCCGAAGATTTAATGGGTTTGATTTTAATCTTTGGTTTGGATTGCAAAGGGAAAATTTGGTTCCATTCCATTGAATGGAATTAGATTTGGGTTTGGATAGGTTGGCATGTTTTAGATTAGTGTTTGTTGGGTTTGTCTTTTATTTTTTTAGTTGTTAGCTTTTTTGGGCTCATGGCCCTCTTTTTCTTGTAATTTCCTTTTTTTATTAATAAAATTTGTCAGAGGATGAATCGCATATTATAATTCTTCTCAAGTTCCTGGTTTAGGTTTTATGTTTAGCGTTTTAAGTATGGGGTTTAGGTCAAAACGTGTTTGTTATATTGTAAATAGGGATGAGCAAAATAAACGTTGGATTGAATTGAAATCGGAACTGCCTGGGTACCAATTATGCAATTCAGTTTGGTTCTCGATTCTTTGAATTTCTTTTTTTTTATTCTACTTCGGTTGTTCTGTTCTATAATTGATCTTATTGTAGATGAGCAAAAGAACATTTGAAATCGAATTAAATCAGAACCGCATGAGAATAAATTATGCAATTATGCAACTCTATGCTCCTAAAATTTTTATTTTTCAGTTTTGGCTTTTTCGGTTCTGGGTCAGTATGGTCCGGTTTCGGAACCTATCTTATCCCTAGTTGTAAAGTAACATTATTTGGTTCCGATTTATTTCGAAAACATATCATATTCCAAATAACCAAATCCGGAACCGGACACATATATTTTGATATTGGAATCATTGGTTTTGTACCGGTTCCGGGTAAGAAGTCAAATATCCGTTTCTAATGGTCATCCATAGGTTAGATGATTGAAGCTAAGTTCCAGATAACCGAATCCGGAACCGGACACATAGATTTACGCTAGTAGTTTTTTAAAGCATATCATAAATATTCAACATAACACACAATCGCTTCTCGAGTCAAGGTAATTTAGAACGAAATGAGGTAGTTCCATATTTTGCATTGTTTGCTAAAAATGTTAACTCGTTACATACTCTAACAATCCAGAAAAAAGAATTATGACGTCTAGACTAAGTAATTAATGGGGTGCCACAACTCTTTTGTGTAACAAAAGAAAAAAATTTCTCCTTTACAATCGTTTTTTGAAAAGTCGAAAATTTAGCCATCTTTCTTTATTTTATTTTTTTATTGTGACTTACAATCAATATTCCAAAAAGAATACTATTGATCGAGTGTATTTATAAGGGCAAATTTAGGTTAAAGTAAAAAAGTGGGTAAACCTGGTGGATCTCAATATCAGTATAATGCCACGTGGTCTCCCTATTTCTTAGCGACTGCTACTATTTCACTCCCATAATGCTATACGGAGTGGTGGCCAATGGGGCCAACGGATGGTCAAGGGGTTTTTGTGGGCCAGACTATGGTTGGCAGGCGTTGGCCATTTTGTAGGGAGTGGTGGCCAATGGCCAAGGAACTGAACTGCCAACCAAATTAATTTGAGGAATTACAACTTTAGTCCTTGTACAAACATAATTGGTTTTTTTTTCTTAAAATTTAAACATTTCATTAAAAATAAAAAACACAAACAACTAACAATTTAAAAGTTAAACAAAGACACAAACTAAAACACAAACAACTAATCTACTCATCGTCGAACGTGTAACCCAATTTCCTAGCCGCATCCTTCTTCGCTTGAAGTGCAATTTGATACTCGAACCCTCGTAGATCGGATATGTTTCTCGTCACAATATCCATCAGCTTGGTTTTGACTTTCTCTTCATGTAAAGTCTACAAAGTGGCGACTTGCTCGTTCAATTGTTGCAATTCTGCGCTACTATTCGTGCCAGAACTACCTCCCTTCATCTTCCTCTTTGCTTGATCACGACCAATCGGAAGAATGTCAGCCTCCGGCTCCTCATTAATTTCGAAGCCAACATTTGCATCAGAAGACTGAGAGTGTGTGGATGTGGAGGATTTGAAGCGTTTGGTAGTATTTATTCCAACGGCGAACTGATGAAAGGATGTTTGTTCCCTCCATTTTTCGTTGTCTCGGATTACCCTCCAAAACGCTTCTGCATGAGCATTGAAAGGATGTTTGGTGCCATTTTTGTCAATATATTGCAGCCATCATCACATCATCTATATTGGCACCACTTGGCCAATTTCGTTTACATTGTGCAAAAATCGCCTCAAATGCCTTGGCAATTTTACTTACACCACGCCATTTCGAGTATATTGACTGGTGGGTACGATATGTACGACCCATTCACGACACCATAATTTCCAAATCCTTTCTTGGAAAACTTGGGATTCTTGGTCGTTTCCGTGAACCGCATCCTCCGATATGTCGACCCATGTTTTTGCTAAAGCTATCACCTCATCAACTTTCCAACGCTCTACCTTGGCTCTCTATCTCACTGGGGCTTTCCCTTTTCCACGACCTTTTGATGATTTTTTTGGTTGTGGTTCTTCTTCTTCTTCGTCTTCTTCTTCTACTTCTTGTTGTTGTTCTTCTTCTTCTTCCGAGTCCGATGTAAGAAGACGCCGTGGTTGAGTTGAGAATAATTGTGTTTGAGAAACCTGAGAGTGTACTTGTGGTGGAGAAGGTGTGGTGAAAAGATTTTGAGATTGTGTGGGAAAAGTATTTTGGTTTTGGGATAAATTGTAGACAAAGTTGGCTAAGAATTGGTTTTGTGTCGGTGAAAACAACGGCTCATCGGGTTGTGGTGAAAACATTATAGGATGATAAGCATTTGTATCTAGGTTTGATGGATGGTTTGGAGGTGGAGTGTTGGAAGATTGGTTCTTGGAAGATTTTGAACATTTCTTTTTGTTTGAATACATTTTGAGAGAGTTTTGGAAGGGATTCTTATGTGAAATGAATGAGATTTAGATGTATATATAGGGGATGAAAGAGGTTTTAAAAATCTGATTTAAAAAAAAACGGCTACTTTTTATATATGGGTTAAAAGTGTAAATTTTTAAAACATTCCAAATTCTAAATATAACCGTCCAGGGGGTGTTTTTGCCATTTCTTGAAAGTTTTACACCTGTTGGCATCTCGCCAACAGGTTGGCGAATGGAGCTTGGCGAGGCGATGGCGACTTCGACGGGAGTGGGGATGGCGAGTCGCCAAGAGGGTTGGCGACCTCTTGGCGAGCCATTGCTCCAGTGTAGCCTAAGATCTTTGAAAACCCAAGATTATTGATGCGATCTACCAACCACCTAAGATAGAAACTGCAAGAAAAAACTCAAATAAAGGTGTTAACAATTTTCATATCATAGTTAAAATAAAATATTATGTAAATCGGTATTCTTGAAAGTTTTAAATTCATATTTAATTAAATGATATTTGTCTTAAATTTAAGCCGTTTGGTTCACGTTTTTTCAACTGGGAGATTAACAAAGAAACCGAATAATTTATTAAACTATTATTATCAACTAAAAGTTACATATTCCTTCAAATAATTATTAATTTCAAATTACATTTAACTCTTTTCAATGTTTTCTCTTGATATGTCATTGAATTCTAAAGTAATAGTATTACGGGATTTGTGTTTTAGCTATGTAACAGGTTTCTAATGTGTTACATCATACACTATGAGTTTTGTCTTTTGTTATCCACGGGTTACATATATAAATATTATGAAATTTAATATTTTAATATCTAGTATTTCATAGGTATGCAATAAGTGGTTATTGATAGATTGATTATAAAGACGAACTTTGAGATACGTTGAGACCAGAATATATAAGCATATTTATGGTTTTTTTGTTTTCTTATTTGAAACACAAGAACGCTTGAACTGTAAAACCATTAGATACAAAAGTCATTCAAATAGATAACTCAAACTCTTATAACTTTTCAAACTACTTTTAATGGTCAAATCCAGAAAACCACAAACTATCTTCAATTTATAATTCCATCCAAGCTTCTGCAAGAACACAAAATTACCTCACATTAATGTAAAACAAAGGCAATGAGCAACTTTCAGCTACAAAACAGAAAATGTTTCTAATTATAACATTTAAATTTGCCTTGTTAGCTTTACAAAGTACAGAGACTTAAAAGAAAAAACTGAAAGTACAATGCTATAATCGGGTAGATTTCACAAAGTACAATGCCTTAAAAAAAGATAATATACAACGATTTAAATGAAAAAGAACAGCATGTACTAAAAAATAAATGAGAATCCAAAAACAGTTTTCGTTCCATTTCTTTTTCATCTTCATACAGATTTTGAAGCCCAACGTCTACTAAAATACACATCAGTCACAGCCATAGAGAAACATATCCATTATAGATCTACAATAACTTCTTGACTCTACCTAAACATTTCCGATATTCTTCTTTGATTTTCTTATGATTTCGAGTTTTTTTTTCTAATTTCTTGAGTTTCATTATTCAAAAACGTATAAGTTGAAAGCTAAATGAAAAAAGTTGTTATAACTTCAAAAAATGTAAACTATTTTACTCATTTTATTTGTGCTTCGATGAACATTTAGAGATTCATGGAATAGACCAGATTGAATCGTTTTGTAGTTTTACACAACATCAGCCACAATGTTTTCTTAACCAAAAAAGCCATGAACACAAAGTCACAAACCACTATGATATACACTAACCTGTTTCTACTTTCTAGCTTCTTGGTTTCCATCTCCTTTAACCATAAAAGCATGATTTTCTATCTTTGATTTAATTCTTCAAACCGATTTTGCACTTTTTCCATTTTAAAAATGTAAATACTATACAAAAAACCTACTACTTTGGAACCATCTCCCATCTTAACAGAAGTTAGTTAATAGACTATACATACATATTCTAGATTTGTTAGAATTTAACTGCAAGTCGGTTAATATATCACTGATGATTTATCAGATAATGAGAAAAAGTAAAGGTTCCAAATTCATTGAATCTGAGCTGGTGAATTTTTCTTACGAAAAATCAGTCCTGCCAATTCTTCAAAACCCACCACTAAAAATCAAAACAATGAAATTGAGTTTAGAGGGGTAACTTAAAATTGTGCTTAAAATAGAATAAAGATCACATTAATACCTGCCACATGCTGCAATAATATCATCAAAGCTTGTTTTTCTAGTCCCTTTTTGGATTTGGTTCTCAATTTCTCTGATTGCTTCAATATATCCCCTACACAAATGAAATCTTGGAATTAATCTTTTAATTATTTTCAACACATTTGAAGAAAAGATTTATATCTTAAAATTCAAATCTCACCATGTCCCCAAGGAATTTGATCCGCCAACTGGAATAATAAGGTTTTCTTCCTTCTTTTATTAATTTCTATTTCAACAAATTAGTAAGTGTGTGAAAGTTAAGCAAAAGGGAAAGAAATGTAATTTACTGGCTTATTGCAACCTCAAACAACGAAATGTTTATATCTTTATTGACAAATGTTGAATATATTACAACACAAACTTCCAATTATTGAATATCCTTTTTTTGAAACAAGATCAATATGTGCACCAACCAACCGTTCCACCAAGAGGTTCCCAGTCAATCCAGGATCTTTGTCCACAAGAACCTATGTAGCAATTAATCAAACGTAAAGATAAAATTCATATATTCAGAAAAAATGTAAGATGGTTTATGTATAAGAAAAGAAAACCTTTGAGGTACAAAGTATTAGAAAACAATCTAGGTTTAGATACTTGGCGATGATTGCTTTGAATGCCGCCAATGGTGATTATGCAGTCTGCTCCTTGTGCAACTGCATCTGCAAACAAGAATTCAATTTGCGAACTTTGTTACCGCTCAATTGCATACCTGAAAGATCATCACGCTTACATGATGAAAAGTTTTATGTCAGTATTGTAAAAAGGAATGAAAAGGGTCTTAAAAAGGTAAGAAGAAAATCATTGAAGTCTTCAATAGCCAAACTTCAATGTCTTTGGGCAAGTTAGGGAGGTTCCATTTGTGAATTGGAGTTGGAAACTGAAATCAAACAAAACCAATAATCAAAAACGACATAAACAGGGAGTAAAGTGGGAAAAGGGTATGACTTACATGTCCAAGAGAGATGGCGTGAGAAGGAATTGGATTGAGACGGCGATTGAAATGCGGCTAGATGACGGTGGCTGGTGGAGGAGAATGTTGTTCTGGGCAAGGATAAGGTGATACTGGTATCGATTGAAGATAATAATCGGATTGAAGATAGCGACGTCGAAACACACGGGTATCATAACTCGTGGCTAATACAGCTGACGGCGGGGATGGCTGATGAAAGTGACGACGTTAGGAGCTTTTAGGGCTCCATCTTCGTTCCCTCATCTGGTTGGGTGAATTGATTTTGATAATGGAAAGCCGAAATTGAGGGATACACGGCGCAATGATCGGGGAACTGCATCCACCGGCTAGAAGAGATGGGTGTAGTTGTCGGCTGCGAAGATGGCGATGGGTAATGTTGCCGACTGCGATGGGTAGCATCTGTCGACGTTTCATGAGAATGCTCTGAAACAAACATATCAAGTAATATGCGTCCAACAATAAAGAAGTAGACAGAGAGTGAACCAGGTGGAATGCTCAATCCCGTGTTTTTGTATGTAACCTGGAAGAAAACAGAAAATATGAAGTCTTCAAATCTAGAAAATCACAACAAAAGCAACAAATCAATGTGAATACCTAATTTCGGAGCTACATCACTCGTCATAGTGGTTTCAGAAAACGAAACAAAATCCCCTTGAACAGAATACAAATCATGAGTAAAGAAGTTCCCATTCGTGATTGTCGATCAATACAAAATCTACTCAATTTGATAGGTTTACATACGCAAAAACAAAAATTGAAGGAATTGTTAAATACCAGGTGTTGTCGACACTTTCCTTTCTTCCTCTTCATCTTCAATCTCAACTACATACAAAATTAATCAATGAGCAAAGATACAATCACATTAGAAATTTCAAAACGAAGAGATTGATTTTAAAAGAATCAAAAGGAGCTCGATCAAAGGGGCTTTGAAGAGGGGTCTCCTACTCTTTATATAGGCAGACATCCGAGAGAAATGGGGAGTTGAGAGGACATGGGAGGTTGAAAATGAAGTGGGAGGTTGAAGATGTAGTGGGAAGGTGGGGAGTTTTTTGACGGTTACACCTTGATTCAGTCAATGATGAACATGGGAGGTTGAAAGATGTGGAGATCGTGGGAAGTTACAGAAAGAAACCGCCGTGGATTTTGTGCATTAAAAGGCTTGTAACTTTTGTGTTGACTGCTTTACACTTGTACCTTGGAGCAATACGTTTTATAATATATATATATATATATATATATATATATATATATATATATATATATATATATATATATATATTGATTTGTTCTATCCTGCATTTAGAAAAAAAAAAAGCTTCATAAATCCATTTAGTAGTCCCGTTGCAGATAATTTGTTTTCAATATAATATACATCATAATAAAATCATAGATATTATGATCGAACATTGTCAACTGATTAAAGCAGTGGATATATCATTAAGGGTGTCCATAATAGAATATTCACTTTAATATAATTGATCTATATTGAAAATATTATTGATTTATTACTTAAAAAGTGACTAAAAAAATAAGAATATTTTGATATATGTAAATTAAGGGATCAAATGTGTCCATCTTAAAAACTGAGGGTGTCTTTTTAAAAAATATGATTCAATCTATTATATATATTGCAAATAAGGGGTGTCTATAGACACCCTTTGCATATATGTAGCATCGCTAACTTGAGGATTGAAATCAGGGCGAAACTTAAGAGGGGCTCGGGAGGGCCATGGCCCCCCCGCTTTTTATCCTCTAATTTCTATGCGTCATAACAAACTAGCAATTATTATATATTGAATTAGTTCTCGTATATATTCTGTGGAAAGTTATTGTCAAAACTCCACTTATACCCCTCCATCTTTCACAACAATTAACATATCATACAAAAACCTACTCACATACAATTGCTTTTCTGTATTGCTTTTAGATAATAAATGAGCAATTAAGATAACTAGCCGTTTTAATATTATTGATCGGAAGATTTGTATGTTTAAATTTTATTTTTATTCGTAAAATTTTATAAAAGAATTTTAAATATAGGATAATCTCATTAAATATGATTTATTTCATTAATACTTATGAACGTTGTCATACAAAAATATTATTTGTTTATTGTAAATTATATAAAATTTTCAATGATAAAATCAAGCGTGTTTATATGTTTTTTTAGATAATAAATGGGCAATTAAAATAACGGTTTCACATTGATGAACGATGTAAGAATATGCTTTATTAGTCGTTTTGTTTAGAAATTTTTGATATTTCATATCTTCAAATCAAATTAAACATGTTTATATGTTTTTTTAACTTTTTGGTTTCGGCCCCCCTAATTGTATTGTTTGTGTTCCGCCCCCGTTTGAAATGGATATTATTTTTAGATCAAAGTTTCTAATGTGAACTACTACAAACATCAGGTTTATTATGCAATTAACTATTTCTATCTAAAGGAGAGGCACGAGCAACCGAGTCACCAAAATGAACCCTTTGCCTCGACTCTTATCTCAATCGAAAGTTTCTGTCACTTCGACGTCTCCAGATGTAATTATATGGCACTACGTTTTCTCTCTGCATATACATCACCATCAAGCTTTAAATGTGTACCGAACTCCCTTATTTTACATAAGATTCGGTTGGTACACTGAATTATAGATGTCATTGATATGCATATTGATTTGTTTGCAATCTCGTTATCTTGAATTTTCCTGGGTTGTAACTAATTTAATCAAATCATGGTTATTTTCCTACGGAATTCATTATTGATTTCAGATGTGAAGTAGTTATAAATAAATTGTAGATATAAGTGTTCCTTAATCATGATTCGCTCTAACGAATCGTCTAAATATGAACTCTAAAGGGTATCACAAGTGGTATGACTAATAGCCTTTCAAGAATGTAGCGAGGAATATTTGAGGTTATTGATCGTGGACTATTGTGTAGACTTTAAAGGACAAGATTTGCCGCATCTATCCGTGTTATGTCTGCATTTTTCCACTTTATCAGATGAATATGATTTGATGAACCTATCAGTGTTTGTCGGTACAGTGTCTTAGAGGGAGTTGCAATTTGCATAAAATGAACTCAGAGAGTAGAAGTGGGCAATAGGCCGAAGTAGAGATGTTTGGGCTTTATGATATTTGAGTAAATTCAAGATCTTCAATCTAGAGAGTAGACACCAATTTCAAATTCATTAGATATTGAGTAATGAGTGATACACTTTGACACTGATAATGATGGCATACATATATTTTTATTGTATATATAATATAATTCATATATTTGTAATTATTTGTATGGCAATCGGCCTAACACGAAGATTTGTTACGTACAACAAGTATGGTCCAGTAAAATAGAATGTGAAGTTGACACACAATGAATTAGAACTAACCATAGTGGGGTGTCAATGAATTTGGAGTTCAATGTTAATGATATGATTAAATGGAAAAGAAAAATAGGGCTCAAGTTCTTAATTATTTTACATAAATAATTATTATAGAGTGGACTTTTTTTTAACATGGGGAACAACTAAACGCATTGAGAATTGGGTAAGAAATTTGTCATGTAATTGACTACCCCAAGAACTTGTATTTCTTTTTGGGAATGCAGTTTGTTTGGGAATCCATGAAGCTTTTAGCAGACATGTGGTTGTGGCTAGTGTTCTCCGTGTTTTATCTTCATGACAATGAAATCAATAGAAGAAACTCTAATCTCCATATTCTTTTTGGAAAGCATAATACCAAAATTTTTTACCAAGGAATGGAACCTCGAAATCAAGTCTATTGAGATATTTCATCCATGGGAAAAAAACAGGATATCATCAATATGAAAATGTATTAGCAAGAATGGGCTCGAAAATCCGGATCGTATCATTTTGGAAGGCAGGGGGAGCTTAATGGACCATGAGAATTAAACGACAAAGTTGCATGGATACTAGAATGTTGTTGTTGCAGTATATTAAAGTTGGTAGTACTATATGGATTATGGATACCAACGTCCCATAAGTTCTAACACTACTTCCGAAATTTTATGGATGCTCAAACAATACTCATCCAGAATTATTCTTAAGTATATCTTCATAATTTTATGCAATCACAACCGCAATAAATTATTTAATTTGTGATTGATTCCACAACTTCAAGTATCTTAACACTTTCAAATTTCGATTATAACTATCACCCTACGAGATAAAGACTCAACTTAAAAGATATAATTTTTATAACTAAAGGTTACATGAATATGCAAGTATAACTGCAATAAACAAGCGTTATATTTTATTGTCTTCTACAATTATCATATGTTGTCAATATTGAAGGAGTATATTTTGTTGAAAATAGGGATAATAGTCTCGAATAACCAAAGATTACATGAATATTCAACAACAAATTCGATGAATTTGTTAAACTGATTTTACTTACATTCACTTTCACACGAACAAATAGGGGTGAACGTGATGCGGTTTGGTGTGAATTTTTGGCTAAAACTGCACCGAAAATCGCATAAATCAAATTTTAGATTGGTAAAACCGCACTGTTTTGTTTTTGTTTTTTGAGTTGTTTGAAGTTTTAACCGGTGTCCAATTTCTATGTAGTTCACTTCGGTTTATAAACCGCAATAACTATGATGTGGTTTTTACATTAAGGCAGTTTTAAAACCGGAAGACCCAATGGATTATAGTAAATATTGAGCTTATAATAAGTAGAACACAAATGTAAACTGACTTTGTGGCTAGTTGGTGACTAAAATGCTAAAAAAATATTGAAATTATAACTAAAACGTATTTGAGAATACTTAATCTAATATTTTTTTTGTGGTAAATACAAGTTTCGTAAGTCTTGAAACTAAATATGTGTTTATGTCAAAGACTTGGGTTGGAAATGAAATACCGCTTCTTGATTTCTTTTTAGTTGACCGTACTTGAAAAGAAAAACATAAAGAGTAATATATTTTATAAATACTAAATAGGTTATATATATATATATATATATATATATATATATATATATATATATATATATATATATATATATGTGTGTGTGTGTGTGTGTGTGTGTGTGTGTTTTTTTAAAAGATCATATATTACGGTTTTTATTATGCGTTTTTTACGAATGATGCAATCTTGTTTTTTCGGTGCGGTATATAGCACAAAACCGCACCGCAAATGCTCAACTTTTACAAAATAAAATTCACACAATCCGTTATTTGTTTAGTTTCGAGTTTTTTTGTTTGTTTTAATAGTTAGATTTTTTCGGTTTTTGCTCACCCCTACCAACAAATGAACAAGTAATTTAGAAAAATATCAGTGAAAGACATCTGAAAATTGTTACCTACGTTGGCTTTTGTAGGGAAGATATAAAAGAGATGTCATTTTTTGTTTGTTACAAAGACATATATTATAGGGAAGTGATCCGTACACAACATTTTTTAGCCATACACAACAATTTAATGTATTTTATGCATGAACAACCCCACTAATACATAAATTGCTGTGTATGGCTAAAAAATGTTGTGTACAAATCACTTCCCCTATATTATAGTTCTACAAACAACACAACATTTTGCGCTTTTTACATATCCCGAAACAATTTCAGACATGACCATTACCTTACTTTGCTTTTAGGTTTTGTTTCTCATAATTCGTCACAAGTTCTATTACGTGGTAGTTACAATACCTCGTGGCTTTTAAAATTTTGTCAAAACATTGTTATATTACATGTAAATAGTTGTATCATTTTTAACTATTTTTGTAAAAACAATTTAACCAATGTTAAAATGTATAAGTCTAACATAATTATTATAATTTCAATAATGGTCATTCTATACATACCTCCTGTAGTCTGTTTATACCCCTTAATGTGAAATTTTGTTTTTTGTTGTGTTTTTTTTAACTATTTTGTCTTTTTGTTGTCTTTTTTTTTTCTTTTTACAAATATAATTTGATTTGTTTTATTATTATTATTATTATTATTATTATTATTAGAAAAACAATAATAATAAATTTACCTTTTATAATTTTTATGTTTTAATAACAATAAAATTATAGTTTTTTATTAATTACGACACAACGAACGACGTTTATAAATTTTATAAAATTATATCAAAACGGTTAAAATACACTAACTGGTAAATAAGCATACGATAACACGTTATCTATTAGCAATGAGAATAACAGTGTCGGGCATTTGATAATAATAATAATAATAATAATGAAAAAGACAAAAAAATGGGTAAAACAAAAGACAACAAAAGACGAAAAATGGGTAAAACAAAATACCTAGTCAAATCAGGAAGGATATAAAATGTAACGAGGGTATTAATAACACAACCCTTTCAATAATTGTAATTATACAATCTGTTTATTAAACTTACAGAGTTCAAAAAAATTGCTGACGTTGCAACAAATTATTATTTCGTTTAATAAATCAAATGCTTCGATTGAGAATTCAAAATTAATTTTATACAAAGCCTGTAAAGATGATTTGGTTTAATTTAATGTGAAGTTGATCATAATAGAGAAAAAAAATTGTAAGTAGTTTCAAACCCATTCCTATCCATCGAATCTCATCTCATCTTTTTGGCATCCAATATTCACCATTCCCAAGGATGACATGCATTTTCTATCTTTGCCCATTGACCCCACTCTTATCTTACATGAAAACCCATTTGCCCACTCATTTTGGATAACCCATTTGTAGCTCCAATCACCTCTAAAATTATAAATTAAAAGAATTTTCGTCCTTAGAATTAAAATGTATGATCAAATTATCATTTCGTGCATCGTTTGTATTTCTGGTTTTGTTAATATATGTGACATGACACTTTTCATGATTTTATGTATACTGAAAATCGGAGATCATGATTTCATGAAAAAAAAAAATCCTTTTGCTATTCTTAATTATAATATATGAGATTTTCTCATGGTTAACTTTTATAAATGTTAAAGTACTAGAGTAATACATGGCGTAACAAGTGTTTTCAAGCAAGCTTTGTAGTTCGATCAAAAGGCTGCTAACATTATTTAATTTGTATTTTTAATGTTAGTTTATTGTTTATTTTTAAAGATTAATGTAAATCTGTAATAGAACTAGAACGATATCTAAAAATATTAGAGAAACTTGTTCCGATTGTTTTCAAGCAATCTTTATGGTTCGATCAAAACGATGCTAGCATTATTTAATTTGTTATTTTTGTTGTTAGTTTATTGTTTGTTTTTAAAGATGATTGTACATCTCTAAAGAACAGTATCTAAAAATATTAGAAAAACTTGTTCCCTTCGTTACAACATTTCAATTAAACACATTGATGTTGCAATTAGTCTGAAGATAAATGACTTGGAAGGAGTTTTGGGAAGAGTAAAGGAAAACTTTTGCACCAAGGACGAACCTGGTGGGTGATCCGGAGGAAAACTTCTTGTGCCCAGAAAAGGGAAAGACGATCATGGTAGAGGATAACACCAACTCCAATAAGTTGTTAAGAGAGGATGAGAGACCGATGCTTGGGGAACCAACAAAAGTAACCCAACACTCGGGAAATCTACCAAAGGGAAATAATTTGGACTTGGGAAAACCGGAAACCTTAGACCAAGTCATGCTGAGAGCAAGAGAAATAGTAGCGACATGGGTGGAAAGAGGCAAGGAAAGACAAGAAGAACAAAGTCACAAGCGCAAAATCGAGGGACTAACAAAGAAAGGACGTCGGTGTGATGATAAGAAACAAAAACTAGAGAAAGGGGTGGGAGTAATCCCTCAAATAGTAGGCTATTAGGAGACGGTAACTGCTTCAAGTGTGGCTAAAAAGGACACTATGTGAATTCATGTAAAAAGGGGTTTAAGTGCTTCATGTGCAAAGGGTATGGTGTAACGACCAAAAAATCTTGAATTTATATTCGAGATAACGCTTAAGGTAAGGACCAAAAATTTTGAAGGTTGTAAATTAATGTATCGGGGAAATGTAGTAAAATTCCAAGAGTTTGGAAAAAAATTGTTGAAGAAGGGTAATTTGGTCATTTTACCATAAAAGGGTAACTTGGTCATTTGACCATGTGAAGGACCAAATATGTAAAAATATTGTTTGCTTGTGGCAAAGGTGTAAGAAATGAAGTTTTATGAGATAAAACTTGATTATTGTGGCCAAAGTTCAAGAAATGACAATTGAGGGGTTAGAGTGTAAAATTTGGAAGTATAAAAATGAGAAATATCTCATTTCTTGAGCTGATCATTTGGAAGCTACGGGAAGAGTTTTGGTCATGCGAAATCCAGAAATCTTTGAAGATTGAAGCAAGAAATCGAAGAAGCAAGGTAGGAATTGAAGATTTCAAAGTCATAAAAGGTTAGTTATGATCTCTAACCTAAGTTTTGTGGGTATTCTTCTTTGGATGAACTGGAAACTAAATTCCAGTAATGATCCAAGAGGGTTACATGATTGTTAAGTAGCAAACCTGTTTATGTTGTGAGAACACATATCAAATTGAAAGTAGATTGTTATTGTTGAAGATTTGGAATTTTGATCAAGAACCCTAGATTACAAGTTCTTATGATCAACTTGATCTTAATGGGTTATAATGAATTCCAAATGTTTTATTTGTTGAAAAAAAAAATTCAGCAGAAGTGATTAATATTGGACAATTTCGGTTTTGGACCAAAAATGCAAAAACGGGAATGTTTGGAAAATGATTTAAATCTATGATTTCAATGGTTTAGAAACTGGAAAAAATGAATGGTTTTGCTCTTGGAACAATCCCTAGTGATTAAGTCGTGCATTAAGGGCTTAATATGGGAAAATGGTAATTTGTAGCATAAAAATCGAGCATCTGGTCGCACCAGACGAGGTCGCGTCGCGATCCCCCTTAGGATCGGGTCGCGATCCAGCGGCTGCAGAAAATTGATCAAACTTCTCCTGCTCTCTGTTAAGAGTAAATTGGTTTGGTTTATTTTTTGGAACTTGAAGCTAGACTTGTCCATTTGACCTCAAATTTTAAACATAAGTCCATTATAGTCTAAGACTTCATGGAAAATTGTCGGAATCGAAATACGACCCTCCGAGGGTACTGTAGTAAAATACGTATAAAATACGATTGAACTAAAGTTGGTCATTTAAAAGTTATAGACTTGTTATGACCTATATTGGTATAATAAGGACTCTAAGGAGTTATAGAGTCAGTTAGCATGAATTTTAATGTATAATATGTTAAATATAGGTTCATGCAAAGTGATTATTGGTTCAAAAGAGTATAAATACAAGGAACGTGTAGTCAATCTTCTAGCAATACATGAGGTGAGTACATGCAGTATTTTTACCCATTCTGGGGTACATGGCAAATAAGTATTTTCAAGATTTCCTATAAAATTTTTATATGTGAAATTATATGCAAGAGTATTATTTCTAACTTGTTGTGAAAGTATAATGTTAAATTTGAAGTTAAATTAAGTGAAAGTATGTTGGTCTATGAACCAACTATGTGAAAGTATATTTTGATTACAAGTTATATATGTTTTCTAGTATGAATGGCATATAGCCACAAGATGTTTAAGAAGTATGTTTCGGTTATAAACTGTACATGTTTTCAAGTATGAATGGCATATAGCCATAAGATGTTGGAAAGTATGATTTAGCATAAAGCTTAGAATGTTATAAAAACATGTTTTAAACATATGATTATTATGTGAAGAAAGTTATATATTTGACATTTAGCCATAAAGACAGAAAATGATGAAGTTTGACACTTAGCCACTATTTATAAGTATGTGAGAAATGTTCAAGCAAGCAGTAAGTATTTTGTATGACTGGTAATTGTAGCAAGCAGCGTTAGTAAGGGAACTATGTTCCACCTACCCGGGTTAGGTAAGGGGTCTACTGGGGAAAAAGCCCCATCGCGAAGTAGATTGCCTAAGAATTCTATGGTGAGGATTGATCCGTTCTTTCTAGCCATAGAGACTTGGGGTATCACTTATGGTGATTAAAGCCCTAAGTATAAAAATCCAGCAAGCTTATAAAACCAGTCAAAGAAAGAAGCTATTTTTGTAAAGTATGTTATGAAGTGATTTTGAAAAGTAAAAAGTTATAGTATGTTACTACTATAAAGTTTTGAAAGATGTTATTTTTGTAAAGTATGTTATGAAATGATTTCGAGAAGTAAAGAGTCATAGTATGTTATTACTATAAAGTTTTGACAGAAGTTTTATGTTATAAATTTACAAAAAGATGGAAAAAGAAGTTAAAGGTTTGAGTCTAAAACTCATGTAACTCACGAGACATTATTGTCTTACGTATTTTATGCTTTGCCATGTATTCCAGGTTAAGATGATATGCTATAATTGGATGAAGTTTAGCTGGAGTGGGGCTCAAATTAGCTCCTACCTTGGACTCAAGGTTTAATCCTTTCTTGCTTACTATGGTTAGTTTTGATATGGATTTGTACACCCACTGTTTTTTTTAAACATGTAAATTATCAGTTTTTGATAAACTGTATTTTTGTATTTGTGAACTTTTACCCAAAACCATAGTATTTGCAAACAGTAAGAAATGGGGTGTCTCATATGGTCACATTTCAACAAACTGTCCACCATCAAATAGTGAAGAGAGTAGTGATAGGTTTTATGTACACTAGATTCAAATATCATGACATCGGAAACACACAAAATTAATCTAAGGTGAACAACTTTTACTAAAACCTATAAGGATCACACCTAATGATATTATGAACTATAAGAGGGATCAAGAAAAACTAACCTTGGTAAAACCAAATTGGTAGAAGACCTTTGATGAAGAACAATTCCACAAGTGTCAAGGAAATAGTATCCAAAAGAGAATACCTCTAATGGTTCAAACCCAATAAGTCTAATTTATCATATTAATTAAGTATTTAAGAAAACTTGCTATAAATCCCTAGAGAAAGATTATAGATTCTACTGAGAGATAAGATAAAACTCCAAGTCTAAGAGTGCTCTAGAGTGGGACAAATTTAAAGAGCCAAAATAAGTTTTGATGAGTAGTTGTGAGATTTAAAGTCTATTTGGAACCAAAAAATGAGATATTAAGATATAGAGACTAAAACTATTAGTTTTGCCAAACTTAGCATATCTAACTTTGACTTTTCAAGGACTTAGATGTTACAAAATTTGCAGTGAACGGTTGAAATGAAAAGTTGGATTATATTAGACATTTCTTTTAAGCAATAAAATGACTTGATTGTAAAGTTTTAGTGAGAATGACCATTTTTTCCAGAATTCCAAACTATGGGTTAAGGTTGGCCTAGTCAAAGACTTAAATGAGAGTGCATTGAGTTTTTGGGGTAAAAAGGTCTAAAATTGCGAACTTCCATTAAATACTAGTTAATTTAGTGCTCATTATGGAAGATAACGTGAAGGACCATGCAACCATTTGTTAAAAGATGACGAGTATTTGAAGGCGAGTCTCTCCCATTGAGAGCTTGAACACATTTTTTTAGAGGAAAGGGGGAAAGAGAACTCTTGCTATTTCCAATTTTGAAGAGAAAATCAAGCTAGGATTTCAAGGGTTTATCATTGGGCTAAAGAAGGTGTAATTCAAGGATTTAGCTATATCTACGTGTTTGTAAAAGTAATATCTACTTTCCTTTTGATTTTTGAGATGAGTTGTGTTAGACTTTGTAAACCCTAAGTGGTAATTGATGATATTTGTGGATTATTTGTGATATGAGGTAGAAATGGAAGTAGAAAACGTGTTTTATGATGGTTAATTTCATCATTGAAGTTGAATTAAGTTTTTGATCACAAACCCTAGATTTGGTAAATAATGATAGAGATGTAATTGGATTTTATCATTTTGGATGAAATTGTTAAATGTATTAATGGATTAAGACATGGGCTTGATTAAACCATGTGATAGAATTGGGGAGCGTGGTTAAATATCATAGACTTAATGGAAACATTTGAGTTGAGTGTGTAAATGATGATTGGTACTTGGGTCGTGATACTCAAGAATTTCATGTGGTTTTGACAAATTCTGAGGTGAGAGAAGAAGCGGGTTGATTAACTTGGACTTGTGACATCTAAGACATCACTAAGGTGGGTATATGCTACCACACTATATTGGATACATGTGATTGTTAATATAATTGTGTTGATGTACTTTATATTATAATCCTTGATGTGTTGTAATAAAGCACATTATGTTGTGGTTTGTATGACGAATAATATTGACTTGGATTGTAACCTAGTTCCCTAGGCTAATAGCTAAATAAAACTGTGCATAATTGGGAAGATTTGAGAATGTGTGTAGACATACATCCCTTACAAGGAAGGGACATGGAATACCCGTGTATCCATGTCAAGGCCCGATCTTGGCAGATTGTGAACGTGACTAATACGTGGTGGTGATAAAATACGATGGGGTGATGAAAGTCTCTGATGATATTGACCTGAATTTGGAACCTAGCTCCTAGGTTAATAGCTTTGGAAAACGGTGCATAGATAGAGTAAGTTTGAAAGTATGATAAGTTAAACATCCATTACAGGGATATTGTTGATTGAATCGATGACGAGGTCTGACCTCGGTGGATAAGAACAAGACTCCCATTGGAAGACCATTGAGGGTGAAGGACCCTGCTTACTCGATGGCAAACTCTAGAGTTGACAAATTTGGGAATGCAAGCTCCATTGTTGATTAAATCCATGACAATATCCAGTGCCGTGGATAGGGACGAGACTCGCATTACAAAACCATTAAGGGTGAAGGTCCTGACTACCTATGGCAAATTCGATGGTTAGTAAATTATGACTAGGATTCCATTATTGTTGAATCCATGAGGAGGTCTGACCTCGGTGGATGGGGACGAGACTCCCATTACAAGACCATTGAGGGTGAAGTTTTGGCCTTACCAATGGCAAGCGCTCTGGTTTCTGATTTGGGGAATAACACTTTCCCGTGCTTGTTAATTGATAAAAGAAAGAAGATCGAATTTGCTCGAAGAATGTACTCTCGATACTTGCTACGCGATATAAATTGCTTATTGTTCGTTACACTCATGAGTGATGGATAGATCTGAACACAAACGTGAACTTGGTTCGATTAGGGATTAGACTACGATTGTAAAGACCATTGTCCGACCCAACTCAAATGGCAATTAGCTGATAGTGTGGTTCATCAAGGGAACGTGCTTCCCATACTTATAGAATACGAATGTGTGGTTGATTAAGGAAATGTGATTCCCATACTTGTAGAATACTAACATGTGGTTGATTAAGGAAACATACTTCCCGTACTTGTAAAAATATTGATGTATAGATATTGTTTTATGTACTCACAAGAATAAGTTAGGAACCTCCAATTAGTTATCTCAATAACCTCTAAATCAAATAAAAGTACAACAATAAGTAAGGAACCTCCTATTAGCCATGTTTTGTAAAGAGACTTACGTTGCATACTAACTAATAAATGATGAGATAGCCGACATAAAGAAACCAATATAAATAAATAACCAGACAAATTTCTCATGCCATTAACCACAAATATTATAATTCCTATCTCAGACTCAAAGTGATGACAAAAATTGATAATTCATACTTCACAGCTCTTGAAATAAAATCATACTCCCTCCGTCCCAAAATGATAGTCCACAGACAAAAATCACACAGATTAAGAAAATATTAAATGCATCTTACTTTTTCCTACAAAATGACTGCTTTACCCTTTCTTTGCATTTAATGCCGGCACTAGATGTGTTGGCTGTTACAATTAAAGTTAGGAGTATTTTGGTAAAGATGTCATTTATATTTAGAAGTGGACTAACATTTTGGGACAAACTAAAAAGGAAACATGGACTATCATTTTGGGACGGAGGGAGTATCTATAAAGAATCAACGTGGAAAAGAGCTAAACGATAGCATATTGTTTTGAGCAATCAACATTCCTACAACTATAAATCAAGTTGATGAAAAATATAATATTGAATATGGGTTTTCATCTCTTGCTGATGTTATTTTTCATGTGTTATGCCAATTCATAAAAAAATAGTTTTCCATTTATCAATTATCATGTAGCCAACTTTTCAAAGAAAAAGAATAGCTTTTATTTATTTATTTATCACATACGTAATAATAGATTTATCAGTCAAATGCCAAACTGTATAAAACTTTTTGCATGTTTATCTGTCTATATTTATCCACCATTAAATCGAAAAAATAAGTATCATCACTTTAGGCTATTAGGTATGTAAGTCACCCTATATTTGTAGCTCTCCTATCATATCACCATCAGATTTACACCACACTTTTGATTATCAGCGATCACGTTCATAGGAAAAAAAAGAATAAATAAGAAGAGAGAAAAAAAAGAGAAGAAGAAAGACGAAACTGACGTGGTGAGTTGTGACCTCAATCACATCTAACCACGTTTTTCTACCTCCACGCCACGCTAGGACGATATGTACGCCGTTGAAGCCCATCAACATCAGCACTATGACATGGCGTGGTGTATATACCGTTTAATTTTATATTGATTCCATAAACTAAAAATTTTCAAATCTGATATACAAGTTAAAAGAAGTTATATGCACATGTAGGTATGTTAAATGTTCCATGTTTGTTATAAAGTCATTTATTTTATTTTTAATAAATAGATATCACTAATAAATTTATTGAAATTACAAGAAATAACTAAACATACTAGGTTTAAAAGATAGGAAGACATCAACGTAACATGATGACATCTAAGAAAAATGTGGTTGAGAATGAAAAAATAATCTAATTTAGCATGTATAAAATTAACATATCATTTATATGTAAAACACCGTGAGAGAATAATTAAGTAAAATATATGATACTTGAGCTTAATATAGAAATGAAGCTACAATAAATGATATTAATACAATGATTTGTGGATTACGATTTCTATATGACTTATTTTTTGGGTTGAATTAAAAGTTAAAATCACTCCATAACTACCGATTTTTCAATAATAGGGGATGGGTAATTGGGTATGGAAGACTCCATAACTCAACTAAATCTAGAGAGAGAGTGGGGGGCCAGTCAATTGTTTTTTTAGAGAGAGAAACTTAGAAATAGATAAAGAATTTGAGGGGCTAGGTGGGCGGGAGGGTGTGAGAGAGACCGAAGGGGGAAATGGGCAGAGCTTTTGTGTACGTGATACTTGGTGGAGGCGTCGCCGCCGGTTATGCAGCTCTTGAATTCACAAAGAAAGGTGTCTCACATGGTGAACTCTGCATCATCTCCGAAGAACCTGTAATTTTTCACCCTCGTTTTCATCGAATTTCTTAGTTCACAACCGTCTCAACTAATCCTCTCTTTCCATATTCGTTTGCGGAATCCGTTGAAAATCATTGATCATCGCGTTTGCCGATTTTCGTCGCTGTTCTTCGGTTTACACTTTTGCACGCCAAGTGTTTGTTGTTTTACCTCGTGTGCTTGCTTGCGTCCTTGCGTGTGCTTGAAGAATCATTAATGATTTCAATATTTGCTTGATTGTGGAAACTTAAAGTTTGCATACGTTATTGCGCTTTTCCTATAAAAAGCTATTAGTTGTCCATTTGCTTGGGGATTTTAATGAGTATCGGATAGATGGAGCGATTTTCCGTTTCTGAACCTGACATGCGTATACCATAATTCCAAGTAACATTAAATGGTTGGATGAACCGAAATTCAACTTAATCGTTAAGCTAATTCCTTGCAGTTGCACTTGCAACAAATCGGTGTATTTTGATGAAGTCTCTGCTTAGCGTGTATCATGATTGAAAGAGAAATCCGCATATCATTTCCTGGTAATCCGATTGTTCTTGATACACATCTTTTTATTCTTATAGGTTGCTCCTTATGAGAGACCAGCACTCAGCAAAGGGTTTCTACTTCCAGAAGGTATCCCCTTCTTAAAAAATTCATCATCTAATGTTAAGACTTCAAAGTTTAGTTTCCTTTATTTCTGATCAATACGTATTCCAAAAATAATCTCATGCCATTTTCCTGTCTAATTTTAATTATCTTTTGTACATGTTCTGCACAGCTCCTGCACGCCTCCCTACATTTCATACTTGTGTAGGTGCCAATGAAGAGAGGTTAACACCAAAGTGGTACAAAGAACATGGTAAATCTTGATCTGTAATAGTATCAACTATTGAATATTGGGTGATTGAGGGCAAATCGGGAATCAAATTCTGTCATGAAATTTCTTTATAATATGGCTGTTTTGTTACTTGAATCTTTCTTCTAATTGACAATACTTGTTTTTATAGTATGATGGAACCCCATAACAACTGAAATCGTTGCAACCCCATAACAACTGTTAGATTCAAGAAGATATAAAATTTAATGCTCATGTTTTTATGTTGATGTTACAGGAATTGAACTGATTCTGGGTACTCGGGTAAAGTCTGCTGATGTGAGACGCAAGACACTACTGACTGCAACAGGAGAAACCATCAGCTACAAATTTCTTATCATTGCAACAGGTGCTCGGGTACTGAAGCTCGTTCTCAATTCAGCATTTTGCTATTTTTATTAAAAAAAAAGGAACTTTTAAAAGAAGAACTTGATAAGTTACTTGTTGGTGTGGCTTTGTTATAGGCTTTGAAGCTTGAAGAGTTTGGTGTAAGTGGATCAGATGCTGAAAATGTATGTTATCTACGTGATGTGGCTGATGCAACCAGGCTTGTTGAGGTGATGCAAAAATCTGCTGGCGGAAACGCGGTGGTGATTGGTGGTGGGTACATCGGAATGGAATGTGCTGCCTCTTTGGTCATAAATAAGTTAAATGTTTCAATGGTGTTTCCTGAACCACATTGCAGTAAGCCATTTGAATCTCCAATAGTTGACTATTCTTTCCACTCTTGCTATAAGCCTATATATATCTCATATTTTAAATCTTAACATAATGTTTTTTCCTATCATATATTGTAGTGGGACGACTTTTCACCCCTAAGATTGCAAGTTATTATGAAGAATTTTATAAATCCAAGGGCATAAATTTTGTCAAAGGCACGGTTCTTTCATCCTTTGTTTTCGATGACGAAGGGAAGGTAAATTTCTTGTTATGTTCTTTTACACCATTTTTTGCAACAAAATAGTTTAATTTTTGGTGTACATAGTAATATATCTCCAATTCATTACACAATTTTTAGCATCAAAAAGAATATCCTAGGTATGCTTTTTTTCTAACTTACATAAGATTTTAAAAATTACCCCTATATCTGTTAGCTTTTTTCAAATTTGACTCACTTTATTACTTTAACTTTATAAATTATATTATTAGACTCTTATGACCAAAATAAATTTTATTTCAAATTAATTAGCATATAAATAAACAAACATTTAATCAGATGAAAAGGGTTACGTTTATACAACACATTTAAATAAAAGTCGGAGTGATTAAAAATTGACTGTTAAACCGATAATCTACAGGTCACCGGAGTTAATCTCAAAGACGGAACCTATCTTCCCGCCGACTTGGTGGTCGTGGGAATCGGAATCCGTCCCAACACAAGCCTCTTCGAAGGTCAACTCACTTTAGAAAAAGGCGGAATCAAAGTCAACAGCCGGTTACAAACAAGCAACACCTCGGTATACGCAGTTGGTGACGTGGCATCGTTTCCCGTCAAAACATTCGGCGAAATCCGGCGACTCGAGCATGTCGACGCCGCCCGGAAATCCGCCCGCCATGCTGTCGCCGCCATAATGGAACCAGACAAAACACCCGAATTCGATTACTTACCATTCTTCTATTCCCGTGTCTTCTCATTGTCCTGGCAGTTTTATGGTGACAATTCAGGGGAAGCCGTGTATTTTGGTGATTTTTCAGGGACTAGTTTTGGCGCGTATTGGGTTCATAAGGGTCAATTGGTTGGGTCTTTTCTTGAAGGTGGAAGTAAAGAAGAGTATGAGGCGATAGCTAATGTGACTAGGGTTAAACCGGCGGTTGAGGATTTGAGTGAGCTTGAGAGACAAGGTCTTGGGTTTGCAGTGGCGGTGAGTCAGCAGGTGGTGGCGGCGGCGGCGGCACCGCCTGTGGATGTGGGTGGTTCCGGTTCGATAGTGGTTTTGGAGAAACCGGTGTATGCGTGGCATGCGGCGGCGGGGGTGGTTGTGGCGGCATCGATAGCAGCATTTGCTTATTGGTACGGGAGGAGGCGTCGCCGGTGGTGATGTGTTTTGATTGATTATATATGGTATTTGATACACGTATGGTCTTGTTGTGCAATTTGATTAGAATGAAAAAGAGTATCCATACAGAATGACTTGATGAAACTTTATAGCGTTACTTTATATTCTATTTTATTTTATATACCAACTGTCCCAGAAAAAAACTTGTTGAATTCGTTTGGAAGTTGATGGTGGGATTGGTTATTTTTTTTAGCACCTCACTCACATAGTTGGTATGAGTAGGTAAATCATAATGTCCACTAAAACACGAAAGATGATCCTCGTATTTGAATTATCTTCCCCTATTATGGATTTTTACTTTTCTCCGGTTAGGTCTTGAAGCAAATTATAAACTGAATATGATTTTGGTTTTAAAGCAAATTAGAAACTGAATACGATTTTGGTTTTTTAACTTGAAATGCGTGCTGCCAAGTGTGGAAATGAAAAAGAACTAGTTTAAGTTTGTTATATTTTAGTACGAAGACGGTTTAAGAGATCTAAACGTTAAGAATAAGAATAATGGATATAACTCTCGTCTAATTTTGGTTCGACTCTTTGTGTTTAACAATTTTTTCAAATTACCTACCTCCTTCCAAGTAATTTTCTTTTTTCTTATAAACAATTGATCGACTTATTGCAATAAAGTCGATTAGATTGAAAATATGGTAATAGTGCAGCAACTTAATGTTCTGTTTTCAGCAAGCATTTAGATGAACATGTGCCTTTGTGAGCAATCGCTTTTTCTCCTTGATTGCATGGTTCTCATCCACATCATCGACGAAAGGATATTGAAAAGTTGATTATAGTTGCACAATAGGCACCGTGGGCATTTGGTCTAGTGGTATGATTCTCGCTTTGGGTGCGAGAGGTCCCGAGTTCGATTCTCGGAATGCCCCTTTTCAATTAATTTGACAACTACACCTTCAACACTGGGTCTTTATGTACATATTTTTTTGCTCATATATTGGATATGCTAATTGTATAAACTTTATCAGATCACAACTAAAAAGTATCTTGAAAGCCCACTAAAAAGTATCCTAAAGCCCATTGCTAGCTGTTTGCCCATAGGCCATATCCCTATGTAGGATTTAGCATATAGTATTCACAACAATATTTGCATAATATGTTTCAGATTCATATTAGGCTGCACGGAGTAATGGCTCGCCAAGAGGTCGCCAACCCTCTTGGCGACTCGCCATCCCACTCCGCCCCATTTCGCCACCGGCTCGCCAGCCTCCAATCTCTAAGGGCTTGGCGAGATGCCAAGCCAGGAAAAGGTTTCAAGAAATGTCAAAATACCCCCCTGAACGGCTAGAATTTAAATTTGGAATCTTTTAAAATTTTTACACTTTTAACCCATATATAAAAAGTAGCCGTTTTTTTAAAAAACTCATATTTTTAAAACCTCTTTCATCCCCTATATATATACAACACACTCTCATTCATTTCACACAATAATCCCTTCCAAAACTCTCTCAAAATGTCTTCAAACAAAAAGAAAGGTTCAAAATCTTCCAAGAACCAATCTTCCAACACTCCACCTCCAAACCATCCATCAAATCTAGATACAAATGCTTATCATCCAATAATGTTTTCACCACAACCCGATGAGCCGTTGTTTTCACCGACACAAAACCAATTCTTAGTCAACTTTGTGTACAATTTATCCCAAAACCAAAATACTTTTCCCACACAATCTCAAAATTTTTTCACCACACCTTCTCCACCACAAGTACAATCTCAAGTTTCTGGAACACAATTCTTCTCAACTCAACCACGACGTCTTCTTGCATCGGACTCGGAAGAATAATAAGAAGAAGAAGAACAACAACAAGAAGTTGAAGAAGAAGACGAAGAAGAAGAAGAACCACAACCAAAAAAATCATCAAAAGGTCGTGGAAAAGGGAAAGCCCCAGTGAAACAGAGAGCCAAGGTAGAGCATTGGAAAGTTGAAGAGGTGATAGCTTTAGCAAAAACTTGGGTGGACATATCAGAGGATGCGGTTCACGGAAACGACCAAGAAACCCAAGTTTTCCAAAAAAGGATTTGGCAATTATGGTATCAGCGAATGGGTCGTACATACCGTACCCATCAGTCACTATACTCGAAATGGCGTGGTGTAAGTAAAATTGCCAAGTCATTTGAGGCGATTTTTGCACAATGTAAACGAAATTGGCCAAGTGGTGCCAATATAGATGATGTGATGCTGGCTGCTCGGCAGCAATATATTGACAAAAATTGCACCAAAAATCCTTTCAATGCTCATGCGGAAGCATTTTGGAGGGTAATCCGAGAGAACGAAAAATGGAGGGAACAAACATCCTTTCATCAGTTCGCCGTTGGAATAAATGCAACCAAACGCTTCAAATCCTCCACATCCACACACTCTCAGTCTTCTGATGCAAATGTTGGCTTCGACATTAATGAGGAGCCGGAGGCTGATGTTCTTCCGATTGGTCGTGATCAAGCCAAGAGGAAGATGAAGGGAGGTAGTTCTGGCACGAATAGTAGCGCAGAATTGCAACAATTGAACGAGCAAGTCGCCACTTTGCAGACTTTACATGAAGAGAAAGTCAAAACCAAGTTGATGGATATTGTGACGAGAAACATATCCGATCTACGAGGGTTCGAGTATCAAATTGCACTTCAAGCGAAGAAGGATGCGGCTAGGAAATTGGGTTACACGTTCGACGATGAGTAGATTAGTTGTTTGTGTTTTATTTTGTGTCTTTGTTTAACTTTTAAATTGTTAGTTGTTTGTGTTTTTTATTTTTAATGAAATGTTTAAATTTTAAGTAAAAAAAACCAATTCTGTTTGTACAAGGACTAAAGTTGTAATTTCTCAAATTAATTTGGTTGACAGTTCCTTGGTCATTGGCCACCACTCCCTACAAAATGGCCAACGCCTGCCAATCATAGTCTAGCCCACAAAAACCCCTTGGCCATCCCTTGGCCATTGGCCTCCACTCCCTTTAGCCTTAGTTGCATATTATTTTATTAAGGGTGCATTGATGGGAAATAAAAGTTTCTTTATCGTGTAGGCGGTTTTACAAATATTTTTTAGAAAACAAAAGGTTTCTTTATCGTGTAGGCGGTTTTACAAAATATCAGCTTCTGGTTTAAAAGGTTACCGAAATTATTATTTTTTTGCTTTTTAGGGGTAAAAACTGTAATTTAATGTGTTAAAAGAGCCATTCAAACAAAATCTAAGAGGTCAATCGATTACCCTTTGCATAGTCAGCAAACCGATGCCATGTCAAATGCTAAATGGAATAATTAATGGTAGCATTATAAATTATATTAATTAACAGAGATCGAAATGTAATATTGAAAAAGAAATACCGAAAACCGAAATTACGATGTTTGATAGATTATGTAACCCTAGGATGTTTGATAAATTAGGATCTTTGATTTACTGATCTTAACCGAATTCGAGATTGACGAACCACTAAAAACCCAATATAAATCATTCAAGAACACTGATGATTTCCATTTCCGATAACCACGAAACACCGGTCTTTCTTCCTCTTTATATTTATCAACTTTTTGAAGCTTCAATTACACATAATTGCAAATTGAGACGCAAACATAAGTTTTTTCATTATCGGAAATTCTTGTGAAGTTGAAGAAGTTTCACATTTGTATTTGTAACAAGTTATGGTGGAGTTAAAGTGAATTAGGTTGACATGCTCTTTTCCTCTCTTAATTTGACACATTAACTATTCTTTTGCATTGCTCTGTCTTCTGTTATCGATATTTGGTCTGATTTTTTCTATTTGCAAGGTTTGGTTATTGACCACGTCTATTACTCCTCAAATTGAACATGTCTATTTTTTTTACAGGAGGTAGTTTGGTGAACAGATATTGAGGAAGCAGACAAGTTCAGAACCACATAACCTCAGTTTGGTTATTGTTCGTCTTACTTCTCTTACTCCTGCAAGGCTACGACTTGATTTGAGTAGAGGTTCCTACTCTACATTTTTGGGATTTAGGTAATTTTATTGGAAATATTACCATTTACAGTTAAATACAAAATGAATCCAAATTTGCAATTAATATAGATCACATTAGTTTTGAAGGAGTCAGTTGATCAAACAAAGCATAAATTGTTATCGAGTAAAGATCGAGGGTTTTGTGAGGTTTGTGTCGAAAATGGGCATGGCGGACTATATAGCAAGAAAGAGAGAATGAAATTTGAATGGGTGAGACGAACCCCTTTGTCTAGTCTACAGTTCCTGTAATGTCATCGATGACGTCACAAGCCACGTCATATGCCACATAGGAAGACATCTACCTATGGGCCACTGTAACCGGCAAAATTAGGTTAAGTGACTAAGGAAAGAAGTCAATCTCAACTTGATACCTTAGAAAGCCAAAAAAAACTATAGAGGCCTTTAAACCAGAAGCTGATGGCTTGTTAGGTTAGGATGTCATTTTTCTAAATCGAAATTATGGTCTCTTATGATCTATCATCTATTAATAAAGTTTGAAGTGCAACAGTTTTTAAGTGAAGGGGTATTTTAGCAATCAGTTGAAAGACGAGCGTGTTTTATATAATTATATATCGAAAGTTTAATTCGGACATCTCCCTGCCGTTTATCTACAATCAACCAAACTTCTCAATCCTCTTATCCTATCTCTCCATTCGCTCCCCCCTCCTGTAGTCTCTTCCGAGCTCTGCTCTAATGGCGTCTTCTACTCTTTCTACAATTACCCTACGCTCTTTCTCTTATCCTCAGCACGCTGGCACCACTCAAGCTGCATTTCCGGCAGTCTTCTTCCCCAAACAAACCCTAGAATTCCCTCTCCGAACCCCCAAATTCTCCCACCGATCGACATTTCTCCGCCCCGTTGCCGCCGTCGCCGAGGGGAAGGTCGTAGAGCTAGGTGATGAAATCTCGAACTTAACCTTGGCAGAGGCACAAAAGCTAGTTGAGTACCTACAAGACAAGCTTGGAGTCACCGCCGCGTCCTTTGCTCCTGCTGCAGTTGTCGCCGCGCCTGGAGGCGCCGGAGCGGATGCGCCGGCGGCCGTGGAGGAGAAGACGGAATTCGATGTTGTGATTGATGAGGTACCCAGTAACGCGAGGATTGCGACGATTAAAGCCGTTAGAGCTTTGACGAGTCTGGCGCTTAAGGAGGCCAAAGAGCTCATTGAAGGACTTCCGAAGAAATTTAAGGAAGGAATATCGAAAGATGAAGCTGAAGATGCTAAGAAACAGCTTGAAGAAGCTGGAGCAAAAGTATCAATTGTTTAGATCACGAATTTGTGGTAACTTTTCCTTTTTGATACTTGCCCAATGCAATGTGTTATTAGTTCTTCAGTTTTGTAGTTGAAGTTTATCATATTACGATTTCATGCCATAATTTATTTTCCTTACTATGTTCATTTCCTCTGTCAAATCTGATGATATTAATGATTCATCCGAAGCTGTGCGAGATGTTCTTACACTTCTCTAAATTATATGTTATGAACATTACGAGTTAGCAAAGAACAATAACTTTGATAGTAGGTATCTTATGAAATTTCTTGATTTCTGTTTCTATCAAATCGAATCAGAAGATATACCTTGCTCTTTTTATTTTTTCTTTCAGGAATCTCTTTGCATCTGTAAGTTGTTTTCAACTTTTCAATGTGTTTCACTTGTCCAAGTGACCATAAGCCTATGAATAATCTTCAAATTACTAGAAAAAATCATCTTGCAAATTCGTTCCATTAAAACTACCCAGCATTCCGTATAAACCAATCAAACCGTGCAAATATAATTTGAGCCAGAGTCAGGAAAGGAATGAAGAACGGTATAAGCCTGAAGTTGCCAGAATCCTGGCTGTATGGAGTTGCGATTGGACATTCTATTAATAAAGCGTTAGCTTATAAAGTATAATGGTGAATGGAAAATTATATGGATAGATTGACCAAATCTTAATTTATTTGCAACATTTTCTGGTATTTTTTTTTGCTATATCGCCAAAAAGGACACATTCTTGTTTACTTGCATCAAGTGAGTGTTAATATTGGCTGGAAGGCGAAGCAAGTAAATATGAACGGATTGATATGTGTAACAAATTGGTTTGCAGAAAAAAAGATTTTGAAAGTTAGATTTTTTAAGAAGAAGTGATATGTGTAACAAAATGGTTTGCAGAAAAAAAGATTTTGAAAGTTAAATTTTTTAAGAAGAAGTGATATGTGTAACAAATTGGTTTGCAGAAAAAAAGATTTTGAAAGTTAGATTTTTTAAGAAGAAGTGATATGTGTAACAAAATGGTTTGCAGAAAAAAAGATTTTGAAAGTTAAATTTTTTAAGAAGAAGTGATGTGTAACAAATTGGTTTGCAGAAAAAAAGATTTTGAAAGTTAGATTTTTTACGAAGAAAAGAAATACAGATAAGGAGGAAGAAGAATAATCACATTAATAATATTATTCTATCAAATATTTTCTAATGGTAAAACAATGAGGATGTTATACGCAATTACAGATCGAGCGAAAATAGAAGATGAAAGCAATACACAGTATGATGAATGCTTTTGATTTTCATTTTTTGAATCGATTTAACGTGTTTGAGTTTGCATTCTTGGTTGTGAATCTCGAGAATTGACATGCTCATGTCAAATCCTCTGGTTAGTGATCATTCTTTTGGGACATTTAGAGTACCCAACCAGACAAATAACCACATAGTTTGTGTTAGAAAGGCCATGGCTATGTTGTAGAATTTACGTAGCCATGTGATGGCAAGAACACTTTAGAGCATCCATCATAGGAACTTTTGAGAGTTTTTTCAATTAAGAAGCTCTCATGATTCTAGCAAAGCTATAAGGAGAGCTTTTTCAAAACCAAGCTTTTTGAAAAAACTTGTTAATTAGCAAGCTTCATGGTTAGAGTTTTTTCACAAATAATATTATTATATTGATATATATCTATTGCATTTATATATGTTGTATTTAAGACCATAAAAAACTATGTGAAAAAGCTTCTATAGTGAGTGTTTATAAAAGGCTTTTGGTTTGTGATTTGGCGATGACATGACACCAAAAAGCATCAAAAAGTTTTGTGAAAAAGCTCCCCTATTGTGGATGCTCTTAAAGGTTTTGTACTATCTTGTTTTCAATGCAAAGAAGCTAATGGCTCCTCAAATGGTCATTTAGTATCTCATCGATAAGAACAACTTTAGTCTGTGGCAAATTAAGATGAGGGCTCAACAAATGTTTTGGTGACCTTTTGTAGATGCAAATACCACGAAGACTCGTTCCACAATCATTTTGTCCCTTTTGGGCGAAGTTTTGTACGAGGTTGTCGATGAAGAGAGTGCATCAATTTTGTGGCTCAAACTTGAGTCCCTATAAATGACAAAGGCGCTCACTAACAAGGTGTTGCTTAAATAACGATTATTTTCATTCATGATTAAGGGAGATTATGTGCTAAAGATCATTTAGAAGAGCTAAATTTCATCTTTATGGACCTAAAGAACGTTGAGGTAAAACTTGAGGATAATGATGTGACACTTATTCTTTTGGTCTCTTAGCCCTCATCATATGAAAACTTTGTAAACTCATCCGTAGTGGGCATCGACACAATTATCATGGAAGATGTTAGGCACAACACATTAGGTAATGGATCAAAGTGTCAACTATTGGGGTTGAATGCTTCAAGTCGTAACATGGATCAATTTGGAAAAGGGAAAGTGTAACAAAGATGAGTAATGTCAAGGTGACAATGACTTGGGGTAAAAAGCTGAATCCTCGAGACGTTTGTCATCGATGTCGAGAACGAGCCAAACACTAATGTTGCAAATGAGGATATCAACTCGAATAAAGAGATAGTCCTCACAGTTGTCAATTGTTGCTTTGGGAGGAATGATGCTTGGTATCTAGACAAGTGGTGCACTTTCACATGTGCTCCCACAAGGAGTGAGTGCGAAGTATAAAGAGGTATTGGTAATCATGTCTCAAACTCGCATGCAAAGTGTTCGACTTGGTAGATCAACGTTCATATGCATGATGGAGTGGTGAGGACACTCACTAACTTTAGACATGTCTCCGAATCGAGGAAGAAATTGGTGTCACTACTTACTTTGATTGCATTCATTATCTCAAATACCACTAAATAGCTAGGGTAAGTAACGGTCAAGCGAGAGGAGCTTACCGATAATAATTTAAATCAAGTTTTGATTATGAAAAGACACCAAATGACAAATTAATTGTTTTACTAAAAGTGCTGAATTCGAGAAATAAAATTAAACAATTGATTGAATAAAGCTTGTATGCAATATACAAGAAAAAGCTTATAACTCTCGGTTTCAGGCTTGATTTCAAAACAATATTGTAACATGTATTTGCTAAATTTGAGTTTGTTGTGGCTATATAGACATAACAATATTATAAATTAAAGACCAACTCTTTGGATGAATTATGTACATCTGTACCCCCTTCCTATGCATCGATGTGGATGCTTTGACACGAATGGGAAGACTACAATAGTTGTCGTTTTGCACTTAGGCAACATAAAAACAAAGTAATGAACCAATAGTCATATGATTGATGTTCAAATTCTAAAAACAGCCCTTACAAATCTAAAAAGTCCAATACCTAATACAATAAAAAGGAAACAAACCCTAATCACAGTTTGGTCACGAGACGACTAGTCAGGCATTGTGATATTGATGTATAAACAATTGTTGTAGATTTTGAAACACCCCTCGGATAGGCTTGTTGAAAAAGAAAATTAAAAACATTTCAAAATAAGATATTGCCATCAAAATCCGAAGTCCCATTATTTGATAACATTTTAAAGAAATAAACATTTTGTTTAAATAATCGCAGGGATTATTCTTGAGAGACAAGTAACAACATTATTGCCTATGCTATTTTTAAACCAAAATTCTTCAAAGTCTTCTAATTATTCTTCCATCCATAGCTTGTACTAAATGATACACTATTCATCTGAACCACGATACATTAGGCTAGAAATCATAGTGAATATCATGGGGTTAAATATAATACAATCATTTCATCAAAGTTGAAGTATTAAGTTCTCATTGAATTCATTTCATCCGTTTTGAACAATTGGGTTATCTTCAAAGTTCAACAATCAAGTTCTCACCAAATCAACAACTACGTTCTCACCAATGAAAACTTAAGTTCACGTCAACAAAAGAATAAAGTTCTCTCTAACGAACTTAGAAAAAGAACAACTAAGTTTTCACCTTTATATTATGTACTCACAGTATCTTGTTACCTCTAAAGAATATCAAGAAAGTAATCAATACATGCTTAATATATTAATTGTAGAGTAAATTACAATAATGGTCCATGTGGTTGGCAGGAACTTTCATAAATGATCCAACTTTTTAAAAATCACTATAATGGTCCATATGGTTGGCATCTAGTTTCAATAATGGTCCAAAGGGACGTTACCGTCCCCTCTTCACGTTAAGTTTAAAATTGAGCCTGTTAATTGAAGGGTATTGTGGTCTTTCTACTTCTCGACTGTTACAACGAAGGTGTTTACAAGTTTGGCAGGTATAATTTAATGACTCTGTTCGAACATCACTTCAAAGGTATCATTGATTAGAAAATCCCGACTGATATTGCGAAGCTCGAGAGATAGTGAACGAACAATGCAGTCGGACATGCGATATTGTGTCGACAATCAGAGCTGTAAATGGAAAATTAGGGATCGGCTAGAAGAAGGAGAAGGCTATAAAGACTACGGTAAGGTTTTGCTTACAATGTCTGTTTCCCATGATCGATTGTTAACCTAGATTGGGTGTTTCGTGATGCAGATGGAAATGCGAACATGTTCTCCCTTGAAATCAATCACGGGGGTTTTTTCATCGAATCGCCGACTACAAAGTATGTGAATGGCATGGTTAGTGTCGTAGATTACATACGGAAAGAAAGCTTCTGTTTGTTTCAGTTGGATAGCATAGTGAAGGAGTTAGGGTATCGGACACAGCTACACGTTTTTTACCATTTCCGCTTACCTTTAGTCGAACTTGATAAAGGTTTGGTTCCTATGTCCTGTGATGCGGATCTGATGAGATTGTGTAGGTATGTAGACATATGTAAAGAGTTAGAAATTTACGTTGAGCACGGGAAGACGGTGTTACGGACTTACGGTAAGCCACCACTGCCGGATTTCATGGCCGATTTGTCACCGGTGGTGTCCCCTGAACTTAACCATGAGAATGTGGTGAGGTGCATCAGTAGTGGAAGTAAAAAAACTTATTTTTGACTTGAACACGACCTTGACTGTAGAAGCAGAGCCGGTTCGATCTTTATGTTTGGACATGGTCGTCTTTAATCCAGTAGAAGTTAACAACATCACGCAGGGGAAGGATGGTAAGTCAAATGCAGTTGACTTTGCACTGGACCCGATCTTTGACTTGTCACCGGTCCATGCAGTGGACTTACACCTTTAAGACCCACCGGATTTAAGTAATTTTGGTCAGTTGTTCGAATATGGTACTACGGAGCCGAGATTATAATGGTATTTGACGGACGATTACGACTTTAACTTGGCATCGGACTGTCAAAGGGAATGGAATGAAGCAGTGTGTACAGCAGCTCCCAACCCACCTAAGAACCATGAAACAACGGTTCAATTTGATGATGAAGAAGGCAACGCAAGTGACGATTGCGAGTTTGTTTTTTCGAGACAAGAAGAATATTCATTCTCCGAGGTTGATATTAACATGGGTGGGTTTGCAAGTAGGTTGGATCCACCAGCAGACGAATCAGAAGGTACGTCACGTAAGAACATTATTGAGGAGGAGGAGGTGGTGTTTGATACAAACACCTTTAGAAGTTATGAAAGGCATGTATCACTTCATGAGATTCTACTAAGGAATCTCGACAAACCAGTTATTTGTTTTGGAGGGAAAGTGCATGAGGCAGACTTTCATATCGGTGAGAGGTATGCTAACAAAAACCTAGTTAAAGAAGCTATTCAGAATTTAGGCTTACATTCGAGACGAAAATTGATTGTTATGAGGAATGATTTGACTCGTCTTACTGCAAACTGTATCGGTATAGTACCAGGTTTGAATGACCAACATGGTTTACAGCCTCAAAATAGAAGGGGTAGAAAAGTAAATTCATCAGATATATTTTATACTTGGGCTTTGCACGTGTCTAGGTTACCACAAAAAGACGAATGTATGGTAAAGACATATAACCCGGAGCACACTTGCATACAAACTAGAATGGTGAACACTTGCACACAATGGTATATCGCCAAGAAGATTGCGACTCAGGTAGCAGGGAACCCTAATATCCCTGTAAGTGCACTAAGAATAGAATTGCAATGCAAGTACAAAATAGATCTGTCATTCATGAAGGTATTCCGCACCAAACAGTTAGCCCTAAATAAAATTAGGGGAGACTATGAGAAACAATACGCGATGTTGAGAGATTATGGGTTGGAATTACAACTGAGAAACCCAGGCACATCGGTGAAGATTGCTGTTGAGAGTGAGCCTGATCTAAGCTCCCAAACAAGGATATTTAAATGGATCTATATTTGTCTTGGTCCTCTTAAAAACGGGTTTAAATACGGTCAAAGGGAAATTCTAGGTTTGGATGGGGCTTTCATGAAAGGTCCTTATCCTGGGCAGCTTCTTAATGCAGTCGGTATGGACGGAAACAATGACATATATCCTGTTGCATATGCTATTGTTGAATCAGAAAGCAAAAGCTCTTGGATCTGGTTTCTTGAATGCCTTGGTGACGATATTGACATGGGACCCAACACGAATTTCACATTTATAAGCGATCGGCAAAAGGTACACACTGTTTCATTAGAACTTGTTTTATTTTAGCTAAAAACGTAATTCTAACCTTCATTACGCATAACTTATCTACCTGTATAGGGATTACTCCGAGCACTTGCGAAAGTATTCCCTTCGGCAGAACACAGGTTTTGTGTTAGGCATATACATGAGAATATGAAGTTTCATTGGAAAGGAACCCCGTTGAAGGAAAAGCTCTGGAAGTGTGCCACAGAAACTACCGAACCACATTTCAGGAAAGCCATGGCTGAGTTCAATTCAATGAATAAACAATCATACGAATGGTTACACGCCATACCATCGAAACACTGGTCGAGATCTGCCTTTTCAGGTAATAATTAGTAATTTTGACTCTCCATTGTTACTAGTAACACTAGTATGTTACTTGACTAATTAAATGATTTTCTGGTATACACAACCATTGTTGTAGGAAATATGATCCATATATACTTATTATCTTTTCTTTCATAGGACGTGCACATACGGACTTGTTGCTCAATAATGTGTGTGAGGTTTTCAATGCTAAAATAATTGATGGGCGTGACAGACCCATTATATCAGCTTTAGAGTTTGTGAGAGAGTATATGATGAAAAAAATTGTTACCGTGCAAAGAATGATTAGCAAGAGTTCTGGATTCCTTACACCGACAGCGCAGAAATTGTTGGACAAAATTAAGGATGAAGCAACCAAATGTACATGCATAATCAATGGTGGTGGAAAGTTTCAGGTGACTAGTGACGATTATGAACAATTCGTAGTTGACATGCATAATGGTGTTTGCACATGTCGAAAGTGGGAGGTGTCTGGCATACCATGCAAACACGCTGTTGCAGCCCTATGTGCAGGTGGGAAATGGAGGGTTGTTGAGGCAACCTGAAGATCTGGTGCACCCCTGTTATCAGATGGAAACGTGGAAAAAATGTATACTTGCACAATAGAACCAATAAACGAGTCTGAAATGTGGCCCAAATCAGAATGTCCAACTACTATTCTCCCTCCTAAGCATCATGTACATGTAAGGGTTTATACACGAACATGATCCATTTTTCATATTTATTTAATTGCTCGTATGAAACTATATCTAACCACAGGTTGGAAGACCCAAAGTGAAAAGGAGAAGGGGCATTCATGAGGTGGTATCGCAGGGAAGTGAACCAGGATCAAACGGAACAAAGTTATTTAGAAAATACATCATGATTACTTGTGGAAAGTGCAACACAGTAGGACATAATGCCAAGTCCTACAAAACACAGGGTGGTGGGTCGACAGCAGTTTAAGGAGTGTTTGTGTTATGCGTGGTTACTTTGAAATGGTGGGATTTATGTATTAAACTTGTTTTATGTGTGGTTGTTAGACTTGTTTGTGTTTTGTTTCAAGTACTAGTATGAACAACTTATCAACGGATATTATATGTATGGGATTCATGTAAGTGTGTGTGTAATGCTACCTTAACTTTTATGTGGTTCAAAGTCAGTACTATTTGGAAGCTGTTTAAGTAAGTAGTTTGTTAAATTCGTTGTATCTCAACTTTAGTAGGTATTTTTTTATATCAAATATGGTAAAAGTTACTCACTTTCTTGGTCATATGCTTTCCCTTACCATCATGAACGAAAAATGTAAGTCACCTTAAGAGTACTATTAAATACCTTATAAATTATCACAGATGTTTTGGTATAATGTTGCTTAACTATCATGCGTTTTACTATATGTGTATAAATTAAAAAAACACAAATATAAGTTCACTTTAGTTTTCACAAGCATTGTGATGAAACATCTCAAGAATTAACCTAACATAAACTATGCTCGTTGCATGAGTTGATTGAAAAAATAGCAACGTACATATGTTTGTGTTTATAGTATAGCATTGTACTTTAAATTGTGGAATCTGTTAACAATAATCAACAAATACACATGCCATTAGTCAACACACTGTCAAGTATTTTGTAAACAGCACGATTTACTTAAGAGGAAGAAACGGTATCATGTATTCTGATTATTGCCCATTTAACTTAAACTGGATTTATGGAATTAGTTAAACCATGACAGTGATCATAACACATTGTTCACCGATTTGAAATCCAAATACGACTAACTAACATCAATATTAATCAATATCCGGCTGCATTATATTAAATACAAAACATCAAAACCACAATTTAGTTTGGAACACTAAACATGTTTACAACAGCAACATTACATCTCCTGACCTTAAAAGCTTGAAATACGAAATCAATACCCCTAAATTATTATCCGGTAGATGATGGACCCAAAAACCCTAAAAACCCTTTCGTAGATAGGTAGATCGTAGCTAGCTAAACAACCATACATCAAACTACTTAAATATGTTGATATGCCATAACAGATGAAGAATACCCAGGACACCACCAAGGCAATCTTGTATTTCTTGGCGGATTCAACTTTAGCTGCAAGCCTGCTTATTTCAGCCAACAGGTTACTTTTCGCCTATAACAAACTCGGTATGATCATCATTGACCTGCGACACATGGGTGGGTCGAACCAGGATATCCGCATCGTGTACATCTCCAAAACCTCCCGCCAGGATTCTCGTTTTTCCAAGACGTGCAAATATATGCCATTGTTCCACATGGACAAAGCACCATCCTTGATCTGAAAACCTTCTTCTCTGTTCTTCGATTACACCCGAATCGTCAACTGGGTTCGGATTGGATGTCAGTAAGGCTCCCCGTCCTCCCGCCTTTTAATCCACAGTCGGGAAGTGGAAAGACCACAATACCCTTCAAGTTATATGCATAATTTTAAACTTAATGGGGGACAGGATACGATAACGTGCATTTGGACCATTTTGAAACTAGCTCGTAACCATATGGACGATTAGGGTGATTTTTAAAAAGTTAGATCATTCTTGCAAGTTCCTGCAAACCACTGGGACCATTATTGTAATTTAGTCTTAATTGTATATCAAATATTATTTACTACATTGCTATTTATCGACTAAATGGAGAGAGTTCTATTCTACCACCAACCCTACTAAAAGGGAAACAATGAATCCTATACTAACTATGCTTTTATCAATCTAATGTTAACTAATATCATTTATCATCCCCTAAAGCGAAATGGTAGGAGCAACGTGAAGCTTGTTGCATAGCGTTTAAAAATGTGGAATGTACAACCCTTTTTGTTAAAATATCATCATAAAGACCCATGTGATACAAGTATGGTCATCGATAAAAGTAACAAACGATATCGTATAATATATTGTTAGGAATAAGATCGAGAATCGAGAAACACACACGATCAAAGTCACAATATTTAACTTGGTTCGGTCAAGATGACCTACGTCCACATTGCAGGAAGGAGTATTCTTATTCATAAGTTTGAAGACAAGTTACAATGCTACAAGACGATATAGAAAACCTAATTAGGTGCCTTTATTTATGAGTATTAGTACAAAGTCAACCCTAGAAATAACCAAGCTAGGCCTATGAGACTAAACCGACATACGACTAGGATTTCCATCCAGCAGCCTCGCAAAACTCGCTATTAGGGATGGACCATCGACATCGATGCTGCGGTTCTCAATTTGTAGCTCCAAGAGACTTGACTACGTAGTTCTCTCAGCTTTCGTACCATAATGATGATCAATCTGCCACTACAGACTCTACTCCACAACATCCTTTTTCTGACTAATCATCTTCATTTCAGACCAAGTCTAAATTTTGGTATAGACGTAGCCTTTACTCCGGACTCCAAACTTTACTTCGGACTCAGCCTCTACTTTAGTCCGAACAAAGCCTTTTCTATAGACTAGACCTTACTTCAGATAGGTTCTACTCTCCATACAAGCTTTCACTCCTAACAACCACAACTTCTTCCAAGTACCGTAGTACCAAACTCATGAAACTGGGAACTTCCTCTCCTTTCTACCACTTCCCCCGAAAGGACTTACATCATGAAAACATCAACCAAGTTCAAGCAATGCTTGAACTTCTCTATAGATATCGACTTTGTTATCATATCAATTGGGTTCTCTTTGGTATCAATTTTATAAATATGAAATCGTTCTTCTTCTAAAACATCTTTGGTGAAATTCAACCGAACATCAATATGTTTTTTCTTCTCATGGTAGACAGGATTGTTTGCAAGACACAAAGCACCTTGACCATCACAAAATAGAGTAGGCTTCTCTACCTTCAGACCAAGACTATAAACACGACCAAATAACCATACACATTCCTTTATCCCTTTGGTCATAGACATGTACTTTGCTTTAGTTATGAACAAGGAAATAGTAGCATGCAATGCTGACTTCCAACTTATAACACATCCAAATAAAGAAGAAAATGTAATAGGTGAGTGGTTATATTTTCATTAGATCACCACCATAGTCTAAGTCTGCATAACCAACCAAGTTATTCACTACAAATAAAATTACATTTAGTGGCACAAAGTTTTTGTGTCATTTTGATTTTGTGCCACTATAGCATGCTTTTAGTGGCACTTTTATTATGACACTATACTTTTTAATAGATATAGTGACACATTACATTTGTGATATTATTTTCTATCTATTAGTAACATTTTACATTTTGTGACACTAGTTTTTTTATCTATAATAAAAATACCCTTAAAATTTTATATATTGTATTGTAAAAAATTCAATTTCGTGAAAATTTTTGAATACCCATGCGTAAAAATTGAAAACCCCAAATTTTTGAACACCCAATGTAAAAAACTTAAAACTATTTCATTCCCTCCTCCTAAACCTAGCGGGAAAACGAAAAGGCATATCAAAAATCCTGTCAAGTTCGAGCTTCTGGAACGAGTCCTTATCCTTGGTTCCTGCTCCGCCGCTATGCCCCTCCGCCCCTACTTCGCTCAGCCCCTGCTATTCCACTCAACCACTCAACCGATCTTCCCTAGATCGCTCCCTCTACCTTCGTCATAGGGATGGTAATAAAGTGTTGATTTCGGTTTAGCTCTTTTGCATTCCATTCGATATCTTCTTTATGTTTCTACGCTAAATTATTTAATAAACCCTAGAAGTGTTATTGTTCACGATGTTTCAATAGTTGTAGATTTGGATGCTGGATCGATATACATCCAATTTACTCTCCGAATGCAAGATTGAAATTTTACATTTTTGCGTAATATAGGTTCATCTTTATTCAATTTTGAATGTTCTTATCACAGGAAACTCTTGGGGAATATGTAGGGTGCTGAAACTGAAAGAGCTCAAGCAACTCAGATGTCAACTCGACTCTAATCTGAGACAAATATGGTTTGTGAGGGTAAAAGACACCAAAACTTTGTGATTTTTGTAGAAGCTCACTGTTGTAATAGAAATATTCAAATTTACTAAACAATTTTAGATTCTTTTTCACAAGTTCATTGTTGGGTCAACTGGTTAAGCAGCTTGGTCAACTTACATACTTACAATACATGTAAATTTTCATACTTTGTGTTATTATATACTATAATCTAAATTTTATTGCTTAAGATTTTAAACTTACTAATATGGTGACGTTTTTGAAATGTCATGTTTTGGGACAGGGAGCTTGAAAGTAATAACGTCACTAGATGATGAAAATTTGACCGAAACTATTCCAAAATCGTTGACTACTATAGCTAGTCTACAAATGTTGTAAGTATAAAAGTCGTCCTTTTTCACTTTATTTATTTTTTGGATAATTGTTGAAGCAAAGCTAAAATTGTATAGCGGTGATCTATAAAAAAACCTTTGAAAGGAGTTGTCCTTGTCATTATCAATAGCCTGTTTGAGATCTTCATGACCATTAGGTATTTTTTTAGCTACATGATTCTTGAAATTATGTCATATATTCCTCATGATGTTAACTGCAACTTCTGTTCTTTCAGTTTCCTTGATATTTGTTGATGTCCCACATGCTCCATCTCCACCTCCATATAATCTGCAATCTACTTCATGTATATTTGTTAGGCATTGTTACTTTATGCCATTAGCTTGGCAACCATGCATCTTGATCTCATGTTAATGTGTAAAGGAATTTCCTCCTTCTAATAGTATAAGCAACTGTAATTTTAGTCGAAGACAACATTGGGGCTTTTGCTGATGGAGCTGTCATCTTTTTGCAGGTCAGAAGATTTCAACTGATTGTTTTGTAACAAAAAACATTATTGGTCGAGGTACATTTTGTAAAGTTTACAAAGGACGGTTTACAAATGGTTCACTTGTGGTTGTGATTCTGTAAAAAGACTTATAGATCATGTTCAAGGTAGTCAATTGCAGTTTCAAATAGAGGTCAAGTTGATAAGCTTGGTGGTGTACATGGTACACTTGGATACATAGATTTATTAAGTTTTTCTGAAGACATTTGTGTTTTTAGTATGTTTAATATTGTTGTTAGAGAAGTAAAGTTGATTTTAAGTAATGATATTGTGTTGTATAATTTTTATTTTGATCGTCTTTTCATTATTTTAAATTCTAATGAAATAAAAATTCGGACCTAATTCCCTTGTGGTAAAAAATATGTCACTAAAAGCATACAAATAGTATTTAGTTTAGTAATTAAATAGTGATATAAAAATAGTGCCAATAAAACCTATAAGGGCTATAGTGACATAATAAAAAGTGCCATTAAAACACAATAAGCAGCGGCACAACCAAAAAGTGCCACTAAAAGTCTTTAGTGGCAGCGCTTTTAGTGGCACATTTTTTTGTGCCACTGATTGCCTATAAGGATTTTAGTGGCACTTTTTCGGTTTTTAATGGCACTTTTCCTATGCCACTAATGTAATTTTATTTGTAGTGATTGTTCTGTGTGTTAGCACAATAAACAAGACAACTTTTAGTCGTTCCCTTCAAGTATAGCATTGTCCACTTGACTGCTTCCCAATGACCTTTCATCAGATTACTCGTAAACATGCTTACGACACTTAGTGCATGAGCCAAATCTGGTATGGTACAGACCATAGCATAAATGAGACTTCTTATGGCACTTGAGTACGAAACCCTGCTCACGTAATCCTTTCTTTGTTCGTAGTCGGTATGGAAAATGAGTCCTAATTGTTTTGGATTGATTAAAGTGGAGCAATTGTAGAACATTCGCAAGGTAGCTTTATTGAGAAACATATAATAACCCCTCCTTCCTGTCCATCTGGATCTCCATCCCTAGTATCTTTTTCACTACGCCCAAATCCTTCATCTCAAGCACACTCTCCAGTAGCACCTTCAAGTACCTTCAAGTTATTAAATTTATCCATATCCTTGGTTGCAATAAGCATATCATCCATGTATAACAACAAGTATTCTTATGAACCTTATGATAATTCCTTCGAGCAGACACAACTATCAAAATGGTTTCAACTCAGGAATTTCTTTATTTTTTTAAATGCCCATTTGCATCCTACTGGTTTTGCTTCTTTTGGTAATGGAAGAAGATCATGAGTTTCATTCTTTTCAAGAAAGGGCATTTCTTTGTTCATTGCCATCAACCAACTTGTTGTGTCTTTAATCTCTACACCCTTATTATAGGTATGAGGCTCTTCTGAATCCATGTCTTTTCCAACTGCCAAAACATATGCTACTGATTCGATGTCACAATTATTAGCACATCCAACATTAATGTCTGGTTGTTGGTTGTTCCTTCCCCTTATTCATTATACTTTTAGCGTCATTCATTTTTTATAACTTCTCTAGGCTCGTCTAAATTCTGTTATGTGGGTTCTTCTTCGTCTTGTCTAATTTATTGTTGCCTTGTTGTTTATCAGTGAACAAAACTCTGTCTGGAGTCTGTGTTTCAGCCTCCAACTTCTGGTCAGCACCTGAAAGGTTTTATGCAAATCTATGAACTAAAATCCTAAGTTCACATGCAACCTAGATTGGATCTATGTTTTCTTCTAATTGAACATATAATAAATTCCTAAAGGCCACAAGAAAATAACTAAAAGAATAAAATCAGAAAAAAAACTAACCTTTTAGTTGTTTCTTGCAAGCTAAGCAACGCAAGTGCCTTGCCTCAAATGAAGTCACACCCAAAACTAGGGTTTTCGAAAGTTCCAGAAAGAGGGAAGAGAGGAAAAAGTCGTGGCTTTTATGGTGCCTAGGGGTCTCTATTTATAGTTTCCAAGTGGTCACCAGATAAGCCTTTAGAGATAAACCTTTTTGAATTCAAATAAGATAAACCTTTATCCATCAATTCAAATATATTTATCCTAACATATAATAATCGAAATTATGGATAATCCCTCCATAATTTCGTTGCCCACTTAAACTACCATAATTGTCACTTACTTAACTATTGAATAATTACAATTCAGCCCCTGCACCTTTAATTAATCAAATTAATCACCAAATTAATTCTAATTAATTCCAGATTAATTTCTAATTAATTAATATAGTTTCTAATTAATATATTATCACCATAATATATTAATAAATTATTTATTTTATTTCTATTGATTTATTAATTATATAATAAATCAATCTTTCTCTCTCCTGGTTTTTCTGCTAAACCTCTAGCCATGAGGGCAACCCAAATGGACTTTGCTACTATCAATTAGGTAAATACAAATTATTAGTCATGGCTTAGACACCTAATCCAACAGCACCTTGGTCTTGATTCTCTGCAAGGATTTTACTTTCTCCTATCTAATTGCCTATGGAAGATTCATCAAAAGTAACATATATGCTTATGATAAATTTCAAAGTTCTTCCATCTTCTGTACACCATAGTCAATAATCTTTCACTCCGTTCGCATATCTTGGAAATATGTAATTTATTTCGCTCGACTCTAGTTTGCCATCATTCATATGAGCGTAAGAAGGGCAACAAAATATCCCTAACCTAGAATGATCAGAGGCTTTCCCAGACCATACTTCTTGCAGAGTCTTAAAGTCAATTACAATTGATGAAGATCTATTCACCAGATAGCAAGTCGTGTTCACGGCTTCGACCTAAAATTGTTTTGATATATCAGCAAATATTTGCATGTATTTTTCATGTTGCATGAGTGTTTCGTTCATCCGTTCTGCTACCCTATTTTGCTATGGTGTGTCTCGTACAGCGCGATGTTCACTATACCTTATGTTTTACAAAAGTTGTCAAACGGAGCATTGCAAACTGAGTGTCTTGATTATTTTCTTGTCTATTTTCAACCATAGTCTTCCCCTCCTTGAACTTTACAAACACTTCATATTTTGTCTTTAGGAAATATCACCAAACCTTCCTTGGTTCATCCGTTATGCTACCCAATTTTCTTGTGGTGTGTGTCGTACAATGCGCTGCTTGTTATACCTTATGTTTTACAAAAGTTATCAAACATAGCATTGCAAAGCTCTAACTCATTATCTGTTTTGAGTGTATTGATTATTTTCTTGTCTGTTTTTCAACCATAGTCTTCCACTCCTTGAACTTTTCAAACACTTCATCTTTTGTCTTTAAAATATATAACCAAGCATTCCTCGAGTAGTCATCAATGAAAGTTACAAAGTACAAGAATTTCCCATGAGATTTCATGGGAGAAGGCCCCCATAAATCTGAATAAGCATATTCTAGAACTTCCTTGATTGTGTGTTGTTTGAAACTAAACTTCACCCTGCATTGTTTGTTTTTTACGCAGTCCTTACATAGTTTTATTTTCCTAGTTATCTCACTATTAAAAAGCCCTTGTTTACTCAATATTGACATGCCTTTCTTGCTCACATACCCCAATCTTATATGCCCCAATCTACGATGATACAGTTCTATTAACCGAGCTGCCTTCTAGGAAATAAGTACCGTGTTGTAACTTCCCTTCATAATCACAAGTGCACCCTTGAAGAATTTTACTCATTCACCTTCATCGGAGTATTTTAGCCCATGTTTTCCAAAGCGCTAAGGGAAATCAGATTCTTTCGAAGGTCTGGAACATACCAACAATCAAGTTTTTTTACCATACTATCATGCATTTGTATATGCATCGTACATCGTACTGCTACCCTTGATATGGTGCACCCCATCATCACCCAACTTTACCATGCCATTCCATTCTTTAAACGATTCGAACATATCACGAATTTAAGTCGTATGGTGATATGCAGACATTTCTAAGATCCAATATCTACATAATAAACTTTGCCTTTTTCCTCACCATCGGAGCTGTCATGAACGACAACATCGGGTCTGTTGGTGGTTGTTCAACCCTTACCATTTCCCTTCTTTCGTTGTAGATAATCCCTCCCGTAGTGCCCCGTCTCTTTGCAGATATAACATTTGATATTAGTCGAAGCTTTTGATTTGGAACACGACTTTCTCTATTTCCGCCATCTCTTTCTGTCGTTCTTCCCCTGCCTATAAACATACCCGAATCAGATCTCTCTTCTCCACTAGGAACTTGTCGCTTGAGCTCCTTGGACAACAAGGGATCCTTTACGTCATTCAATGTTATCGTTGTCTTGCCATATAACATAATATATCAAAAATATTCTCACATGAATTTGGTAGCAAACACGATAATATTAATGCTTGATCTTCATCTTCGATCTTAATAACAACACCTTGCAAATCTAGAATAATTCAATTGAAGGTATTAAGATGGACTTTAACTAGAGTATTTTCAAACATCTGAAGGGTGTACAAACGTTGTTTTGATGCAACCAATTCGTGAGAGAATTATTGTGATACTTGTTGCAGAGTCTCTGCCAAAGGTCGTAGTCGTCTTTTGATCGACAACCTCCTGTAACACCTCATCAATCCAGCTTGACAGAATTGGATTGTGTGCTTTCACCAAAATATATTTCTTCAACGTGTCAGCAATGTATTTTAGTAGTTTTGCTTCTCCTTCCAATGCAGCGACACATCCTTGTTGCACCAAATTAGCCCTCATCTTCACATTCCATAACATGAAGTCGTTAGAGCCATTAAACTTCTATAAATCAAGCTTGTGAGATGTCATCTTCAATTAACAATGCAAAATTTTAGCTTTGATACCACTTTTTAAAAATAAGACCAAAAATCAAAAAATTGCACACAACCAAAGAAATGGTATTTAACGTGGTTTGGTCAAAATGACCTACGTCCACAAGATATGAGAGAGTATTCTTATTCACAAGCTTGGAAGACAAGTTATAGTGTTACAGGACGATACAGAAAAACCTAACTAGGTGCCTTTTATAGGCATTGATAGTTTGATACAAAGTCAACCCTATAAATAATCGAGTTAGGTCCATGAGACTAAATTGACATATGGTTAGGGTTTCCATCTAACAGCCTTGCAAAACTCACTATCAGGGATGGACCACCAACACCGTTGATGCGGTTCTCAATCCGTAGCTCCAAGCTACTTGATTCTATAGTCTCTTGGCTTCCGTACCATAATGTTGATCAATCTGGCATTACAGACTCTGCTCTACGACATCTTTTTTCTGACTAATCATCTTAATTTCGGACCAAGTCTAAACTTTTGTGCAGACACAGCCTTTACTCTGGACTCTGGACTTCAGTTTGGACTAGGCCTCTACTTAAGTCTAGGCAAATCCTTTGCTATGTTTCAGACATGTTCTACACTCCAGACAAGCTTTCACTCCGGACAACCATAGCTTCTTATAGGTATCGTAGTACCATAGCTTCGGTCCGAAGACTTGAATCTCAGGTCATACTCAACAGATATATTTCTCACCCTAGAATTGCTCCAGACATCACTATGAATTAAATATAATGAATGAAAGGGTTTATACGAAAGTAGCGAATAATAATGCTTTACATGCTTTGAATATTTATATATAACACTTCACATCTGTAACGATTTGGGTTTTCATTTAATAAACGAGGGAACAATTTCTTGAGGTAATAGAAATTTGGATGACCTAATCTATGATGTCATAACATCAAATTATTTTGACTATAAACATTAAATGAAGATGTTGGTGGACGCTTTCCCTAATTCTCAGCTTCAAAGTGTTAAAATCACGGACTTTAGCTCTTCTAATCATCTTTCCCAAACTCGGGGCCTAGAATTCAAATACATATGGGTTAATGTAGTAATCCAATAAGAGAGCACAATAAGTTATTCCACTCTCATTATTAATGGGTGAACCGCGAATGTCAAAATGAACAATATAAAAAATATATGACACAATAAAATTTAAAATACTAAACGGGAGGCGAACATGTTTGCCAAGTTGGCGAATGTTCATTTTTCTTCTGTGAATAATGTGACTAAAATCAGAGGCCTTTTGATTTTTGAGATATATAGGGTAGGAAGACGATTGAGGTGCAATATTTGAAAATGTTTGTAAAATCATTGTTCTGTAAACAAGAGTATTTATCTAACAACCAAAGTAACTAACAACTCCGAATACAAGTTTTAGAACGCTTGTTTAATAACTGCTAATCAAATTTTATACAGAAAGAAAAAAGTCATAGAAAAGAGCTTTTCTTATTTGAAACCAAATCGATCGGATGGAGCATAATATGCCACCAGAAAATGCAATATAAACTTTTCTAAGTCTTGATTAAACGTGCATTATATCGTTTCAATATAAACAAAGCACGTAAAGATCCTCTAATCGAAGACATAAATCGTTGTTTTACCCAAAATGCCCCTGCTACTACCACTAACCAAGTGATTGGATGCCATTGAAGGATACCCTACCAAAACCCAAATTATCAACTCTATACAATTCTAACCAAACCCTCTCAGCCTCAAACCTTGCACTGTACTTATGGCTTCCGTCTTCTTCTTCTTCTTCTTCTTCTTCTTCTTCAATGGCGGTCACTTTTCCCGATGCTTCATTCTCTCCATTCTCATTTCTTGAAATTCCATCTTTGTCCTCAATTTTCAACTTCTTCTCCATCTTCTTCTTCTTACCCAAATGACTCAAACATTTCTTCCCCACCATCCATGGAAACTTGAGAAATGCGAGTGTGAAAAGGTTGACGACGGCGCACGGGCAGCAACACACGGCCACGCAGTCGGCGATCACCCTCCCCGTGCAAGACTGGCATGACTTTACAGAGCAATCCACTCCTCCACCGTCGTCCACTTGGTTCCGGCAGCTTCTTTTACTGATTCCGGCGGTGGTTTCAGATGGGTAGTTTTCTAATTCACGACCCATCAGAAATCTTGACTTCTTGGTGCTGATTTAACCTAGAAAGGATCGCATTATCAGTTTGTCTCTCGTTGTGGTTGGGATTATGGGGGAAGAGGGTTTATGCGAACTTTTGTAAATGATTTTTGGAATTTTCTTTAGGGGCATGCAAATCTTGATTCTTGGATTTTCCAAAGGGGTAGTGAAGTCCATGTAATTTAATGATGTGGGACTTAAAGTATATACCTGAAATGGAAGAGAAGGACTCATGAGCACGCGCACGTCACTACCACGCTCTTTATTTTAATCTTTATTTCTATTTTTATATTTTTTGCAGGGGTAAATTGCATGTAAAAGAAGAATTGGTTTTTATTTTAATTGATAAATATATTTTTAAAATTAATATTTAGATTTTTATGTTTCTAGTTTACCACTTTACCCCTTTTTATTAAGTAGTGTGTTTCTTTTGTGATAATTACAACTAGTGATTTTGTAAAATTTAAAATATCACAAATAATGATCAACTAAAATTATTTGTTATGTAGTATTGTTTTAAATCAAAGTAATATTGTCATTGCGTAATTTTTTTTATTAAAGTCGTATTTATCAATTAATAACCGGTTACCTGCAAACGGTTTTCATAGAAGAAAATTAATAACAAGTATTAAACCAATAATATTGATTCAAAATACTGATCATGTTAGTTGGACCAATACCACTGATTAACATGTAATTAACATTAAAAAAAAAAAACATGTAATTAACATTAAATGTAATCAATGAGTTTGTTTATAAGTATATATTTTGCTTGAAAGAAACCTTTCTCAGATTGTTTCTCTTTAGAGGCAAAATGTTTGTGCCTACAAAATACAGTTAAAATTTAAAAACAAGTCTTACACGTGTAATGGATTGGAATATTATATTAACATTTATTGTTAAATCTCCTTTTTAATTATAATTCAGTGATCAACTATTTTTAAGGCTGGTCCCCCTCGTCAAACCATCGCCATCACCTCGCCAAAACATTCCGCCCATGCTCGCCTTTGCCTTCGCCAAACCCTTCTCGTCGATTTTCCAGCGGGCTCGTCGTGGAGAAGGCAACAGCCATATGACCGTTGAACGGTCAAAATTAAACAAAAAACTTTTTTTAATTAAAAAAATCCAATTTATTTCCTAAAACCCAACTCTTAATTCATTTTTACCACACAATATATGCTCTAAATATGGATCCGGTGAACGAGTACGACGGTGAATATTCAGATGAAGACAATATATGAAGTCGTGTTTTTATTTTATGTCATGTTTTAGTCGTTTTAAGTTTTTATTTCATATCTTGTAATTTTTTTTAAGTTTCATGTCTTGTAATTTTTTTAATGAAATGTTTGTTTTTAAGTTTCCATAATATTTAACAAAAAATAATATTTGTGTTTTATTTTAAAATAATATTTAACAAAAAAGAAAAAATAAAAAAAATAGTTTAGCATGGTTAGCACATGCTGAGTTGCTGACTGCTCCCACTAAATTTGGTCAGCATGTGCTAACATGATGAAAGCTGACATGACATAGTTCACCATCTTCAGCACATGCTGACTACTCCTCCACCCTAACAAACAAAAAGATCAGAACTTGGACATAAGACAAAGAAATTGGCACAGACTTTTAAGCCATATTTCATTTTAACGCGACTTACAACAACATATTTGAATTAAATTGGAAATAGTCACAATTTCCCAAAACTCTATTTCTTGTATGTTTTCTTCCTTGCTGAATTTTATGAAAGGCCGTGATTTTGTAAAGGTTGGATGCCTTCTAAAAGGAAAAATATAAAATATAATAAATTGGCGGATGAATATTAATGTTATAAATATTTTACAGTGATTATTTTTAGCATGATAAAATTTTATGAAATTAATGTTATAATTCTTATAGTTATACCGTTATAGATATATAGTGTGCTTTTAAAATAAAATGTGTATCGTGAATAAGACTTGATAGACATCTTGTGATGAATATAGCCCAACAATGTTCCCACGGAAACCCCTACCTTTGACATTTAATTCTTTAAATGTCATATTTGTTTTTACTCAAAAGTAAAAAAATTCTTACAACATATGTACATTTTCACATCTACGATTTTCGAATTTTTACTTTTAATTTTATGAAGTTTGGGTCTATCATCACAAGTACTTTAATCTAACAAATAGTTTCTTATAAAAGATCAGCAGTACATAATGTTTAATAAATCCCTACACTTGACATTTAATTCTTTAAATATCATATTTGCTTTTACTCAAAAGTAAAAAATTTCTTACAACAGTACATGATGTTTAATAGATAACCGTTGATTACTCCTAGGCTTACCTACACATGAATGTGCCTTATTGAGGGGTCATCGGAAGTTTTTTTATGGAATTTAAAATTTAAACTGTTGATCACATTATTCTATGTTATAGGTGAATCGTACATTATAATTTTTTTTTTTGTAGACAAACAAAATTGTATTATTGAACAACATAACCTTTTGTTGTTGCAGTGTTTTATGTGCTACTTATTTCAAATACGAACATTTCTAGTACACAAAAAGATGTCATGTGACTTTTTGCAAAAGATCGTGTTAAGACTTAAAAGAAACAACATCCATTACCCGATGTTGTGCCATTCTAACAATACATTCCACTAATTATAAAAGAAACTTTGTCATGATTAAATGTATGTAATGATCAACTAAGATTTTATGAATTTTAGGTGTTCAAAGTTGAAATACCATAGTTTGAAAGAATAAAATAAGATTGAAAGTTTTAGAATATGTGGGACATCCGCACGTGGGAAGAGGAAAAGATAGACAGGTAAGCAAGAAGCCAAGTTAGTGAAAGCATAGTTGGTGGTGTCACAAAATCACAACTTCAATTGTTCCATCTTATTTGAGCTTTTACTTCCTCTCTAAACTCTTCTTTCTTACCCCAACCATCATTCCCAAAGTCTTTTTCACCCCTTTTTGTTGCTTTTCAAACTTTGGTCTTTGGCATATTCTTTCACTTCCGGTTTTCTACTTTTATTCACTTTAGACAACATCTTTTTTTACTAATCTATCATAATGTATCTTAGAATTTGCAATAATAAGACGTGAAATATGTTAATATTTTACATAAATTAAAAGACTTGTCTTGTGTCACCCATGAAATAAAAATATATCATGTTCTCACATAATTTCTTGTTGATATTTGTACGTTAACAAACTAATAAAATTGACAAAACAGATATTTTAATATACAATGAGATATTCTAGTTCGAGCGTTTTATATTATGATACGTATATGTAAGTGACAATCAATTCTTCCTAAACTTTGAGTTTTCGAAGCAACTACACGATAGTCATTTCGATGAGCTAAAACCTGAAGTGAAAATAACAATCCGCTGCTCTTAAATATGAAAATTCAGGCGAATGATTGCTTAATTACCCACTGGTAAAAAGGTAATGGAGAGGTTGATTGATTCAGGATATAGATATCAAATGGATCATGGAATATATGGGATAATTTGGGGGAAGAACATTGAGATAATATTACCTTAAAGATCACCATCCAAATCGAATCTGCAACATGTTAGTAATTTGCGAATCACATATGCCTGCCGCCTTCAATTGAATGGATCTCGTTTTGAAGTCGAGGCGATGATCATGTAGTTGGATTTCTTATTTCTCGAGGAAGATAGAAACAGAGTGAAGAGTTCAAACGGATAATGTGAATGTGTACTTTCTCTGTTTTCATATTGCTAGGATGAATATTCGAATGCAATAATGGAGGGGATGTATGGATTTCAATCAATTAAAAAAGTATTATATTGATTTAAAAATGGTTATCTTGCCAGAAGGAGATATTGATCTTGAATTAAATAATCTATTACTTAATATTTCTAATGGAGCTCCGTCGTCTTCCTCCATGACCACCCCTCCACACATAGTTTTTGTCCCACACGCTTCAATCTCCATCAGTAATGCCGTGTTCTAAAAAATGGAAAGAAAGGGAGAAAATCATATATAATTGTGTTTTCCGATCTTTTAGGAAACAAAGAGATTGATATTCAAGAACTTTTCTTCCAAATCTTTCCTCCCGATAGGGAAACCATATCAACTTTGGATATCCTTTCAGAATATCAGATTGTCTCTTAAGCATCATTTCATTATCTTCGTAAAGTTCTTGGATGATTTTGTTAGCAATCAATCTCTTAAATTTGTGAGAAATGACTAAACTGAAACAAAATTAAAAACTTTAATGGTGCGTTTGGTTACAGAAAACTGTTTTCAGTTTTCTAGAAAATATTTTCGGAAAATGGAGTGAAGTTTTTATTTTCAGTAAAAAACGTATTTAGTTTAACTAATTAAGTTTTCATTTTCCATTTTAGAAAATAAGAAAATTGTGGAAAACAACTTTGAGTTTTCCAAATTCTTTATAATTTTGGAAAACGAAAATTTTTCATTTTGTTAGAAAATTTTTGGAAATTTTGATTAACCAAACACGTTTTCTAACTTTTCATTTTTCTTAGAAAATTTTCTTAAAAAACTAGAAATTTGTTCGTAACCAAACGCACACCCTAACGGTTTCTAATGTTCAATAAGGTTGTAAAATTAGAAAAGCTAACTCCTATTTCTAAATGGTTATAAAGTCAACGAAAGGGTTCAAAAGACCAAAAACATCAAGTTATTGAATTCAAACAAGTCTCATAAAACACAATGTTTTGTGCTAATCAAGAAGACTAGTTTTAGGCGTTGTTTAACTCGCTGAATAAGTAATGAAATTTGTCTTATACATAAGATTTGTTTCTTTTTTTCAAGATGGAATAAACGTTGTAAATGAACCTAATAATTATTTTACCCATATATGTTAGAAAAAACAAATTTCACAATATTTATCATGAACGTCATTTATAACGTGAGAGGATTTTGAAGGGAAAAAATGTAAAGGTCAGTGTCTTAATGTATTAAGCCCAGATTTTTTGCTTAATGGGATTGGCTTAACCCATTAACTCATTTTGTCTCGTTTAGCAAAAAGAAACAACCATGTATAGTTTGCACATAGTAAGTGTATGTATAGTTTGCACATAGTAAGTGTTTAACCTATTATGCTCGTTAAGTAAAAAAAAACAGCCCTTAGTGAGCAAAGGGCAATCACTTGAATTGTGATTGTCCACTACGACCCAATGAACTCGTAGATACAAAGCATGGACAACAAACAAAGGGGGCTTCAAGAAGCTTTTGTATCAACAAAATTGTGATTATAAACTTCATACTCATAATCCTTGTCAAGATCGTGCATTATCCTCCCATAAATGAAGTGTTTCGTCCCCATTGTTGCAAAAGGCATTAATCCAAAATGTCTGAGTTGTCTTTATCTATCTATATTCCTCCTATGTATCTTTGTTTGAGCTTTCTCACTAATTTTCTGTCTATATCATAACAAACGAAACATAAAGAGTTAAATAAATAGTACGTTAAAAATGCAACAAGAAAAACATTATTTGTATCTTGCTCATCTTAATAATCACTCCGGCTTCGGTTATAAAGTTAGCAAGAAACCTCACGTTCTGAATCAAGTAAATGAGATGAAGTATAAAAACATGACGGTCACTTAACGAACCAAAGGTAACAGTTACACCATTAGGGTCCAACTGTGGTAGCTAAACGATACCATAGGGACAAATATGTTGGATTTTCAAAACTAGGACCAATGTGAAAAAAGAGGTAAACCACAAGGACCAAAACCGTAATCTACTTTAATAAGTTTTAAAGATTGCTCCAATAATAGTTTTACTTTTTGTCCACAATTCCCATTTTGCCCCTCATGTATTCAAAACAATATTATAAATGTAGTAATACCACATAACGACTTAATAAGAGGTCTTAACAAATACATCTCCACATTTTCACCTTTTGCACCATTTTTTCCTTCATAATACATTTAATTTATTTAAGCATCAAACTCCTTAACATCAATATACTTGTATTTAATTCTTATATTATATAAAAAATTAGGTTGTCTCATAACTAATAAAAACCAACATTGTTTTCGAAGTTTAGATTGAATCAAGAATAAGGACTTTCAATACCCTCCCACAATCTAATCTCCAAAAAACATTAATCAATCCATGTTTCTAAAAAAGCAAATTATGTTGCTTTTAACTCGAAGTTTTTGTGAGAAGATTAGTTGTTTGTTGTACCCGAGTAAACCTTTATAACTTTTACAACACCTTCTAAAACATTTTCCTGTACAACATGAATGTCTATTTCTATATGTTCAGTTCTTTCATATAAATTTGGGTTTCAAGAAATAAGAACATGAGAATTGTTATCACAAAAATATGTTTATACATAAATCTTTCAAAATTTTCGAGAGCCATAAAATTTCTCACATTACTAAAATTGAGGCATGAGACTCTGCTTCACTAGAAGACCTAGTGATAGTGGATTGTTTCATGCTCTTTCAAGAAACAAAAGGAATTCCAATAAACAAACAGTTACCAATTATAAAACAACGACTAAGAATACATCTTTCCCGATTAGCATTTACCCAAGTAGTTAAACTCAAAGAACCACTCCTATAAATTAATATACCTATTCCTTGACAAGACTTCAAACAACACAAAACCCTAATAGCAATTATCAAATGAGACTTTTTAGGATAATGCATAAGTAAGCTTGAGTTTGAGTTACACAATAAGCATAAAACCTAATAAAACAAAATAATGTCATTGTGAAATGTTGTTTTACATACTCATGTTTTCCTATACAATAATGGTTTTACAATCGTTTTTAATCTATAGGACATAAATAAAACTATCAAGTTACTCTAGTAATATATAATAAACTTAAAAGTTTAAATATTTAACATCGTAACATGATTTGAAATATAGCCAAACCCCCCCCCCCTCCCTCTCAAACTAACAAAACAATCTTTAAACTTTTGTATTATTCTTTCTATATGTATTATTTCACTTTGTATATGATTTGTATTTGTGTGTTATTCAAATGATTGACATTTTTTATAGCAAAAAACTATTCAATTATAATTCATTTGATACTTATAAATTATATCATATTATCTTAGATACTCGGTCTTAAAAAATATAAGTTAAAAAACTTTTGAATGATTTCTATTAATTAGTTGAAAGATGAAGTGTTGTTAATGTTTCAAATGAATATCATACAAGAATGAAACATATTTTGAACCATTTTGATTTGAATAACCTATTTTATAAAATTTATAATACAAATTATTAAGACAAATATAATGATTAGATTTCATGGGACTAAAATAATACGAGGTACGATGTTATCGGCTCATTTGTTCAAATTCTATATAACTTATATTTAATATATTAACCTTGTAAAACTTTTAAAAAATTGCGTCATTAACTATCTAATGAATTTAGGGACTTAGGGTTAGAGTTTAGAAAAGATGTAAAGGGGTATTGGGCCCTTGCGACCTATTTGTAAAGAATGGTTGCATCTCGTTGGGTCTATGATAAGCCCACCATAAATCTATAAATATCTTACTCCAACGTTTAATTCATTCAAATTGAAGCCAGAACCCTAGAGTTGTTGTTTTGGCAGCCGCCTCCGCCGATTCCTTTTTCTATTAATCTGTATTTGATTTTGTTGAATGTTTTGAGTTTCTGAAGATATTCAATGGCGAAGATGATTGATTGCTTAGTTTTCTGACACCTCTTGTATGAGAATGGCCTTTAAAAGCTGTTCACTGAGCACACAAAGCAACACTCTGAGCTTTAGTTGAAACTATGTTTTCGTTTTTGCAGTTATTTCCGAATTAATTGAAATTTGAATGCACGTGTTAAGTTTATTATTATTTTTTACTTGCGACGATGTTTTATCGATCAGAAATTCAGGCAACCACCTTTTGTGTATCACTTGAAAGGTAGGTGTTGTTCTGTTCGTAAATTATTTCTTTTGCTCTTCAGACTTGTTGAGATTCATTCTATGAAGCTGGTCTAGTAAGCACAAGGACATACATAAAAAGTTTATTTAAGATTACCATAGTTTATTGTTGGTTATTATATTAAAATCAAAGTTGAATGTTTTAGTAATAACTGAAGATAAAAGGATGTAATCATATTAAGAGAAAGTTGAATTGTATAATTTAAACTTTATGTTATAATTGATATTATATGGTTGAAAAATTAAAAATATATGTTGTAAATTGAAAAAGAAAAAAGAAAAAATGCTTTAAACAATTTTAACTTGAAAGTTTAACGCTATAATTGAAGAAAATCATAAGAAAACGCTATATTTGACTTCAAATTGTAAATTCAATGTTATAATTTTAAAAGAATTAAAGTAAATTGTTATATAAAGAAATTATAATGGTTTAATAAAAGATAGTAATATTATTATAAATGAAAAATCTGTATTCGGACTAGCGTTGATTATTGTTATGTACAATATCTTTGTAAAACTTCTAAATGCTTAGAATCTGTTTATTATCTAAAATGTTGTAAATTTATTTAAAATTAAAAAAGTATTTAGTAATTTATAACACAATATTTTAATAAATACAATTATTGATAAAATGTTGATTTTGCACATATTTCTTTGTAAAGGATATATGGACATTTGGGGTAAAACTGGCAAAAGTTGGAGAAATTGGGCCAAAAATGAAAATGCTGGAATTTACAGATTAGCGACTCTAACTTTTAAAGTTAGCGACTCTAACATCATTAGCGACACTAATCTGCTGAAATCGCGAAAGGGGGAAAATGACAAGAGGCCAAAGTATTTGAACATTAGCGCCGCTAATGTGGTTGGTTGCAAAAAATTCGAAATTGTCGCGATTTCAGGGCTGACCAAGACTAAATACTCAGGAAATTCAAAGTTTGCAACGCTAACTCTAATGTTAACGCTGCTAATGTACCTGGGCCCTATAAATATCGGTTCATTTCAGCCAGAAAAGGATTCAGTTCCTGCTTTTATGTCCACGATTCCGAGCATTCCCGAAGCAGTTTTCTAAAGGTTTAGAAGGCCGAATCACGCCTTTTAAGATTTGGTTTCATATTTTCATTTGTAAGCAACATTTTGATTACACTTTTGTATTTTGATTCAATTCTAGCCATGTTTGGCTAGAACCGTACTCTAGTTCCGAGTTCGGACATGTTTATTGTGTAGTTTGAAACATTCGGCTCGATGATTGCTTTTGAATAATTCTAATGATCAATTTCTTGTTTCAATTTTAGTCTTGAATTTGATTTGTTTTTTACTGATCACCCTAAATAGATATTTTTCACGCACTGTTAATCGACTGTGTGAGGCACCTAATCGCTTAGCATAGTCGATATTTGGTAACAAAAACAAGCGCACAATTCTTTGTTTAGAATTTGGTCATATGTCCACACACTTCCCAGCGGACGAGAAGAATTTGACATTGATTGGTACTTGCACACCTTATGTAGTTTCTACATTCGGCCTATAAGCAGACCTTAGGTCGGGTAAAACGGAACTATGTTTAGATAATAAGCGGACCTTTATTTAAATATTTTAACAAGTTATTATCATAAAGATTGCATTTTATGCTTTTTCAAAAGCCAACTTAAATTTTATTCTCAAGCAAGTCAGCCGGATTCATTTTATTACATTGAACATCGAATACTCAGGACTAGGCATTTATTTATTGTTTTTCTTAAAAGTTTATTATTCGCATGCTTTCTGTTTCTATTATTAACCCCCCCCCCCCCTTCATTACATCAATACTTAGTATTTTATACTCAGTAGACATATATTTTATATCTCGTGTCCTTGTGGTTCGACCCTGCTTGCCGTGTACTCTAATCCAGTGCAGAATAGCAGTGATTGGTTGGATTCATTTCCGATCATATTTGTTAATTTTTGACACCCTTAACAATTATTAATTTAAATTAGATTATATAATTATTAGGTTAGAAACTCGCTTATTAAGTTCGTTTTAATGGAAAATCTTATTTGGAAGGAGTAAAAATCGATATTAAAATCATTAATAACAGACTTTTATGTTAATATGGATTATAGTATTTTATCTTTTGTGTTTTTTATTAATAGCATTCAGTTTTCATTTTATTGCTGGTTATAATATTAAAATCGAAGTTGAATGTTTTAGTAATAAATGAAGGTAAAAGGAAATATAATCATATTAAGACAATTGAATCGTATAATATAAAAAAGAGTAAATTACAGTCTTGGTTCCTATGGTTTACTATTTCTTTCATTTTTAGTTTAATTTTTGAAAATTTCACGTTGATGGTCCATGTTGTGGTCAAAATCTTGCACTTTTGGTCTCTTGGCCAGTGAAAAGACCAATTTACATTTTATAATTTCTTTTTCATTTTTTAATGTATTATTTATTAAATGATTTAAAAAAATAAATAAATAAACCTAACCCCACCACCCCAACCTACTCTCTCTCTCTCTCTCTCACACAACTTGTTCACATTACGCACAACTGCAGTGCAAATCCTCACATAAAGCTTCGAAATCTCATGAACATTATCATCCTACGAACAAGAAAGACGAAATCTTTGAATCGATGACAAATTGCTGTTCCTTAAAACAGTTTCCCCAAACTCTATGAAATCTTTTTGAACAATGAAAAAAATCTATTTAAAACATAAATATTGTAACTCCGACTCATAGCAATTTCGAAAATAAACTGTTTTCAAGACATGTAAAACATTACCATAAACAAGAACACTCCAATAGAAATACTTCCTTAACAGTTAGCCTTTGTAACCCTCTTAATCTCATCATTCTTCTTAATAGCATAGCTGTTTGAAGAAGCCGTAGCAGCATTAATAAGCTCATCAGCAAGACACTCTGCAACAGTATTCACATTTCTAAATGCATTTTCTCTTGCACTAGTAGTAAGAAGATATATAGCTTGGTTCACACGTCTCAAAGGAGAGAGGAGAGATATCAACAGCTTGCCTTCTAACAACACCAGCAGAACCAATCCTGTTTGCATATTCTCTTGGTCCACTGTTGATGACAACATCAACGATGATTTGGATGTGGTTAACATCGGTTAGAAGGTGCTCCATCGCGTGTTTGACTATGCGAACAACCATCAATTTCTTACCGTTGTTTCTTCCTTGCATCGCGAGGGAGTTTGTTAATCGCTCAACAATAGGGCACTCAACCTTCCTGAATCTCCTAGCTTGGTACCTTCTTGCTGTGTGTGGCATGTAGATTGGGTGCTTGGAAGTAGTTGTGGTGATGTAATCTTCCAGAGATAGATTAGGGACCTGAACGTCGTCGTAGGTCCATCGGTTGAAGAGCAACACATCACTGCGACTCTTTCCATCTTCAACAATAAGAGCAACTTCCGCCAAGTTCCGCCTTCTTGCAATTTCCTCCGAATTTTGGTGGCAAATGTGTGCAAAAAACTGTAGTGTAAATCGCCAAGCTCCGCCTTCGGAAGAAGATAACTTTATGAAATCTTGATGTTTCTCGTGAGTGTTTTCGTAGTCAAAGTTATCGAAGGGGGGGGGGGGGGATGTTTATTTTTCTTTTTTCTAATTAATTTAATAAATAAAACACTAAAAGAAAAATGAAAGAAAGGATAAATCATAGTTACTAAAACTGTAATTTACTTTATAAAAAATTGTAACTTAGATGTTATAATCGATAGTAAAATGAAAGTTGTATCCTATGATTGAAAAATTAATTTTTTTTTTGTTATAAACGGAAAAAGACGAATGTAAAAATGCTTTAATCAACTTTAAGTTGAAAGTTTAACGTTATAATTGAAGAAAATCATAGTAAAACACTATAGTTGACTTCAAATTGAAAGTTTAATGTTATAATTGAAAAAGAATGAAAGTAGATTTATATAATTTAAAAGAAAAATTAAAATGCTTTAATAAAAAATAGCAATTTTATTATAAATGAAAAAAATGTAAAATGCTATTATGGATATTAACATGAAAGTTGGTGTTATAATTGAAAAAAAGCTGCATGTTAATCTTACAATAAACAACATTAATATGATAGTTGAATGCTATGTATGATATGATGAAAATAAAATGTCATATTTGCTGTTATAGACATTAAAATTAGACTTGACAAACATGTTGTGTTGTGTCAGGTCAAGTGATCATATTAAACGATTTGAGAGAGTTTGCTCCTAACGGAGATATTGTGTTGTGTCGTGTCAACTTGTTTACTTAATATTGAGATATCGGGTTTAGATGTTAGGCATTGTAAATATGTCATGTTAACTTGTTTATTTAAACGAGTAGATGTGTTATTTGGTCGGTTTTATCGGTTCAGTTTATCGGTTTTTTAGCATCTTAAAACTAACCATAACAAAAACAAATAAGGTTCTGTTTAATAGGTTTTGGTTTATTCGGTTACGGTTTAATCGGATCGCTTTATCGGTTAAACCAAATAAACTTTTGTAAGAAAAAATAGTCATAAACTTTAAAAAATAGAACTCACTGGTCTATGTAAAAAAGACCTTATTATCATTTTATATTTTATATTTTTTATTTTTTTAATAATTAATACATTGGAAAAGAAAATAAAATCATTACCCCAGTCCCCACCTTATATATATATATATATATATATACATATATATATATATATATATATATATATATATATATATATATATATACTAGTTGTGAGACCCGTGTATTACACGGGATGATACAATAAAATATTAATTAAAAATATCTAATCATTAATAATTTTACATAAGAAATTTGTTTGTGTATCGTGACATCTTGCTTTTGATTTTTACTATTACGACTTTGTATTTTGATAAATATAATTGATTATGAGAATGTCACCGATACTAAAATCAAATTCACTATTATGATTGGAATCGTTCTTCAAAATATTATGACATCAATTGTCTCTCTATTGTCTCCCAAATCATTCTACACATTAAAAATAATATTATATTAAAAAACAGTTAATTTTGAAATTGAATGATGACAATTAATTTTAAAATTGTATGTATCGTTAAAAACAGTTGTATATTATTGTTTATAATGAAATGCGTTATTCATTTTTTACATCTAGATATTAAAAATACGAATACGTATATATGAATTGTGAAAATATGAATTGTGAAAATATGCATATATGCATCTACGAGTATGCATATATATACATGCAAATACACCAATATATTTTTTTAATTTTGAAAATTTGGTTTTTTTTTAAATTCAGAATTTTTATGTTTTTTTCAAATTTCAAAAATTCTCATATTAAAAAAAAAGAAAATCATAAAGTTTTTTAAATTTGAAATTTGAATTTGATTGTGCTTATTTTTAGGAATTGATATTATGTTGCAAAAAAGCAAAAAAATCAAAATTAAATTAGATTTATAAAATGACGATCAAGCCCTTTTTGGTTTGAATAAGGATCTAATGGATGACATTGAGTTCTCAAGATCTCATGAATATTTGAGTTCTTAAAAGAACCTAACCTTTTATATATATATATATATATATATATATATATATATATATATATATATATATATATATATATATATATATATATATATATCATTATTATATACAATTATAGGTATGCTTAGATTTTCAGTAAATGGATTCAAGAACTTGAAGAGTTGTGCTCTTAAGAGAGCGCATGATCTTCTCTTTGAGCGCGTGTTAGGCGTGCTTGCAAAGTTTCCAGCTGTCCATTGTAAAAGTTAAACGGAGTTGCACCGCCTATCTCTCTAGTTATTTATTCTCTGTATCTTTCCCAAAGACATTTGTAGCTTCCTCTTCCCTCTTTCCCAATGCACTGTTACTCCATTGGTGATCGACGATTTTTATGACCGTGAGGAACCGATACGCTTCCCCTCTCCATTAGGTCGCCACCGATAAGGAACTGATTAGCTGGGTAAGATGATGGAACGTTGAATGTAATTTTGAGATATTTGTGAATACCTTGTTAACTTGGTTCTTTTTCTCCGTTCAGTATTCATCTCTATACAAGCTGCCATCTACTTGCCCTTTAATCGACGCAATCCCGTTTTCAATCGGATGCACAACGCTTCAACTTCGAGCCACAAAATCAGTTTCCACTGCTTCATCTTCTCTATCGTCTAAATCGATTCTATATCAATAGAGAGATTTTCCACCGCCATCGGTCCTCTTTGCTCCCGCTCTTCTCTCCATTCAAAATACCTGTCATTTTTTCTTCCCAAAACTGCCTCTATTTCACCTTATCGATTGGCGTTTTGCACCTCTGCGCAACTGGTTGTGGCTCCATCCATCAATCATCATCACGGGTTATGTAAAATTTTTTGATTGTGTATGCCTACATCTGTTTAAAGGTTGCTTAGTTTGGATATTGAACTGACGTTGGTCTTATATAATTTCATATTTTTTGCGTTTTCACTGTAAGTGGTTTGTGAAATTTATTGACGCAAGCTTTCGAACACCAAGTGCTTGATGAAATTCTTCAACAGAAGTTGATGGTTGTACAATAATTTGTTGTTCTTGAAGGTTTTTACTTATTTTCTTACTATGCTTTAAATATGAAATCATTTATGCATGACACGTTCACTTTTTTTTTTGCAGCACTATGTTCAGATCTTCTTCTGTAAATAATTTTTATTTTTGTTTTTCTTTTGTGTTATATCTATAATAAAACTCCTAATTATCTTATATGTTTTGTGCATTTTCAGCTCGTGAGCCCTAATTACGCTGTAAGTTTTTTCTTTGCACACATTTGAGATTAATGGTCAAGAGTTTGAAGGTCTAATGTACGTGATCTTAATGTGGCGCTAGCTCTGTTTGTATTCATTTGTATTAGTTATTATACCAATATATATGGGTTTTCAAATGATGAGTTGATTAAAAGGTTTGTTTGCACCACCGCTTCTTGGTTCTCTATTTTATTCTATCATCCTTTTAGGGTTCACCTTTAATTTTTCTTTGAATTTGGGTTTTTTTATCTATGTAATTGTAAGCCAAGTTACAGAATATTATTCAGGGTTGGAAGTACTTATGGTTTGATAGCGATATCAAACACATATATAGATGTTTTCCTTTCATTTCCCTTAAGTTGTGTCTTGTATTTAGAAATACTCTATCAATTTTCAATTATTGCTTTCATTAGTACGTAGTATGCCTGGCATAAAATGGTTAGGTGTAGATGGAGTGGATAACATTTTGGTACTCAATTTCATTATGTAGATCTCAACTATGTATATACTTTGAACCCTAAATTATTTTCAGAATCGATTTGATTACTAAAGATTTATTTTGGTATTTTTGGTTTTGTATATAATGACTTGACAACTTACGTTTGTATAATCTAATTTAATACAAGTTTTGGTGTGTGATAGTTTTTTGGAAAAACAGTCATAGCTGTTCTTCATTGACGTTTAATGGTCGATTATGTTGTTGATGAAAATTAAGTACTTTTTGAGGAAGGTCAACAAGAGTAATGGTTTATCAAAATTATATATATATATATATATATATATATATATATATATATATATATATATATATATATATATATATATATATATATATATATATTGGTTCTTAGTAAAACGCTTATAATTATTTTAAGTTAATCACGTCTTTGCTGTGTGGATAAGATTACTCATTTACTCTTCTATGGAAAGTTAAAAGTCTGGTTTCTAAGATTGCTCAATCTAAAGACATTACAAGTACAATGCTGGAATCGAAAGTAATAAAAGTAGGCTGCTATAATACACAATAAGTAAAAGTAAGTTTCTATATCTTCTAACTCTTAGGAATGTAATTACAGGGCTTATGCAGCAAGCGCACGTAGCAAAATCATCCCCCAAGGAACGGATTATAAATCGGCAAAAAGAACAATGAGGTTTGTGTTTCCTGGAAATTAATATATGAAGGTGAGCAAGGTCAAAAGGTGTAATGTAATCCATAATGGTGGGTTGTGGTTTGTTTTAGTTTTAATTATTGTATCTAGATCTATTATTTAGAGTGAAGATGACACCAAGGAATACGACCAGAAACCATCCCATTTTTGTACTAAATCCATGTGATTTATTTATTTATTTTATTAACATTTCACTTTTTGTTATTGTCATTTGCAGATTTGCTTATTTTGATTTGTTGTAAAAAGAGATTTCATTTGCTTAGATTAGGTGTTGTGACTTGCAATTTTAGAGCTTTTGACTTTGTATAAGCTTGTATAATCAGTTCTTTCTTGACTAAATTGTGATACTTATTTTACAATTTTTCTAGATGCGTGTTATAAGGTTAGGGGGTTTCTTCTTTATGTGTTACTTATCTCACCTGTGATTTCTTTCCTTTGGCAGACCTTTTGAAACCAATCACTTTGAAGGAAGCATTCCCTGCTTCAATTGTTGCATCCGCCCTTAGATTGTAAAGAACTATAGTGATGTTGAACTAATTGAAGATTATTCTGTAAGTTTCCCATGTATACGGGATAAATGTGGGAAATAGCAATGTAAATGTATTTATTTTTGTATTATAGCATTGCACTTTCATTATCTTTTTCTTATTTAAGCATTGTACATCCAAAATCTATCCATTTAGAGTATTAAGCTTTCATTTTTTTATGTTATTAGCACAATATACTTTAGATAATACTAAAGGAAATAACCAAATTACCCTTTGTGGGCCGTGTTTAGCACGACCCTTGAGCGTACCTAGTATATATATATATATATATATATATATATATATATATATATATATATATATATATATATATATATATATATATATATATCTCCTTTACCACCATTAGGTGGTTCTCCTCTATGTACGTAGATATAATATGACCAATCAATGAGGTGACTGTAGCCACAAAGTACTTTCATCATCCACAAATCGTTGGAAAAGATGTTGTTTGCTAACAATTACTCTTTAGTATGGATAAAAGAAAAACCACATAGCTTTTACTCTATCGCTGATGTGGGATATGTATAGATAAAGTTATAAATCAATTAACTAGGTTTTAAGAACTTATCACCCCTTTTGGTTCAACCATTTTGGTTCAAAACTATTAGGTAGGTCCTAAAAAAATTTCAAGGTGGTTCCTAAAATAAATTGTGTATCTTAAAATTGTCAAATACGGTAAGATAAATATTAGAGTATTATAATAATCACGAATAAATATAAAAAAGACAATAATGGTCAATGTGTTTTTTTTGTTGGATTGTGTTCAAAATATCTCTAATTTACAAAAACCAATCCTTAAAGAGGGTTCCTAAATGGATTTGGTAGCTACGCTTAGACCGTGCGGTGTAGGGTGCGGGAGACCCTCCTTTGCGGGGAACACCACCCCCATCCCCATGTCGTGACCCTGCAAAAATGTGACCACGGAGGAGAAAATCGTCGTGCAGGGAAATTTTTACACCACAAACACTCTCAAATTTTACCTTACAAAAATTGTCAAAATGTCATTATCCAATAAATCTTCCCCCAAAAAATCAAAAGCAACGAGAAACATTTTTCTAAAGCTGAATCGTCGCCGCAACCACATATTCCGCAAATGGACCGTCCAATTTTCTCGATGCCACAATTCCAATATCTGACGATGCAAGCTACGTTTTACCTTCAATCTTTGTTCAACCCGTTTTTTATTCCTCCTAACTCCAATTTCACCGAACTCCAACTTGAGACAGCCGACGAATCCGATTCCGATTTAAGTGCCGATGTCGTGCCTGAGACATAACTTGAATTAGACTCTGATGATGCCCCACTCCAACGTAAAAGTTCCAAAAAATCGGGGAAGAGAACCGGTCTTGCTGCTCCTGTACCTTGGATACCCGAAGAACAAATCATTTTAGCACGGGCGTTGGTCGATTTTTCAGAGAATGCTGAGTCCGGAAACGTCCAATCTAAACAACATTTTTGGGAAAGTATTAGAACTTTGTTTCGCGCAATCTTGGGCATGCACATCGATCGAAAGATACAATAAAAACAAAATTTCAAGACCTGAACAAGGCGGTAACGAAGTTCAATGGGTTGTACAAGAACTTCAAAGATCAACGTGACAACGGTGAAAACGATAGACATACTCCAAAAAGCACTTGAGGTTTATCATTCACAAAATGAATGAAAAGCGTTTAAATCTATGGGTTTTTGGGAAGTTGTACGATCGTATCCAAGATGGAAGGGGTCCCGGAAGCGACACATGGATCAAAACGGTCCAAAACATTTGGAGACCCATTACACGACGTCTTCCGATACACATGTCGGTTTTGACCTCAATTAAAAGATGGACGAGTTTGAATGGCCAATGTGACGCGATCGAGCAAAAACGAAAGGAAAAACGACACCTTCAAGCTTGGTTCATGATGAGCGCATGAGTGAAATGAACAAAAAATTTGATAAATTTATTCGGCTATTGCATCTCATGTGCGATTCCAAGAAAAACGAACACTGAAGAAGGAGAAAGCCCGCGGGGACAAACAATGGCGATCGGCATGCAACTTTTGATTAAACCGATGAGTCATCTCTCCGGCCGGGCTCTCGAGATGACACTGAAGCTGAAAGAAGATATTATAAAAAATATGAATATTAGTGTTTTAATTTTCTTAAATTTAGTTTTAAGTTACTTTTATGTTTAATTTATTTTTAAAATTTTAAGTTATTGGTATGTTTTTTAATTTTTAAAAAATTCAAATATTAATAAAAATTTAAATTTAAATTAATTTTGTTTGTTTTTTAAATAAATTACTTTTTAATTCAAAAATCAAGGGGTGACCATTTTAGAGTGGTGAGAGGAAGAGTAAGAGGTGTTGACCGTCCAAATGTCACATGCAGAAGCATCTTGTTTGAGGATCATTTTAAGTAAAAATTGTGAGATTGTTCTGTACAGCCACAACTGTCTCATTATCAATAAAACAATGACATAATAATATGTTCCCGATGTATGGGAAGGCATCCTAAATTGGGAGAGACTGGGCTGAGTGGGTCTTCGATAACTCCTGCCCTTACATCTACGATAAATCTTCAAGTACATAGGTGGAGACGGGCCGAAGGTTGAAATAACCTGTATAAAACGTCATGGGAAGAATAGAAGTTATAGACATGGGGTAGGGAATATGGTGATACTTGAACGTAGGGATCGTGGGAGTAGTTCCCTATGACCAAAAAACCTTCTATTAACTATAAAGTTGAAATGATCTAACAACATTTTAAAATGGAACCGATTCAATCTTCAAATGATCTAACAGCCACGATTGGCCATAGTTGTTACAAATCACCGTTGTCAATAATATATATATTTTAGGTTCCAAAAAAAAGATTAGTGAGTAAGCAGATTATCTTGCACTCGTAACAATCATACTAAATGATTAGTACTTCTTGTGCGTAGTTCGTTTAACATCTCCATTTATTTGATATTACCCCCACAACAACCAATAGTCGTTAATGAATAACTAAGATTGTATTTGGTAAAAGTCTATGAAGCAACCAAATGACATGAAACAAGCAAATAAACGTAAAGGATTCTTGAAGTACCTGCTATAATAAAACCACATCATATGAAACTACTATCATAGAAATAACCGAAAGCAATACAACCATGTAAAATACCAACCATAAACCAGAATTTTTGATCTGTTTCTACTTGATCAATTAATATCTAGAGTTCTATCAAAATTTAACCAGTATATGTTTACTAATATCGTTAAAGAATGAAAAAAAAATTATGTTAGTTTGGGATAAATATTTTCAATATCTCATTAATTAAGTTGAATACGTAAAATATACATGAGAGACATACACGTAGTGACGTAGGGCATACTAGAGGTGCACAAAAGCCGGTTTTTAACCGGTTCGGTTTTCTGAAGAACCAGTTTTTGAAAAAATTGGTTTGGGTCCAACCGGTTCGGTCTTTTCAATAAGACAAATAACCGCTCCGGTTTTGGTCGGTTTTTTTAAATGAAATTGAGTTTTAGACCGGTTTTTTTTCGGTTTTTAAACCGGTTCTGTTCGGTTAACCGGAACAAAAACCAGAGTAAAAACCGGTTTGGTTTGGGATAGAAAACCGCTTATTAAAAAACCGGTTCCGGTATTTTTTCCGGTTTTTAAAAAAACCGGTTGTCGATGTGCACCTTTAGTTTAGGGCATACATAGCCAGATGGACTATTTACAAACACAAACCCATGAGAATACAATTACAAGCCGATACATACAAAGTCTAAAGTCCATATAATCTAACAAATATAAGGGGTTCGGCGTGCTTCTTTTTTTTGGCAATCTAATCGGTGTAAGCCTGTAAGGTAATTTGCAATTTATGAATGAAATGATTTTCAATAATAAAAGTCATTTATGAATGACTAAAATTGTATTTGGTAAAAGTTTATGAAGCAACCAAACGATATGAAACAAACAAGTAAACGTAAAGGATACTTGAACCTACTATAATACAACCAGTCAACCACATCATATGAAACTACAATCATAGAAATAACCGAAAGCAATACAACCATGTATAATACCAACCATAAACCAGAATTTTTGATCTGTTTCTACTTAATCAATTAATATCTAGAGTTCTATCCAAAATTAAATTAACCATTGTATGTTTACTAATATCGTTAAATAATGAAAAAAAAAAAGTATAATCAATGTCATCAATTAAGATCAAACTATGTAATTTCCTAAGGACAAAAAGCAAAACGGCATAAAAAAATAAATACATAATGGTTGAACAATGTATTGTTAAGTATCATTTATTATCATGTACTATATTTTCATTCTTGAGCATTTCTTATTTACTTATTATCTAAATCAGTATCACCCTACCTACATACATGTGGTAAACCATGACATGGACCATGGGTAAAAACTTCACCGCTTTGACAGTGAAAGTGAAATAGTTCAACGGGTAAGAGAACTGAGCAAGTATTGACACACCTAACACTAATAGTAGTTTCTAACAGTAAAAGGGCAGGAAAGACATGCAAGAAAGAGACCATCATGCATACTTGGAGACACCAGATACTTTTCTAATAATGCCTGGTATTAATATAATAGCAGATACAATAACATTAAAGAGAAATATAGAGTATTAAAGCTGTGAACCTGAAAACCAACAATGGCATAAATAATATCGGCACTGAAAAAGGGAAAAAGTTGGAGTCCATTAGAGGGAGCCGAGCTGGTTATTTGGGCCAAGAGTGCACCGGCCTGTTATCCTTCCACTGTTAGAAACGAAAGGTTTTCGCAGCTCTGTTAAGCCAGCCTAACGCATTGCCCTCTACTCTAGGAACCAAGGAGCCCAAGCCTTCGCTCAAACCACATGATCCAACTCCAAACTTGGAATGGGCAAGCCAGATATCGCAACAACATGGCCCAACCGAACAAGGCTCCATCACAGTCCATCCAACTTTCATGCCCTCACTCGAGTCACAGGCTCGCGTTACCAAGCCCGGCGACAAATCGAAACGATCTAAAATATAAAAAGACGAGACGATTTCCTTTTTTCAGCGATGTGGGACGGTCTGTTGATGCTCGTTTCTATCACTGTTGATTACTTCATTCTTTCCATTGATATTTTCTAAACTCTAAACTGAGAAAAGAGATTGTCCAACATGTAAATATTTTGAAGCTGGAACTATTTTACCGTTTTCGTGAGTTGTGATTGATAAGCTATGTCGATTTTCATATTCGACCATTTGGAATCATTCTCTCCAAGATTTAAGTATCAAACGTACTTGTACCAATATATAAACCTGCTTTCTTCTCTTCTGTCCATGAACTCGGATTTCTCTACAAAATCAGTGACTCAATTCTAGATAGCACTTGATATTCCCTCCAGTTCTTGCAGAATCTTTTTTAAAATCAACCACCGAAACTACACAATTCGATGTCGGAAACTCAATCTCCCTTTGTTCACGATTCAATGTCGGTTGCTTTTTTCTCTCTATCCAACCACCGCCAAGACTTGTGAAACATCCACATTTTTTTCGATTAAACGAGTTTACATAATCTCCAACTTTATAAATTGCAACTTAGTCCCATACCTTTCACAAATCACGTTTTCTTCCCAATCGTGAATGTCTATTGAAAATAAAATGAAGATTATGTTGAATATGGGGACGCATTATAACGGTATTGGGAATACTTGTAATGATATTTTGCACAGGGGATCTTTTATTTGTATAAATACCTTTCACAAATCACGTTTTCTTCCCATGCACCTTTGTTGTCGCGAAAAAGTTTGTATAGATTAAGCCAAACTTGGCTTGCTAAGGAATCTTTCTTGAGAACCACCGGAAGTAAGGCTTGAGATATGGTGGAGTAGATCCACATTTTGACTATGGATCAAGATTGGTGGGTTTGGGGATTGACACATCATATGAGTAATCAATATCACCAATGACATCGTAGCGGTCATAGTGAGTCGAGAATAACTCTCATCAGGAGTCATAATCCAACTGTTCCAGATCAAGAACGAGAAGAATGTTATGACTTAATATTGGTGATTCCAAAAGCCCTGTGTGATATAGAGGTTTGACTGTTGTATTGGGGCTTATGCTATTTATCATTACTACGTCGTTTATATAAGTTAGTTAGGTTGTTAATATGGTAGTTAGTGGTAGTTGAGTTAGTTACGTATACAGTAGTATAAATACTCTTTGTAACAGTTGTTTACAGTAATGAGAAGAAGAATCATTTTCATTCTCTTTTGTTCTTAGCTCAATATGGTATCAGAGCATTTTTTCCGCATCTATAATCCATTCCTTTTTCATTTGAATTCTCATTCTGTTCGTTTCTATCTTCTTCAATTCAGATATTGAATTGATTCATTCATATCAAAATCACTTGTTCTTACTCTGTTTTTCTTCAATTTGAATTTCATTGTTTTTCTTGCCCTTTAATGGCGGAAACACCTGAACAAATACCTCAAAATACTTCTCCAAATGATCCTTATTACATTCATCATTCTGATAATCCTGGATCTATACTTGTTTCTCAAATTTTGACTGGAGAAAATTATGCTTCATGGAGTCGATCCATGATCATTGCTTTATCTGCGAAGAATAAATTTGAATTTGTCGATGAATCTCTTCCTTGACCAGATGCTTCAGATCCTGAAAAATTAAAGCTATGGTGTCGAAACAACAATATCATAATCTCGTGGATCCTCAATGCGGTTTCCAAGGAGATTTCCGCTTCAATCATCTATCTAGAGACAGCTTCAGCCATGTGGAAGGAATTACGTGAGCGTTTTCAACAGAGCAATGGTCCACGTATTTTCCAAATCAAACGAAACTTAATGAATCTCACTCAAGGTAACGATTCTGTTAGTCTCTATTACACAAGGCTTAAAATGATATGGGAAGAATTAGCGAATTACAGTGTTCAATGTACATGTAATGATGCTAGAGAACTGGATCACACTATGAGTTTCTTAATGGGATTGAATGATAGTTATTCCCAAATTAGAGGATAAATTTTGCTTATGGATCCAATTCCATCTGTAAATCGTATATTCTCTCTAATTATCCAAGAAGAAAGACAAAGGGATATCAGTAATACTTCACAAAATGATGGTGTAATGGCATTTAATGTCAGATCCAACGGAAATTTCACTCAAGGTTCCAATCACAAAGGTTCTAATTCAAATATATCACAGAATCGTTCATCCAATACCAACAATTACAAAAATCGTAATTCTTCTTACTGTACTCACTGCAATCGTAGTGGCCATACTCAAGAAAAATGTTACCGTCTCCATGGCTTTCCTCCAGGATATCGTTTCACTCACACACAACCTCATAACTCTAAAATCAATGCTGCTTCAGTTGATAATGTTGGCAATCAAGTGCAGGGTTCTACCTTAGCTCCTGTTGACAACAAGTGTGATGCTACAACTAGTTTGACTAATGAACAATGTCAGCAGATAATTGCCATGCTTTCAGGCAAATTGGCTTCTGTGAATTCCATTTCTTCCACATCTTCCGACAATCCATCTGCAGGTAATCATTTCATCCTCAATCTAAACGGTGGCTATTTTAAATCCAATGTTTGGGTAATAGATTCTGGAGCAACGAGTCATGTCTGCAATAATTCTGATATGTTTTCTCACATGCGATCAGTCTCAAACACAAGAATTCGGTTACCAAATCAATTGATCATCAAAGTACATAAGGTTGGGAATATCAAGTTAAATGAACAATTAACTTTACAGGATGTATTATTTGTGCCTCAATTTGAATTAAATCTTATCTCTGTTACTTCTCTAACATCTCATGATAAGGATTTAATAGTCAAATTATCCTATGATCGTGCCATTATCAAACAGATTTCCAGCAAGAATGTGATTGGCAAGGGTGATGTCATGGCTGGATTGTATGTCTTGAAGATCAAAGAAATTGCAACTGTTGCTGCTCTTATTACTACACACAGATGGCATCAACGATTAGGACATCCTTCTTTTGATAAACTCAAGCATCTTGATAATGTTTTAGATTGTAATAAGCATGATACTTCTTTTCCTTGTACTGTTTGTCCCATTGCCAAACAAAAACGACTTCCTTTCATTTCTGCAAATAATGTCTCCAATAAACCATTTGAATTAGTACATTGTGATATTTGGGGGCCCTATCACATAAATTCATATCAAGGTTTTTGGTATTTCATTACCATAGTTGATGATTGTACAAGGTATACATGGATTTACTTGATACGCAATAAGTATGAAGCTCAAAATGTTATTCCTCAGTTCTTTACTATGATTTATAAACAGTTTGATGTCCATATCAAATCTTTTAGATCTGATAATGCAAAGGAATTGCAATTTAGTGAATACTTTAAAAACGAAGGTGTTTTACATCAATATTCTTGCGTGGAAAGGCCTCAACAAAATGTTGTGGTTGAGCGAAAACATCAACATCTACTGAATGTTGCTAGAGCTTTATTCTACCAAGCTCGTCTTCCTTCTCCTTATTGGTCTGATTGTGTTGCTACAGCTGCTGTCTTTATTAATAGAACTCCTTCAAGAGTTATTGGTAATGTTTCTCCTTTCTACAAATTATATGGCAAACTTCCAGATTACAATCATCTTCGATCTTTTGGTTGTTTAGTGTTTGCTTCTACTTTACCTGCTCATAGACAAAAATTTCAACCAAGAGCTCGAGCTGCAGTTTTTATTGGTTATCCTATGGGGATGAAAGCTTACAAACTTTTAGATTTAGAATCTAAACAAATTTTTATCTCTCGAGATGTAATCTTTCATGAAGACATTTATCCCTTTCATCATTCATCAAATGTTACACCCACAAACCCATTTCTTTTACATTCTTTACCTCATTCTATTGATCCCATACTTGATACTCCTTTCTCTTCTCCCACTGCTCCTCCTGAAGTTGATCCTCATGTCCCTGAAGATGATCCTCCTGTCCCAAATGTTCCAACTTCACGACCAACAAGAAACCGACAACCTCCATCTTATTTACGTGATTTTCACTGTAACCTTTCTCAATCCCTTACTCAATCATCTTCTGCTAAATACCCGTTATCTGATGTTCTTTCTTATAATAACCTGTCCTCCTCTTATCAAAAATATGTTTATGCTATTTCTACACAAGTGGAACCTACTTCTTATAAAGTAGCCTCTCAATTTCCTGAATGGATTCAAGCTATGAACGAAGAACTTCAAGCTTTAGAGTTGAATAACACGTGGACTGTGGTACCATTACCTCCTAATCGGAAACCATTAGGTTGTAAATGGGTATTCAAGATAAAAAGGAAAGCCGATGGTTCTATCGAACGTTATAAGGCTAGATTAGTAGCCAAAGGTTTTAATCAACAAGAAGGGGTTGATTTTCTTGATACATATTCTCCAGTGGCCAAGCTTGTCACTGTCAAAATGTTTCTTACAATTGCAGCACAAAAAGGTTGGCCGTTAATACAGTTAGATGTAAACAACGCCTTTTTAAACGGTGACCTAGATGAGGAGGTTTATATTCAAATACCACAAGGATATGTTCATTCTCAAAGTCATCAGAAAAACACTCCTTTAGCATGTAAACTGGAAAAATCTCTATATGGCCTTCGTCAAGCTTCGAGACAGTGGTATGCCAAATTCTCTTCATTTTTAATTTCTGAAGGGTTTATACAATCAAAAGCTGATTTTTCTTTATTCACAAAAGGTTCTGCTGATACCTTTATTGCCTTACTAGTCTATGTTGATGACATAGTCATCACTGGTTCCTCTATGATAGCTATTAATGAAGTCAAACTCCGTCTTAGCAATCAGTTTCGTTTGAAGGATCTTGGAAATTTAAAACATTTTTTGGGTCTTGAAATTGCAAGAACTAAAGAGGGTATTGTAATTTCTCAACGACAATATGTTCTTGATCTTTTACAAGATAGTGGAATGCTAGCAGCTAAACCCATTTCTTATCCGATGGATCCCAAGCACAAGTTTTCAAATTTTGAAGGAGAAGAATATGAAAATGTATCTCAGTATCGTCGTCTTATTGGAAGGCTCTTATACCTTACTATAACACGACCTGAAATCGCTTATGCTGTTCATCGATTAAGTCAAGGGATGTCTAAACCATTGCAATCTCATTATCATGCTGCACAACATTTGCTTCGATTTTTGAAATCTAATCCGGGCCAAGGATTGTTCTTATCATCACAACCTTCTTTACAGTTACGTGCTTTTAGTGATTCTGACTGGGCTGGTTGTTTGGATACAAGACGATCAGTCACCGGCTTTTGTATATTTCTTGGTGACTCATTAATATCATGGAAATCGAAAAAGCAATGCACAGTATCTCGAAGTTCCACTGAAGCTGAATATAGAGCGTTGGGTTCTGTAACATCTGAAATCATATGGTTACGTCATTTACTCAGAGATTTTGGTTTTCATTCTTCTAATCCTACTTTGGTATTCTGCGACAATGACTCAGCAATCAAATTGGCAAACAATCCGATTTTTCATGAACGAACAAAACACTTGGAAGTAGATTGTCATTTTGTGCGTGACAAGATTTTAGATAAAACAGTAAAGCTTATGCCCATTCATACTTCTCATCAATTAGCCGATCTTTTTACCAAACCTCTACCATACTCTAAACTACAACCTATTATTTCCAAGATGGCACTTAAAAACATTTTTCAGTGTCCATCTTGAGGGGGGATATTGGGGCTTATGCTATTTATCATTACTACGTCGTTTATATAAGTTAGTTAGGTTGTTAATATGGTAGTTAGTGGTAGTTGAGTTAGTTACGTATACAGTAGTATAAATACTCTTTGTAACAGTTGTTTACAGTAATGAGAAGAAGAATCATTTTCATTCTCTTTTGTTCTTAGCTCAATAGCCATGGTGATGATTAAAAAGAGACCGATGAGAAAAATTAGAAGGAGGTAGTGTTCAACAGTGAAGAAGGCTCCATGAAAGAGAGAGAAATGGAAGGTGAGAAATTTTAGGAGTGCTTTCTTACCATGATAATTATTGAATTCTCATTGATTTCCTAGTATGACCGTTACACATATAAATACAAAAGAAATGGATTGTGGCTGCTTATGCAAAATAAATGACAAAACTATACAAACAAGACTAAATGTACTATATATTAACACGTACTCTTTCAATTATGATTCTTTACTAATATTTAGCCAATCCAACTGTCCAAGTTAGTCATATCTCATCAACTGACAGGGCTTCAACTATTTAGGTTAATAGTTGATTTTTTTCTGCATATCAGTATTCAATTAAGCGATGACAATCACAATTTCACCTAGATTGCATAGCAAATTTTAAATTTGATTATTTACTAATATAATTCTAAATATCAGTCTAAGTATTTATCATCAATCAAAATATATATTCATAGAATTTCGGGACTAACATGAAAAAAAAAATGAGGATTATTTTCTAATATAATTGTAAATATCAGTCTAAGTATTCATCATCAATCAAAATATATATAAATAGAATTTCGGGACTAACATGAAATAAAAATGAGAATTATTTTCTAATATAATTCTAAATATCAGTCTAAGTATTTATCATCAATCAAAAAATATATAAATAGAATTTCGGGACTAACATGAAATAAAAATGAGATTGTCCTTTTATATTACTTAATTATTAGATCGTTAAACAGTTTAAAGTCAAAAAAGACATAAAAAAAACTTTTCAATGATGATTAATGTACTTAGGTTTTCAAAGGACAGGATCCATAATCATGTATATACAATATAGACGATTTTTGTAGTTCATACCGAAACAACATGAAATGATCTATCTCCCAAAAGAGAAAAAGAATCTTGTGGACTAAATCTGCAGATTGATTAATAATTCAGGGACTAAAACTGTAGTCTACTCTCTTCTTTTACAAGTGAGACCAAACTCAAATCAAAAGGAGCAAGATCACCAACTCACCCCTCGCCGTTTCCTTCAGTTGGTTGCTGCTATGGATTTTGCTTCAAATCCTTCTTTCCCTGTTCGCTACAAGAAATTCTCAATCGATATCAAGGTTGCTAGTCTTTTCCACATTCGTACAATTATTCGTTTAGTTTATTAATTTACGTCTTCTTCTTCTTCCTTGACCTCCCTCTTTTTCGACAGACTCTACTATTACTTTATTGAAGTTCGAGATTTTCACATTAAAATCTTCAAGATTGATTCGATTTTTTGCATGTGTTATCTTTTGCTAATACTATCTGAAGGACAAAAGTTGTAGGATCATTCATTAGTAAGCGCACTTCATAAAAGACCACAATTTTGCTCACACCCACAAACTGTTTGTTTTATTGCCTCCTCCGACTTTCTGCGATCAATATCTATCAATTCTTCTTTCTATTTATCATGAACAATTTTGTTGGCAGGAAAGTAAAATCGATATAGTCATTTGTAGCCACGATGATCAATTCTTGGTGAGTTATGGCTTCTGTTACCTCTTCCTTTCTTCCAAAATGATCTTGGTGTGTGCACTTATAATTTTGTCAACAACGCTAGGTTATTGCAACTCAAATTGGGACTATGGGAACCATACTGCACGCAAGGTAAATATAAAATGGATTCCAAAGATGATTCTCCCTTTAATGTTTGTGTATTCACTCTATCTTTCTTGTTTTAACAGGAAAGAAGAAGGGATGTTGAATAATCCTACTTTCAATGTATCTGTTATATTTGGTAAAAGAGACGAGGTAAGAGTAAGATGCCTTATGAAGTGGATACTACACTGTTCATCATATTGGCTTGATAACTGAAATGTTTAAACTGCAGCCAATGCTAGTGGCATGTGCTCGTCAGCTTATTGAACATATAAGGTCTGTTATTAGATAAATGTTATGGTTATTGATTGTAATTAATCCCTTGGTTCTTTTTATCTTATGATGTGTGTGTGTGTGTGTGTGTGTTTTTTTTTTTCCAGTAATTCTGGCTCTTCAAAACCATTGACGCTCTCACTTGGTCTTAAGGACCATTCCATGGTAGCTTCTGAATTTTGATTAGGAATTTGGATGGTTAACAGAAAATGTTAAACACTATTAATTATTATCTGTTCTTTGATGTTACAGGAGACTCTTAAAGGAATCGTTTCTGCTGTGATTGAGAACAAAATGTGGTAAATGATACTTGCTTAGTGACAAATGATTTAAGGAAGCTCCAGTTGGATATTTATTGTTATACGGAAGATGGACATCATAATAACTGGAAATATGATTTGTGGAATAGTAGTAATCCGGGTTTTCTTGATTCAGTGTTGGTTATTAATTGGTATTTTGTGTATTTGAATATGGGATTCTGAAATTGTTAGGTATTGTTTTGGTATCCGTTCATAGAAGATGAGGGAATGGAATGAAAACTACATTGGAATGAAAAATCATGTCTATTTACCACATGAGAATGAAATGGAACATCCATCATGTGATCACTTTTCGGGGTTTAATTTTAATTCCGCAAGAGAGGTGTTTCTTAATTTCTCTATTGATTGGAAAAATATATTATAACTAAGATTACTTCTATTTGATACCAATAAGTCAAAAAATCTTAGAACTTCACTAACTTTTATTATTATTATTTTTTTGTTATTTTCCAATTATACCTAAAATTATTTATTATTATAGTTATACTTTAGCATCTGCTACTTGAAATACAGAATATATATACGGAACGGTTTAAATACGAACCACAAAGAGTTAGAAAACGATTATTCGCACTTAAATTAGTTTTGTTTATAAGTTTTCAAAAAAATTTTATTTTCCAAAAACATAATCAAGCATAGAAAAATCAATATTTTTCAATTATACTCAATAAAGTTATGTTACAAAATTCAATTGTGAATTTCTTAAAATCTGAATGTTGTAACATTTTTTATGGTAGAGAATAACTGTCTATATATATATATATATATATATATATATATATATATATATATATATATATATATATATATATATATATATATATATATATATATATATATATATATATATATCCTATCCTAATAAATAAGTAACTCAAAGCCATATGTCATCACCACATTCATTTTGCCACATGTCATTTTCTCATAATTTTAAATTTCTTAAAAAAAACTAATTGGTTTGAAATGTTTCTAACTCCTTAATGATCGGTTTAATTATCATTCAATTTCAAAATTAATTATTATGATTCAATTTCAAAATTAATTGTTTTTTAATATCATATTATTTTTTAATGTGTAGAATGATTTGAGAGACAATTGAGAGACAATTGACGTCATAATATTTTGAAGAACGATTCCAATCATAATAGTAAATTTGATTTTAGTACCGGTGACATTCTCATAATCAATTATATTTATCAAATTATAAAGTCGTAATAGTAAAAATCAAAAGCAAGATGTCACAAAACACAAACAAATTTCTTATGTAAAATTATTAACGTTTAGATATTCTTAATTAATAATTTTATTGTATCATCCCGTGTAATACACGGGTTTTACAACTAGTATATATATATATATATATATATATATATAGAGTTGAATTATAGAGAAAACGTAGATAAATGAAAGAATCTAAGAACTATTCTACACAATATTAAGTTATACCCCAAAATTTTTTAATATGTGATTAAGACATTTTTAAGAGAATTAAAAAAATCAACTTTTTTTTTTTATATTTATATGCTTATGAATATAAATATTCACATGCTTATGCATATAATATGCATACAAACTTTTTTTTTTTAAAACAAAACATTTCTAAATATCATAAAGGCTGCGATTTAAATATTTAATTTTTTATTTTAATTTTTTTACATATGCATAGGACTATGCATAGACGACGCATTTGCATAAGCAAAAAAATTATTTTTTTAGAACTTTTTTTAATCTCTTAGTTGCATAATTAGAAAATTTTAAATATATTTTTTTTTTTGAAAAACATTATGTAGAATTTTTTTTGATAAAATAGGTTTTTTTGAGAAAATTTTAAATATATTTTTTTTGATAAAATATTATACATCAAACGACACTAAATATGCACAAACATAATCTTATTAACAATACCTTTTTATTTTTTATCAAAGCTTACTTTATTAAATAACATTTTTTTATTGTTTTAATTTTATTTAGTTTTCCTATTATACATCAAATGTGTTATTTCATTCCCTCATAGCAATCAAGGATGATAATGTAATACAATGACTTATTTCGACACCTTGCTTATTCAAATACTACGTTCATTTGATTTTAATGATTTAATTCTATCATACTTAAAAAAAGTTGTCTGGATTATTATTTATTTTATTTCAAAATACATCTGTAGTGTTTTAGTGCATAAAATATTTATTTCAAAACCAGTTTTCAAATCTGTATGCATATATGAACTAAAACCAAAACAGGAGGCAGAGACAAAAAAATCTTGTTGGTCAACAGTCGCTCTTGTCTTACAGAGGACTAGACACAACCCAGATTTGTGCACAACTTTCAACATTTGGGGGAAATTCAATCCATTTAGCACAATGCCTGTGTTCCCCCTCTCCTCATATTCACAATAAATAAAATATGTTACATACTCCTTGCAACGGAAAACAGGACACCAACTCTTCATCATCCTCATATTTCCTTGATACTATTTTTCTTCATCAAATCACTCACTTTCTTTTCCAACTAAACCACCAAAACACAAGGAAATATTTATAAAAAAAAAAACTTTTAATAAAGATGAATAAAAAATATAACAAACAAACCTGAGCATTTCTCATCTTCTGCCTTTGCAATTGCTCCACCAGACTCCCAACGCTGCGAAATTTAAAACATTCTTTTCTTTATAAAAATGTCCATAAAATAAAATAAGCATCTTGAGCAAAATAGATAACGACTTTTATACCTCTGTTGTAACAGGATCACCTGAGAATGCAGCTCTCTTTCCCTTGGAGTAGGAGAGATCTGCAATGCATGTAATAATCTTGATTAATTACTTCAAAAAGAAAGTTCCGGAAGAATATCTATAAACTCATAAATACTTATTAAAAAACTTGTAAATAGGTTAGCGCTCCATCACCTGTGATATATCACCGTTTCCTGATTCCACATGCTCCATGTGATTGCCTGAGGTAGTTTGCTCCACAGACTTGATTAATCCAAGTATTTCTTCCTGAAAACAGAAAAAAGTTAGGAATTTCACTGGAGTTGGGATAGAATCAGGTGCATGTGCATCATACCCTTTGTGATGTATTATGCTGCAAAATGCTTTGTAAGGATGGAAGAAGAGAGGCAACTGGTATAGTTGAAGATGGAGGACTAGGCATGCCACCTGGCACCTGAAAGAGAAAACAAAGTCAAAGGTGACAAAGTCGTTGACTAATAATGTGGTTGACCTGGATATAGTGATTGTGTACCTTGGGGCTGATATCTGCTTCAGTGACTTTAAAACGTCCCTTTTGCTGAACCACAGGTTTTTCTGATACATCGTCTGTTACAAAGGAAATAAGTTAATATTAGGAAAGAAACAACAAACCCAGGGCAATTTAGTCATTATAGGTTTTACCGGATAAAGAGTTGCTCATATTATTCTTGTGGAGATGCTGTAATGGACCACTGTAATTGCGCTCTACTCTGAATCTTGGTTGGGGATGCTCCCTTCATATTATTTTAAAAAAATATATTACTTGCTAATTCTTTTATAATACAAGTATTTGTGACAAAAAAAGGTAAAATATAACTTGTTTGACATGTAATGTCTGTTGACTTGACTATGACATGGATAATTACGTATTTAATTGTTTAAAAGGTTTAGTTTTGTTCCGATGTTGTAAAATATTCTACCACGGTGTGATTGTGTACTATTATATAAAGAATAAAACTAAGTCTTAATATATAAGGTGAAAAAATTTACCAAAATCTTATGTATTTTGATATGTTTTTTATGGAAGAGTTGATATATACATAAAATGAAGTTGAATGTATAGAGCAAAGATTTCGTAATGATGCTTAAGAAGCTTTTAACATTTCATATAAGTTTATTCGAAAGCATTTATTATCTAACTTTTACTAAATTTCTAACATTTCGTATATATTTATATATGTTTCATCTCAAACAATCCATAAAACATACATAAAAAATAAAAAAATAAAAAAGATGTAAATGAGTGAAATGAGATTTTGATGAGTTGGCTTTTGAAACTCGTTATAAAGAAAAAGGGAAAAAAACCTTCTATTTTTATCTGCTAAACCGGTCACCGGTCAAAAAGAAATTTAATTTTCATAGAAATGGAATAATATTTAAGTTTGAAGTACCCAAGTGGAACAAACCTAAAACTTGAGTGGTAGATTTTTTTTAAAAGAAGTTTGATACCTAGGTGGAACACACCTGAAACTTCACATAACCAATGTCTTTAAAATTATCCAAAGACTGGAATTATCACGATTAAGTAACAAGAGATAAACATTATTACCTTTCTCCATTGCTAAATAACTTATTAGGGAAAACAACATTGTCTGGTAGCAGTGAACCACTCATATATTTTTTTGGCCCAGTGATAATACTTCGCTGTAAAGATTTTTTTAATAAAAGGCTCTCAATGTTTTCTCTTTCAGTTTCTTGGTCCTTAGCTTTTGGTGACAGCTTTACAGGGCTTTTCTGTTCAGTATCTAATGGATTTTCATCTGGTCCAGTTGGACTAACAGTTGCCACGTCATCTTCACAAATATCAAAACAACCCCTGTATTCATGGAACAGTTTTTCATATGAAACACTACAACGAAAAAGGATGTGAAATTTGGATGATTTAAAAGATATAATCTTACTCTAATGCTTGAAGAGGCTCTATAGGAAATAATGCAAGTGAATTTTCCAGATTAGGAATTTCATCAGCTGTTTTAGCATCTGAATGATTATTATTATTATTATTATCATCATTATGCATTTCAGGGGACAACTTTTCTGGTGGTAATGTAACACCATTGACCCTGTTTTGTTGCTCTGTAGTTTTCGGGTCTTCTACATTTGAAATTTCATCATAGTCATTGATCTGCCATAAAGGGTAATAACGTAAAAGACCAAGCATTTTATGATCAAATCTGCAAATGTCTTATCTTTGAACACATACAAGTGCGGCCTGATTCTTTAAATCCTCCAAGTTAAAGTTCCACGCACTAATTCCTCGTATATACTCTTGCTGCATGTTACAAGAAATCATTATAACAAATTAAAGAAATAAAAAAAGATGAGATTTTTATTTTACAGAAACTTCACCTGCGATAAATGGTCCTTATCTCCATATAGGTCCTTGTTCTGTACAAGAAGATCGGCTTCTTTAGCCTAAAACAAGAAAATGAGTAAATAAACATAAATAGCAACAAAGCTAATGATAATAAAGTCAAAGTTTGACATTACCTTTAGCATCCTAAAACGATCACCTAATGGAGAAAGTCCATCAAGAATAGTACGTTCCAAATAATCAGCTGTTTTTGCATGCTTGAAAAAAGGGTGCTTTAAAAGTTTTTCTGAAGAGGGACGTTTTTTCGGGTCTTTCACTAAGCAAGCAGCAACCATTTCTTTAAAAGACTGCAAAAAAAAAACTACCGTTTTAGCATAATACAATAATGGACTTTTAATTTTTAATAAAATGACACGAACCTTCGAAAACTTTTTGTCCCTTTCATAATCGAGACCCGGCGGCGCATTTTGCAGAGTCATAAGCAAAACCTAGAAGATAAAAAAATCATGATAAATCTTTCTTGTTGTAATTTAAATGACGATTTTTTAAAAGATATTTACTTTCATTGGTGGATACTTGGAAAAAGGTGCATGGCCATGAGCTAATTCGAGTGCTGTGATTCCAAATGACCAAATGTCTGCTCTGTTCACGTAAAATATATTTTTTTAATTCATGATATAATAAAAAAGATGGTACGATAATAAATGAAACACAAAAAAAACACGGCTTACTTAAAGTCGTATCCATGCAATTGCTGCATAACTTCAGGTGCCATCCTATAAAGCATTAAAAATACGTAATAAATATTTAAAAACAATAACATAAACCAAGATTCCGGAAGGAAACTTACCAACAGGGAGTTCCAACAAATGTGTTTCTAGAACGTTGTCGATCACCAGCATCAAACATGCATGCAGAAACTCCAAAATCTGCTAACTTAATGGTACCATTATAATCAACTAAAATGTTTCCTGCCTTCACGTCTCTATGAATATGACCATGAGCATGAAGATAAATTAAAGCTTTAAGAACCTCTCTTAGTAATGTAGCAATAACAGGCTCTTCAAAACCTTCTGGAAAAGATGATTTCATTATGTGAAGACATGATCCCCCAGCCATATATGGCATAACAACCCAAAGATCATGGCCTGTTGTGAATGAGCAATATGCCCTTAATAAATTCGGATGATTGATTAAACTCATTGTCTGTACTTCGCGACGAATTCCATCCTAATTCAGATCAATAAAGACAGATTTGTCATTTCAAGTGTATAACCCTAAACCTAGTATGTGTATATATATAGAAATGGTAAAATATTGATGGATATTGAAAAACCGTACCAAGTCATTATTACACTTTTCCAAATCAAGAACCTTGATCGCGACTATTTCATTTAATGGAACACAGAGCGCCCTATACACGGAGGCACTGACTCCTTCACCTACTTCTTCATATAGCTTGTAATCCTTTGCATTAAGGGGGAAATTCTTTTTTGGGACTTCCATGATTTTTCCTAAATGGCTAAATAATATGTTTTTTTCCTAAATAAAGAAAGAATATATTTTAACCAAAAGATTCCTAAACACGCGGGGTGCACGTCTCATTGATGAAGTCCTTCCGACATGGTAATATCATTCTTGTATCAATATACAACTTCATCACTCCAGTTACTTCATCATGATCATTTTCAAGGTCTCGGGACTTGGTTTATGAAAGTCACTGATGTTCAAAGCTTACTGAAGCAGTTCAATACCCTTGAAATGTGAGCTGATAGTAGCTTACGTCTGATGAAATGTAGGCTGCTTACATCTGTAGCATATCAGCTTTAGTAATTGATTGGAAGCTATATTTCAATGAACCAGGAATCAAAAGCTGATACCACAACCCTGTAAAATTAGGAACAGAAATTTGTTAATAAAACGAATGAAAGATGGAACTGGCATTTGCTAATAACTTATGATGCCAACCCTATTATAAGTATTGTGGTTTTGACTTGTAGTACAAGGCAGAGCAGAAACCAATTGAAACATGTACATACAATGGCGTAAGTTCCTCTAAGTCAAATAAAAGCAGCAAATTATAAACAAAGTAAGGCCTCCACCAAAAAGAATGGTCACATTATCAAGGAATCTCTGAATCATCGTAAAAAACCTATAATTAAGGTCATTAACGCATTCCGGTGGGAATACCTCGATAAATCAGACAAAATGGAGTAACAATCTATGTATGTGTAACTACGTAGCATAATCCACCGATGAAAAACTGAAACAACGATTCTGGATATATGATTTCATTTAACGAACAGAACACATCGATAACTTTTTTTTTGTCTTTTTATAGGGTTTTCCCCAATCTTCAGCGCCTATAATGAACCAACTTAAAGCTACATTTCTCTCGCGATTGACCGAAATTGCTAAGAAGCTGCAATCCACTGACTCGTTTCAACCCTCAGCATCTAAGTCGGCACAATTCCGCAATTAACCACAACAACACCACGATTAAAGTTAAGAGTACTAACTCTGTAAGTTCAATTTCATAGATTTTTGTCCATTACAGAAATCAAAGTTAAACGACATCAACATCGATCTCAATCAAAAGAAAGAAGAAAAACACCTTTTACATGATTCAGATATATCCATTGAAGAACATCAAAAAATCTATCAAGAACAGAAAGAGGCAGGGAAAATGATAAAGAGTACGAACCTAGGGATTTGAAGACAGAGAAAAGGCCCGTTCCGTACGAGACAACTCGCGACAAGAACTGAATTTTGACTAGACAAGTTCTTACAGAAGACCGAAATAGAAAAAGGCATATAAATAAGAAAAGGGAAACGACGTCGCATAGTTTGATAACCGTTCGGCTAATCCGCCATCCACGGTGCGTAAAAAGAAATCACAGGTACAGCTGTCGTGTAACTACTCGGAGGGTATAAAAAAACTGAGGTAGTCGTGAACTATTTGCTACTAATTTGTATTTGCCAGTTAAACAAGTTTTAGCCGAGTTTATTTCTCCATATATATCATCTATACGGCACAATAAAGTATCTACAGGGTTTTGTTTGGTACTTGATTAGAGTCATAAAACTCCTTGTTTGGTACTTAATTAGAGTCATAAAACTCCCATGGTTATCATATAATTAGTTATTTAATTACTACCAGGGGCGGATCCAATAATTATTACTAGGGGTGCATCCAAAAAAAAATTCCTGGATAGAAACCCTAGCTTGAACATCTTTTGGTAAACTTTTCTGATTTTACTGCAATCTGTCCATATTTTGTAAAAATCATAACTAATTCTAGAAAGTCGTATGAGGTTGAGGTTTGTGTCAAAAGTTCCGTATTTGAGTCTAGTATATTTGGTTAGTTGAGCCCGAAAGTTGAATATGAACATAAGTAGTGTGAAAAGATCCATTTCTCACTGATCATTTTGGGTGAGTCTGTTTTGTGGTCATAACTTGTAAAAATCATATCAAATCGAGGAAAAATCATTAGAAGACGAATTATATATCCACGCGAAGCTAAGAGTATGAACTATATGATAGAGTCGTCCGAAAGTTGAGCCGGTGCAAGGGCACACCCTGGAACCCCCTTGAATCCGTCCCTGATTACTACATTTGCAACCTTTAAAACTTAATCCTTACAATATCTAGAATCACCTATTAGCTAATTATCATTACAACTCTTAACAACTTACGCCTTCAACTCTTAATTTGTCAATCTTTGTGACATGAAAATCACACCTTTATACCATATAGCCACAAGCTCAAAGTTGTACCATAAGAGTCACACGAGGTTTCACTTCCACTATATATGTGCCTCTACAAGTTTCATAGCATCATGGGCTACATTATAAGCCTCTATGTTTCAAATTGTCTAATTATGATTATGCAATATAATCAAACGGAACTCATATCTTCTTTTATCTACGACTGCTACAAAATACATCACGAACTCATGATTATATTTTGAAATACAAAGCATCTTCGTTAATTTCTATTATCAATTCATGAATATATGAATTTCGATTGTTGAGTCATTAGATCTCGTTCGATTTTATTGAGTACAGGTTGAATGCCGGAACATATATAACAACGTCCAAAACCCAATAGGTTTTGTTTAATAGGTTAAAATTATGATATCTTCTTATTCGACGTTATCAACATGTCTTCTTGTTAATTCTAAGACAATGTCTTTTTCAAGCGATTTTAATGGAGATGATACGAATTCATTTACATATGAATAACGTCAATCATTATTCTTCTGCATTTGAAGATCGTGTGGAAATGATGAACTTTCAAGTAGTAGTAAAAATTAAAATTCTATCATTGAAGGTAAAACCTTTTATATTTTGTATATGTATATATTTACTCACATGTAACTACATATATAGAAACAGATATATTCACATGTGATTACATATAAAAAATAAATATGTTCACCAGTGACAGTTCCAATCATGACAACACGTAAGGAACGCCCTTTGGTGAAAAGAACTCAAACTCCAAGCGTTTTCATAGCTTGATAAAAAAATTTAGAAAAAATTATATAATCTTAGGATGAGCACTGTTAGGTGTGTGGAGGCTTAGAAGGATGCAAGACAAAGCAATGTTTTCTCCTGCTACCATCCATTGTTGATTACAATTTCACAAGTCAAAAGAAAGTTTGTGAACTACACATTTTTTCTAAATTGGAGATAGTAGCATGAAGCCTATATAAATGGTGGTGAAACATAAGAAAAAATGCACCCAACACAACACACAAACACATAAAGAAAATCATAGATAGATATATCACAGTTTCGTGAGTTAGCCTTTTGTGCAGAGTCTAGTTTGGCAGCCAAAAGTGCGAGTGATATTTTCTTGTGAGTGGTCAGACTACAAGTGCAGTTTAGCCTTGTATGATTGTAGTGTTTTCTTGGTGTTAATAAAACCCTCTCTCTCGTTCGCCCGTGGACGTAGGTCGTGATCTCGTGACCGAACCACGTTAAATATTGTGTTCCGATTTTACATTTTCGTTTACCGGTTATTTCGGTAATTTTATTCCGCTCGTGTCACCGAAATCAAATATCGATTTGTTTGAAGTACTTAACTCGTTTTGTTATATCCCAACAAACTGGTATCAGAGCCTTGGTATAGTTCCACAGAGTGATTTTCTGTTTTTGGGTCGAAATTTTTTTGTCTCAAAAACGATTTTGGTTTACGCCGTTGGAAAGGTCTCGTTCCACAGATTCCGAAAATATATTTTTTCGAATTTTTTGAGCGTCGGAAGACCTCCAAATCACCGGTCAAAGTTGGTCAAAACTCGCCGGAAAAACCAGTTCACCGGAGAAGACGACACTGTAGCGCCGGAGTCCGCCGGAGAAGACGACACTGTAGCGGTTCCTGTAGCAGTACTGTCGCATATTTCCAGAATGTTCAAAACAGGTCCCTGAAGTTCTAGAATTTGAAAACATGCCCCTGAACTTTCAGAAAAGTGCAGTTTAGCCCCTGAACTTCAGAAAAATTGCAGTTTGGTCCCTAAACTTCAGAAAAATTGCAGTTTAGTCCCTGAACTTCAGGAAAATTGCAGTTTGGTCCCTCAACTTTGTCAAAGTCGCAAAACAGTCACTCAAACATTTGTTTTGGGCAGTTTAGCCAGAAAATAATTTGGGTGGGGATTATATTTTGCAAATAACGAGCCAAGAACAGTTGAATCAAAATTCTATTTAATCGGTGAAGAACAGTTGAACTCAGAAGAAATTTAAAGAAATCGAAAACCAGTGCCAACAGCGTTTGTCGGGTTTTATCGATTCAGTTTAAATTTTCAGTTTCTGATTCTCAGTTCGGTATTCAGCTGTAGTTTAAATAGGTTGATTATTTAATAGAGTTCAGAAGAACAGTCGTTAAGTTCAGACAAGGCTTCGTTTAGTGAAGATTGAAAAGTTGGTGGAAGACGCAGATTGAGGCTTTATATGTCAGAAAGTTCAAGATGTGGTATTAGTAAACGGAGAAAATTAGAGAATTACAGAAGATCAGACGTTCAGACAAATCCAGCGATGATCAGAGTTTCAGGGGTTCAAGAACAGATCATGGGATGAATAGATCAAGTAATTAAGAGAAAATCTGTTTTCGGTAGATCCAGCAGTGATTAGAAAGTCAGCAGACTTAGGTGTAATCACGGGATCAGAAAGTTCGGTGTTATTCATGACGTTGAGGTGTGGACATTCTTTAGAGTCGATGTCCAAATAGAGGAAATTCTGCTTTTGAGAATGTGTCTGGGTTTGATGCATTGGGACTCAGTGGAAGGCAGTGAAGACTCTTGGGTCAAGAATTATGGTGCTTCATTTCACGCTACCTACAGCAGTGAAGCACTGCAAAATCTGAAAGTTGGAGACTTTGGAAAGGTAAGACTTGTGAACGATGAATGTTCGCTGTATATGGTCGGATTACCGTCTGAGGGAGTGACCGTCCCAGTTCAGAAGAGAAACAAAGTTCGGTTCACAGAATCTTATGGGCAGAAGAGGGTGACCTTTTGCAAGTAGGAAGCCTAGAGCTACAAGGAAGATTCAGGTTGAACGAGCGTGAAAGGTTCAGAAAAATCAGTCGAAGGATATTGTGGCAATGAGAGCATAGAGTATTGTTTCAGTTGCAGGGTTTTGCAACAGTGGGAGCATAGGACGTGTTTCAATCATAGGTCCAGGACGATAGTCGATTTAGAACCAGTTTTCAGCTGTAAAAGTCTCTCCGGTTTTGATAACTTGCTAAATATGGAGAGTGTTGTTGTTTGTTCTCAGGTTGTTCCAGGATTCGGTAGTTCGTTTTCAGTGGGAGCCGATAGGGACAGAGAACGGGTCAAGGGCAGTTTAAGTCATGACGAACATGTTGAAACTCATGGGAGTTTTAACAGGCCTTTCAGGTTAACTGATGAGAAGGCCGGGGTAACTAAGAAGAAGCTAAGATAGAAAGTGTTTTTTTTTGGAATTCACAGTTGAAGCACAGGTGAAGATTGTTCCGTGGCTTCAAGTGGGAGATTGTTGAGTGTGAAGCCACTCTTGTGGTTTGTCAAAGTAGCTGCAGAAAATTGGTATGAAGTTGGTGAAGATTTTTCAAAGTTAGGTGTGCCTGCTTCTTTCTTTGAATTAAACATTCTCATTTTCACATCGATACAAATGTATATAAATAGAGGCATTCAGTTGAGAACATTTGCACCACACAACACCATGTAACACTAAGAGAGTGCAGAGTAGCACCAAGAAATAAAACTCCTAGTTACCCGCCGTGGACGTAGGTCAGTTTTGGACCGAACCACGTTAAATTCTTGTGTTCTTAATTTGTGAGCTGTGTAACACCCCAAACTTTCACACAATTTTTTTTTCAAAAAACTTATTTTACAAATACTTCATTATACAAAACATTTAATTTTACAAACGGGGTATCACATTTCCGTATCATCACCAGAGTCTAAACCTTTTATTTAACGCTTTATACAATAACAGCTACCGTCCCACAGCCCACTCTTCTAACTCTTTTCCTGATTACCTGAGTACATAGCATTTTAAGAAAAAAAATACGTAAGACATAACATCTCGTGAGCAATGTGGGTTTAGACCCAAAACAGTTTCCTTATATTTCATTCATTCTCAAATTTAAAATATTCAATTTCCTATGAGTGCACCCATAGGTATTCCTTATTATTCATGAGCACCTTCCTACGAGCGCACCCGTAGGTTTTATACGAGACGCACCCGTATAACTCCTTCCTCAACAGCATGAAACGAATTCATCCATCAAGGTATAATTAGACAACTACTTCGCGACGGGAGGTACCATCCCAGTAGTGTCTTTTGATCACCCCTACCGCAGCAGGCCGTGATCTTTATCCGGATACTTCTCAACTCATCAACAGGGCTCAACACTTTATTAATTCTTTGTATTTCTCATTTATCTTTTGTACACATTGTACTTACCATTTCACAAGATCATTTTCAGTTTCACAAAACATTTTGGTTCCATAGAACCATTTCAATTACCATAAAACCATTTTGTCCCACAAACCATTTTATATAAAAATTCATTTCTTTTATATAAAATCCATTTGCTATATACTCGAAAAAATCCACACATTACTCACCTTGGCTAGTTAGATAAGTCTAACTATAATTACACCCTTCCTTGTCCCTTCCATTCATTGCCCTTTTACTTCTTAAGTACCTAAGAAGTTTATTCACACTTTATTAATAACATGTTATACTTTAACAACATGTAAGGACTACTTTGTTATGTTCCACTAGGCTCATATCACAATATTTTTGTGATATTCATCCCTTAACACACCTTTTAACTTATTCTTATTATCTTTTAAATGACATTTTATTGACCATTATACCATTGAAAAGTCACATACACAATTTAGACTCGTTTTTCATGTTTTCATGCTCTATAACCCTTATGGGATCAATTGGAGACCAAGGCTACATGTCTAGGGGCAAAATAGACTCTTTACCACCTTCCAGTAGGTTACACGGTCGTGTAATTTTGCTCATAAAAGTTACACGGCCGTGTAACTCCCAGATCCTTCAAAAACTTGAATTTTTCACTAAAAATCATGTATCGGGCTCGTTTTAACTCCAAACTTCACCAAATTTTGACCATAGGTTCTATTGACCCTTTATTATGTTAAGAACATGTTTTCACTTCTATTAAGTCTTATTTAGTTCATGACTTAATGATTAAGACCATAGGATGTCACAAGAGCTCTAAGGAAGCTCATATGCACATCAACTCAAATTTTAAAATCTAGTTTTGTCCATTTTCATTCCATATACTTATATAACCAATGGATGATTTAATTTAAGGTTTTTACAACCCAAAACATACTTTGTTAATTACAAATTCATGATTTTCATTAACTATTTTCATGAGTTTCATTCATGGAATCACCAATTCCATTCCACCCGACAAATTTCAGTTTTTGTTCAAACTTTCATTTTATTAATTGAAACTCTTAGGAAACCACTTCTAATAGTTTCTTCATACATAAACATCATTTATGACTCATTCTAACCAAATCTTTATGTCAAATTAACACTTTGATCCTAAACTCAAATTTCTAGGGTTTAATTACACATGAAATCACCAAACTTGATTTTTAAGTTATCCATATGTTGGATAATGATCAAAATGTGATTAGAAACATAAACCAACTACTTTTACTTGTTTTTAAACCATGGAATCACTGATTCCAAGTTTTTCCAAAGATTTTCCATTTTTAACATTTTTACCCAAAATTTGAAATTACTCTAATTTAACAACTAGGAGTGGTTTATTACTTCTATTAAGACATATTAAACTCATTAAGAACCATTGAACCCAACTTGTTCTTACAAACCCATCGGTTAGGGTTATTGAGCTCAAATCCTCATTTTCTTGATTTTTAACACTTTCAATAGATGAACTATGTTTAGTTATTGATTTAGACACAAATTAAGGCTAGGAATCATAGGATAATCCTCCTCTAGCCACTGAAATCACGAAGCTAAAGTAACCTACCCACGGGAAATGGGTTAAACAACCCTAAAAACAAGTTTACTAACCTTCTTTGGCTTGGAATTCTTCAATTCCAATGTAATTTCTTCCAATTCCACTTCAATTCCTCATGATCATCACCAACCGACCCTCCTTGCCCTCTCTAGAAGTCTCTCCCGTGTTCTATGAACTGGGAGAAGATTTTTCTCCTTTTTATACCTAGCTACTTTGCCCAATTGACATTTTAGTCCCTCTAGTTCCATTTTTCCCAAAATGGCACAAAAATTCATTTTATAGTATTATAAATTTTGTTTTCTTTCATTCTTACCCCAAAATTATATTTTCTTTACATTAAAGTCATTTGTGTGCCAAATGACCATTTTGTCCTTTCTGTCAATTTCTACTATCACAGTACCGTTCAAACCCAACTTTTCACATATGTTTATTTTATAGGTTTTACCGTTATTTTCGGGTTCTTACAAGCTGAGTGTGTGAGTTTAGTGTTCGTATGCTAAGTGTCTCGATCCTAACAAGCACAAGTTATAAAGAAGTTTTACCTATAATCACAGCAGAAAACAATATACAAAATATGAACATGTATTATGCAACTCACTGTTATTTGTTAGAATACTCAAAGTATCCAATCTTTTCATCACCCAACTAAATTTTCATATATAACATAAACAGCAAAATACATTAGAATGATTGTACTGTAAAAGTACAAATATACCCTCTGGCATAAGGGTCATATTCATTTTAGGATTGTTCAAATGCTACTACTTTTCCCTTCACATCAACAATCAAATTCATAACCTACAAATTAGGGAATGGAAGAAAACTTTATGTTATTTATAATTAGCTCATATATAGAGGTATTTTGGTTTTTAAACAAATTAGGGAATAAAGAATTGAACTCCCTCCAAACTTGGAAGGAATGATGAATTTCATTAATGCTGGAATCTCAAGTATTCTAATGAAATCAAGTTCCCCTTAGTTAGAAATTTGAGGTTTCTGAAAATTGAATAAAAGTTAGATTTTGTAATTGGAGAAGCATAAATAAGAAGGAAATTAAAGTCTAATGTTGTAAATGTAACAGAAATAAATAAAAATCGGATATTATAATACATAATAAGTGAAAGTAAAATGCTAATTTTGCATGTATCCTGAAAATTAACGAGGGCAATTTTAAAAAAGTTTACAATTAATGGAAAAAGCTTTGCTTCCATGAATCTGTTATAAGTTTTAAAAAGTTTAAAATTAATGAAAATTTAGTGAGGGCAATTTTAAAAAAGTAAAATGCTCATTACCCGGACATGTACATGGTCAACTGGTATGTCAAAATAGCACATTGGTAATGTTGATATCAAAGTTTGCTGGTTGAATATCAATCTGTTAAAAAAGAATGTATGTTGCTATTTCTTACATTTAGCCCATGTGGCAATTTGGTGAATTATAAAGAAGCATACCAGTACATAACAGAAATAACAACATGCTTTCATTGGTTTATTTATTATAGAACTAAAAAAAGAATATAACACCAGAACCATATAAAACAGAAAAATACACGCTAAACGCAAGAAAAAGCAATGTACTTTCATTTATTTATTTATTACAGCAACCTACTTTCATTTTTATCTATCAACTTTCTACTCTCAGTATTTTTTTTTATTAAGGAATTGCACTTTGTAAAATCCACCCAATTATACCATCACTTTCAATTTTTTTTTCTTATTAGAACATTTGATTGCTATAATTGGTAGATTTTTCAAAATACAGTATTGTCATAAGAAGAAATAAAAGTAGGTTACGACAATTAAAAATAAATGAAAGTATGTTTATATTTCTTGCACCACACCATTAGTCATCTCGTTAGTCTGAAAAACTAAATCAATACAAAATTTAGAGGAGATTAGTCAAGTTGCATGTTGTATTAATCAGGTTGCATGTTGTACCGATTAAAATAAGTTAAATTGTATGTTGTAACAATTAAAATAAGTTATACTGATTGTTTTAACAATGCTGCAAAAATTAAAGGACATAAAAGTCAATTTAATTAGATTGCAAGTTGTAATAAAATATCATCCCTACAAGTTTCGAAATATTTGCCGCTTTGAGTCACCAACGGTTATTTTAATGCTTCATCATATGGGAATGAAATTTGTTGCTTATGCAATCTTTATTCAAGCTGTAATATTTGAAAAAAGGACTAATAACATAAAAACCACTACAGTTTGGTCAAAATCCGGTTTAAGCACTATATTTTTTTTTTGTTATAAAAAAATCACTCATACTTTCAAAAAAATTCGTAAAAACCACTCATATTTTCAAAAAGATACATTGCGACAACTATAACAAATTAAAGTCATGATTGACTGTTGTCAAATCGGAACATTTCTTACCCCCGTCGTTTTCAAAATTTAGTGGATTCAATTGGACACTCTATGCATTCACAACGTGGCCGAAGAGTTGTAGTTACGAAAACTAAAATTATATGTAGACAACATTATGTATCATTTTCATTGCAATGAAGTTATAATATTTGCTTAAAATGTCGATATGAAACTTTTTACATAACCTTTCGATGAAAAAACTCGTTAAAAGTTATAAAATAAAATGAACAGTGGTCAATATGAATTTTTTTGAAAGTATGAGTGGTTTTTCTGGAACAAAAAGAAATATGGTGGTTAAACCAGAATTTTGCTCAAATTACGGTGGTTTTTATGTTATTAACCCTTGAAAAAAATACAAATTAAACAGATATAATGTTTCTTGAAAATGTAACTTCTTATGAAATAGACGTTAATTGTACCTCATTCCTAAATAAATGTTCGATTTCAGCAATTGACAAGTGATTATTCACAAAGTTTTTACAAGTTTTTTGTAATTTGGCTGTGTTGTTCAACTCCATTGTTCTTGGAAAGCTGCCATTGACGGTAATAACAAGATTTAAATTAAAGTATATAATATTTTTACAGAAAGGTGAAAATATAATGAACATGTCAAAAGATATTTGGTGGCTACCTATAAGAACACTCATGGCTACGAGTTACTACTCCCTTTTCAACAACTCTATTACGCATACAACACTCCTCCAAACTCTAAATTAGACAAGGGTTAATTACGAAAAAAACACTATATTTTGCCAAAAGTTCGGTTTTAACCACCAAATTTTGAAAGATATGGAAAAAACCACCAATTTTTGGTAAAAAGTTTCCTAGCCATTATTACCGGTTATACCGGTCATAATGGTTAGGCTAAATTTTTTTCTAAAAATTAGTGTTTTATTAGAACAAATGAAAATTTGATGGTTTAACCAGAAAAATTGATGAAATATAGTGTTTTTTCCGTAATTATATAAATTAAAATGTTAACATTATCTAGGTCTGATTATGAAAAAAACACTATATTTTGCAAAAAAAAATCGGTTTAACCACCAATTTTTAAGATTCCGAAAAACCAACATTTTTGGTAAAATGTTTCATCGAAGCCATTGTTACCGGCTTCTTCAGGTCATAGTGGTCAGGTTGAAATTTTTTCCAAAAATTGATGGTTTTATTAGAACAAATGAAAAATTGATGGTTAAACTAGAAAAAATGCAAAAATATAGTGCTTTTTTCGTAATTTGTCCATTAGACAAAAGGATACAAATATCATGAGTTCAAAAGTGAATCAGATGTAGAGAAATTGACGCTCAAGTCTTGTTGCATTTCATTCATACAGGGAGCAATTTGATAAAACACCATCACAAGAGATGCAACTTTTTGTTAGATGGACATTCAGCAAAAGCATATACCATGAAATTTCGAAGTTAAATCTACCATATGGTTTCTATTTAATTGTTTTGATTCTGTCCTTCCACAAAAACACAAGATTTGCAACGATCGTGTATGGTCGGATAGGAGAAAATTAAAGTAGGAAAATAAAAATGGTTGCAGAACCTAAGAACCCTATTACCATAGCTATGGTTACCATTAATTGTTTTGATCAGACCCATCACGCATTTTCATCTGAACCCAACTGGACAAAGTTAGAAAACATGAACTGTTTCGACCTAAATAAAGCAACAATGATGCTTCGCAACATAAGCGTATTCAAAACCCCAAAAATTTAAAATTCAACCGAAAATACTTAATTTTGAGAAAAAGTGAAATAAAAGAGCTGAAATAAAAAGCCAGAGGTGAGACTGAAGATCACCACAGTTTTCACATATCTGCCTTCGCAAACAAGAATTCGAGACTTGGCATATAGGATTTCAAGGCTTTTGGTCGTGCAATGCAGGGAAGCCAAAGCGCAGGGGTGGACGCAGGATTTAGCAATAGCCGTGGCACTGGAGATACACCTATTAAGTAGTGGCATTTTTTTCCGTGGAGTTGCACCCTATTAGAAAAATAAAATTTTGTATTGCGTGTCTAAAATTTAGCTATGTCCTAGGCCACCCCAAAACACTATATACATCCGCCACTACTAAAGCGTAAGTTCGACCTTTGAGATATGAAGATTTGGAATGGGAGGTACGTAGCGGAAACGACAAATTCACAACTGCCAAGTGTTGGAATGGTGGATGTTCGGTGAATCGAGTAAGAGAGGAAGAGCAGGGGCTGAGTTCTTGAGATGAAACCTGATGAAGATGAGAAGACGAGGCTACTCGTTATACTCCCCACATCTTAGGCGTGGGTTTTCTTCAGAATAGGAGGTTTTCTTCCACATCAGCATCAAAACCACCCCACACCATTGTGGGTGTGTCTCTATGCAGCCACGACCAGGAGAAACAGACAGGAAGAAGGAGAGTTTTTTGCAAGAATGGTGATATTTTCAAATTCATGTGTACATATGGGGTTGTTTTTAAAACCTTTGCACAAATTGGGCTCTTACCACGTATCCATCAATTTGATAATAAGATATATACAATGTTACAAGTTTGACCCCTTAACTTATATAATATATAACAAATTTATCTTTTTTATTATTTTTTCTTTTTTATATCTTTGTTTTTGTACATATAATCTTATTTATTTTAAATAACTTATAAAAAATTTATACATCAATGAATAATTCATTCAATGGAAAATCTAGCGGAATGGGAAGAGCCATTGGGATACCATCGCTTTTGTCTTCGTCACATCAGAAGTAATCTCATGAAAAAATACAAAAAATTAAGCCTTAAATCATTTTGTTGGGCTATTAGCAGCACCACGCAAAAAAGAAAGTTCGTTAAATATAGGAAAGCGATAAAAGAAATCAATCTTGAAGCTTGGCAGTATTTAAGGCAAATTAAAAAAAGGCAATGGTGTCTTTTATATGATAAAGACAGTCGATGGGGCTCTTTAACGAAAAATATCTCTGAGAGTATGAATAATGCACTGCAAGGAGCAAGACAATTGTCGATTAGGGCATGTATTGATCTTACATTCAATAGAACTGTACAACTTTTCAGAAAGTCATACTTTATCTGAGTTTAACTACAATGAAGGTGTTTACAGAATTGTCACGGATAAATTACCCAGGAGGAAATACGCATAATGTCCACTATTTTGATCATACGTGCACATGTGGCAAGTGACAAATGGAAAGGTTTCTATGTTCACATTCTATTGCAGTTTGTCGACATCGAGGGGATAACCCTCTTTCCATTGTGAATGTTGTGTACACTAGTAAGACGTACAAGCAACAATATAATGTTGGTTTTGTGCCACTTCCTCATGCTGATTATTGGTTGGATTCATATTGGGCAATTGAAGCAGATTACTCAAAACTATCAGTTCATCGAGGTCGGAGGCCTGAAAACAAAATTCGTAACGAAATGGATACCCGTCATCCTGATGAACCTCGAAAGTGTAGACTATGCCATCAACCATGACATAATAGAAGAAATTGTTCAAATTCTCAAATAAGATTCCATGCAACGTAAATTGTGTAGTTTTTATTATTGATATCCCAATTTCATGTTTAGTGATATTTTAATTTCATGCATAATTGGTATTGTAATTTTTGAATTTTTCTTTTTCAACGATTGTAATTTCTGCATATT